>MU224954.1:415456-448080 GCA_018584345.1 Thuja plicata | reverse complement strand
CGATCTAGAAAAGTAATACTACCTATGCATGTGGGATAATAAAATATACTCACGGGACGACTTACAAAGCATATGCGTCCAACAACACTATACTAACAAAATAAACAGAAGGAACACACAGGTTCCTGACATCGATTAAGTGACAACCATCCATTTGGTGAATGATATGATGGTGGTTGGAAAGTCTCGTAATAAACCCTGCAGTTAGTGAAATGTTTGGCAACTTTGATTTCCTTTGGTCGCGGTGTCTCCAGATCAGATCAGAGTTAAGTGATGAGTCTAAAAGATAACATAGTCTCCAAGTCTCGGGATAGAAGGTGAGTCAAGATAAAATATTAAGAGACTTGGAGATAACCACAGGATGAAAAAAGATCTATGGTTATCGCATTGTCGCTGATCAGTTTTGACAAGTCAACATTCATTCAATGATTAGGAGATAAGCAGTAATAAGGAGACACATGTTCCAAAATCCAAGTGACTAAAGTATGGAGTCACGTAGTCTTAGAATGTGAAAAGTGTCATCTAGTGATTAAGAGACTAAAGTATATATATATACTGTGGTAGCCAGGTCTCCAGATTATTTAGGGTTTTCATGAAAGATTCAGAGAATAAGCAAAGCCATTGGATGCTAACAGATGAAAGATCAATGGTTGTCGAGAAGTCTCTAGATAAAAAGGTTGAAGGTGATTTATTTAAGAAACTTCGAGATACATGAAATAAAGGTGAGGTTGCACTATAGTGGCCAAATCTCAAGATTGAATTAAGTTGATAAATTAAAGATATCATATGCTTGTCGCTAAGTCTCCAGTATAAAATGATTAAGTTATAAAAATCTAGAAATTAAGTGACATAAGCTTAATTTGTGAAGTCTCATAGAGTATTAAAGATATTCATAGACTTAGCGATGATTGTCCGATTAAAAGGAAATATAAGGTGGACGGGATGTCGCATGATAAACTCAGAGTTAGGAATTTCTTTCAGCGACTTGGATTTCTTCAACCGCGTGATTGTCAGAGGCTGACTAAGGTTAAACTAAAGTAAGGAAATAAGTGTTGTCACCAGGTCTCGAAAGGAGATTAGGGTTAAAATAAGTATTAAGTGATATGGAGACAAAGCATGGTCTCTAGGATGCCAGATAAGGAAAATGAAGAATACAGCGAAGAAAAGTTAAAATAGTTACTGACATATTAATGTGGAAAAGCCATCTGCCAATCAGAATGCAAAATAATTATGACAAAGTTGAAAGAGTTGTTGAGATGTCTAAAAAGAACCAATCATGTTATTTTTAACCTCTGATTGAATTTAATAAGAATTGTCATGAATTTGCCACTCATTCAAATTTGATTTCCTATCATGATCAGAGGCTACGACTAGAAATTAATATTTATGGCATAAGTGTGTAAAATTGAAGGCAGAAGTGATGGATAAGCTACGTACTTTGAGCATTTTTCCATAAATATCTGATTTCATACTCATTTTCACTTACCTTGCTTTTAGATTTCAATGCAGAGAATTTGCTAGGTTTTAAGTGTCTTTGAAAAATGAAGAATTGCCACCTTTGAAGAGTGTATCAAGTGAAGTTTTCAGTTGTAGAATTCAAGATATTTGATTTGATTCCTGGAGCTTTTTAATTATCTTCAGTACACTTTAGTTTAGGATAAGGGTTGACAGAATAGATTTGTTTCAATATCAGTACCAAAAATTGAGAACAGAACAAAACAAGATGAGTAAAGCAATGAGTATGGCCTCCACAAGTGGTAGGAGTGACGACGTGGATGATGATGCAAAGGGAAAGAGGAACTATTCAGATGAGTTTTTGAAATTTTTGTTGGGCTCTACATAGAATAAGAAATCAAATGCTGATATCCTGATTGATGATTTGGCCAGCATCAGAGATGTGAAGACACCAGGGACATCAGGTTATTCTCTGTTTAACTACTTCTATAAAAACCATAATGAAGTTGTTCCTGTCTCAAACCATTGGACATGTGGATTGGCTAAGTTAATAGTGCCTGATGTGTTTGTAGATGCTTATTTCATTTTAGCTCTAGCAAATAATTATGATGAGCTTAGCAAAACAATTAAGAGAAATGATGGGACTGTGTTACTTTCTTTAAATAGGAATTCATTTATGCAAGCATTTAACCTCTATTACCCAATGGCAACTGAAATTAACCTCAAAAAACAAGAAGAGAGGTATAATAAGGAATCTAGTTTTGTTAGGAATTTGATCAAGAAACAAATGTCTAAGGAAACAAGGAATCATATTTCCCCTTTACCAAGTTTGGCACCTTATGCTTACAAAGATCTAAACCACTACATGAAATACATTTCCTATGCATTGTGTAGAGTGCTAGGGAGGGATGGAGGTGTAGAAAGGATAAATGTGGGTATTCTAATGATGGTCTTAGACCTATAGGATGTGTATACAAGCACTAGTTATGAATACATCCAATATATCATTGACAAGATGTATGAGGGTTTTGTTTCTATTAGGAAAAATGATAAAGAGCCCAAGTTTCTACATTATTCTATTTTGATGTATTTATTGCTTCATTTTAATTACCCTATAATGGATATATAGAATTTGAACCCTCAAAGGTTCCACTACAAGCAGCCCAACCTTATCCAATTCTGGATTAGAGTGTAGAATTACACTGCTAAAGATTGTGACTTCTGTGGTTTCGAGTATTGGATTGTGTACCCAGTCATGCAAAACCTAGGAGTAAATAAGACTAGGTTACCTGCAAAAGTATTACAAATTTTGAGGCCATGTGAGTATGTTGATAAATGACTGGGTGATCATAATTGGGGTGATTTCTACCTAGGAAATTTTTTTACTATGATAAGAGTTTATGGATGTTCACATCCTCCTCATATTCTCCCATATCATGTTCCAACTAGAATAGCTGCAATAGAATTCATCTGGCAGTTAATGTTGGTAGATAGAGAACAATTGGCACCATATAGAAAGGGGACATTTACCCCTAGACAGTTCAAAGTGTATCAGTTTACAATTGGTAACAGGGCTGTAGATCCAATAAATAATTGGATGAGTCATTATAAGATGAATGTAGCCTTGTGTAGATATGTTGATATTGAGGAATTCATTGAAGGAGCTAGGAGGCTTTTAACTCCTACTATACCATATAGCTATATACATGAAGAATGTATAGAGGAGAATGCTATCATAAATGTTTTGGAAGAATAAGAAGTAATGAGAAGAGTAGACATAATCCAAGAACTATTGGATTTGGAGAGACAAGTAAAAAGAAAGGGCTTGTCTTTTGAAGGATTTTTCCCTCAATTATCATATTTGGATCGGCTTAAGGCCATGTTGGAAAATCATAATCTTTTAGGGTATGTGCACGATCATGGTATGCCAAACAGGTCCTTAAGTGGCAATGAAAATTTAGAAAATTAGGGTTAGGCAAGTTCACATAAAAATTTGAACATATTATCAATCTTATATCAAAAATATGTAAGAAGAGAATTTGTAGAAAATTGAATTTAGTTTCTAAGATGCTAGCCCTTTTTTGAAAAAGATTTATTATATATGGTAAAAATTTCAAATTTCAATGCGGTAGTATGAAAATTTCAGGAAAAAGATAAGAAGTAGGTGTATGTCTGACCATCTTAAACACAATCAAATGATAATAGTTTTTTACAAGATTCTAGATATAAGTAGTAGACTCATGTCTAGATGTGACACATATTTGTTTGCAATTTTCTTTTAAAATAAATAATTAATTATGATTTTTCTACTACAACTTTTCTGGAATATACAAAATCTTGTGTCTGACCACCTCAACTTAGTCTAAACTTCATCAAATTGAAAACTTTTAATTTTTTTTATTATAGTAGGTAAATCATAGAATGTGACTCAAGTTTCAGATTTCAAAAATGTTATACGATTTGAAAGTTATAGTTATTTTTCAATCAGTGTATCAACCAGGACTAAAAAGATAAGAAGTAGGTGTATGTCTGACCACCTTAAACACAATCAAATGATAATATTTTTTTACTAGATTCTATATATCAGTAGTAGACTCACATCCAGATGTGAAGCATATTTTTTATATTTTTTTTCCAAGTAAATAATTAATTATGGTTTTTCTTCTAATACTTTTCCAAAATAGAAAAGCTCCCGTGTTTGACCACCTTAACTTAGTCTAAAATTCATCAAATTAATTTTTTTTCTTTTTTTCTTGTGGTAGGTGAAGCATAGAATGTGAAATATGTTGGAGATTTTAAAAAACATTATACCATTTGAAAGTTATAGTTATTTTTCAAAAAGTCTACCAATCAGGACTTCTTTTCACATTGCCACTTTTTGGCATACCATGATCTTGCACATACCCTTTATGTGAGCAACTAGAGAGTCACCTTGTGGAAAAGGAAAAGATTCTAGAGCCAGACCATTTAGAGTTAGAATATGATGATGACAGTGATCAGGGCTATCCTTCACCTACTTCTCATCCAAACTATCAAGCAGTTCCACTACAGTGTCTTACAGAAGGAAAACAATATGTCATTAACCTAACAGAGGTCCCAGAGCATGAAGCTACTAATGAGCCTGCACTTAAAATGAAAAAGGTTGATATTGGTGAGCATTCACATGCTAAAACTTATGAGAGAAAGGAAAAGAAGAAAGATAAGGTGAGTGCCCTTATTCCTGGCAATAGGCCTTATGATCACCAATTGAGGAAAGAAATAAGAAAAGGAAATAAACTACAGAAAGAGGATGAAGAGGACATTGAGTTACCTCCCTTAACTGGCATTGATGAAAGGGTGATACACCAGCAAAATTTTTTGGATGATGATAATTTCATCAAAACTCAGGAGTTCAAATATTTCCTTAGATGGAATAAACAAAAGAAAGTGAGTGAAAAGATAAGATTAGCAGGAGGAGAACCAGTAACTAATGAGGCTCTCCTAGCCATACAAAATTATGATCCTAAATCTGAGGATATAACTCCTGAGGAGGCCAGGCAGTTAGTTAAGGAAAGTGGCATGTTACTTGCTGAGGGTTGGGATCTAGCCTCAACATTCATAATTGATCAGATTAGAAAGAAACTAGACTTAAAATTTTCATTTGAGGAACAAGTTGGTCAAATGATCAAAGGATTTGGATATGATCCAAAGTCTCAAACAGTTGCAATGTGGAGCTTGGCTGCTAAAGATCAGAAACCAACTCTATTAAACATTCAAGAGAGTATGGTAGGCAATCAGATGGTATGGTCCATACATAATACAAATGACATGGAGATCTCTCAGATCTTGACTTATTGGGCACAAAAAAATGAAGAAAAAATAAAGTTGTCCTAGAAATGTGATACCTTGATAGGTGAGGCTAGTGCTATATCCAAATATAGGGAGCTATGTTACATAAAGATAAATGCTCTGGAGAATTTAGTTAAGAATTTAACTCACCAGTTATTGGAAAATCCTGAAGTTGTCCTTGTCTCTCCCAAAGAGTGCAAATCTGTAGAAGTCCAAATAGAGGAAGTAGGAGATAATGATGAAATAGGGGAACAGATAAATGAGAAGAATAAGAGTGTCATACATGCATTGATGGATGTGATCTAGCACAGGATTGATATGCTCAATGATAAAACTGATTTGATACTAAATGCATATAATAAGTTGCCTATTTTACATGTTGAGGTAACTAGTTATCTAAATATTTTAAATCCTCATTTCACAAATTGGTCAAGTAGGACACAACTTTTTGAGAGGGTGGCTTCTTTACAGTCACATAGGCAGGATTTTCCAGAGATAGTAGTTGAGTTTGGTGAGGAGATAGCAAAAATAAATGTGAATTTACCTTTCTTCAAAGGTAAGTTAGATCAGATCGAGGCAAGATTAAGCCTATTTGGAACAGACTTCAATAGATTCATTACTCCAATTAAGGGAGAAGGCAATCAAATCAAGGCTTTGGCGGCCTGGAGGGAATAATTTGATAACAAGTTGCCTAATAAAGAGGCATTTATTACAGATGAAGAATTAGATACGGGGGGTTACAATAAAATCCTAGATGAATCATTCAAAGCTAAAACTGACATAAATAAGTTCATGTCAGATGTCAAAGGGATTATAGATGCCAGGTGGGATAGGTAGAAAGAAAAATTGCAAGACATTCAAAGTTTTAACTGGCCTACAGATGAAGAGGTTATGGCACGGGATGTGATGAAAAATCCTAAGAAGAAGAAGCCTCCTACAATTGACTCGATATAATTGATGAGGAATAAAGGAATGTTAGAACACCTTAAATAGATTTCTTGGAAGACAAGAAGGTTAGTCACCATCAAAGTCAAAATAGAATCTATCCTGGAGATACACAACCAAGGGTGTCAAAGATCACATGAAGACAAAGGAGCAAATCAGATTTCATCCTCTATTTTGTCTTTTGACCGCTTGGTTTATCTTGTCTTTTGTTTTATCTGTATTTAGGGTTAGGTTTCTACAAACCATCCGAATCTTGTTGCACCCTTGTCTTAAGGATTCCAAGATGGTTTTGAACCTATAAATAGATCCAATTGTAACTTTTTAAGGGGGGTGAAAATATAATTGTAAGACAAACTACAAAATTTGGGCTAAATTTTTGAGCTTTCAGTCTATATATGTATGAAGCAGAAATATAAATAAAATACAGTGCAACTTCTCTTCCATATTGTTGTTGTCTCTTTTCTTATTATTTATGTTCTTTTATGTTTAAACTGTAAGGCATTTTAAACATATTAGTTATAAGGTAGCTATCTAATTGCTTGCAAGTTTCTTTCAAGGGAAGAACTAAGTTTTGTGAGTATTTTCATGGAGCATAACAATATCTAAGGATTTGATACATTAATGTGGAAGTGAAAAAGTAATTTGTAAGGCATTTTTCTCAAGTTTCATATAGGTTGTAAGGAAATCTGTAGTATCTTTATTTACATATCTATGGATTTTGCATCTTTTGACTCTGTAGTCCAAGGATAGGCACTAGTTTTGAATCTGTCAAGTAGTTTCTCATCATCCAAATATTTTAAAATACTCAAATCAATTACATTTACATACAAGCATACATTCATAAGTAGTTGTGCTCTTAGAGTTCACAATTTAAATTTGTTGATTCCTTAGAGAGTGAATCAAATCAACTTACCCTTCCTGAGGTTCATCAAGAACTGGAAAAAGAGGAAGGATGAGAATCCTTATCACCTTATTACTTACTGTTGTTCAAATAATAGCTTGGCTCATCATGCTTTTTGTCAGAATATGCTTAGTTATTTTCATAGTCATGTATCTGTTGATCCATTAGAAAGCATTTAGTAAGTTAGTAAGAAGATAATCCACTCTAAAGATGTTGTTAATCAGTGATCATTCATAGGTAAAACCTGCTAGAGCCAGTGGATCTCAAAAAAAAAGGAGGAGATAGTAGATTCCCCAGATATTATCTAGTACCCTCATCAATTAGTATTTTTCTTGTATAAGATAAGAGTTTATAGTCAAGTATTTTGATATATCGTTACACTAAAAGTTGCGTTGCAAGAAAAATAGATAACATGTTCTACAATTAAATAATGGAAAATGTAAAATTTTGGGGAGTTCAGGTATTGAGATTGCATCAGGTACACTAACTAAAGGTAATGTCTTTCATTTGAATAGTATTGAGAATAGATGCTTGATTTGTCAAATTTATGATAGTTGGTTATGGCATAAGAGGTTGTGTCATGTGAATTTTGATAACATTGTCAAGATAAGTGCTACTAAGGTACTAATAGATCTACCTAAATTGTTGAAGCTTGCTAACACTATGTGTAAGGAATGTTAGATGGGTAAGCTAACTAGATCTACTTTCAAAAGAAAGACTTATTCTTAAATTGGATTGCTAGATCTTATGGATGATGATTGATGTGGACCATCTATAACTAAAATTTATTATGGAGATAGATATTTTATGTTATTTATTGATGAATATTCAAGGGTGATGTGAGTTACTTTCTTAAAAGATAAATCTAAAGCCTTTGACAAATTAAAGATTTTCAATTATATGGTTGAGATAGAGACATGTTTGAAGTTGAAATGTCGGAGATCCCACTGAGGTGGTGAATTCACATCCGATAAATTTAATCCATTTTGTGAAGAACCTGGGATAATGAGAGAGATTTCTGCTTTGTGGACCCTATAGCAGAATGGTATTGTAGAGAGAAGGACCAGAACTATTCTAGACACTGCAAGGACAATGATGATTGAAGGAAATGTTCTACATGCTTATTAGGGAGAAGCTATGAGCACTGCATTTTATACATTGAATCAGGTACAAATAAAGCATGGTACTGGTAAGACTCCTTATGAACAGTGGTATGGTCATATTCCTATTGTGAAATATTTAATAATTTTTGGAAGAAAATGTTATATCATAAGAGATGAATATTTAGGGAAATTTTATCCTAGATATGATGAAGGTATCTTTCTTGGTTATTATACCAAGAGAAAGACATAAAAATGTTACAATAATAGGTTGAGGAAGATAGTTGGAGTGCTAATGTCAAGGTGGATGAAAGTGATCAGAGACAAGTTAGATCTTATGGATATGAGTTAGATGATCAAGAAGTCAATATTAATCAAGGTATGCAATGACAAACTTAGAATTAGAATAAGATTGTTTCAGGGAATAAAGATGAAGAAGTTACTAAAAATAAAGAATAAGTAGAGACACAAGAGTCTAGTATACATGAAAATCCTAAGTCTCTAGGGTATGTAAAACTAAACCATTCAGAAAATTAGACAATAGGTGATAAGAATAAAGGTTTTCAAACTAGGAGAAAACTTGCTAAAAATAGGGAAGAGATTTATTTGATTTCAAAGATTGAACCTTAAGATGTGAATGAATATTTAAAATATGAACATTGGATGAAATCTATGGAAGAATAATTATATCATATTGACAAGAATAAGACTTAGATTCTGATTCCCAGACCTAAGGAAAAGAATATAATAGGTACTAAATGAGTTTTCAGAAACAAGCTAAATGAAGATGGTGAAATGATCAGCAATAAAGAAAGACTTGTTTGTGAAGGTGATTAATAAATGGAAGGTGTTGATTTTGAGGAGAGTTTTTATCTTGTTTCTATAATTGAAGCTGTTAGATTGTTTCTTTCTTTTGTTGCTTATAATTTTGAATGGTGAGTTGGAAGAAGAATTTTATGTGGAGCATCTTGATGGATTTACATTGACTAATGAGAATGAAATGTTTTTTTTATGATTAAATAAAACATAGTATGGATTGAAACAAGCCCCTACAGATTGGTATGCAAGATTGGATAAATATTAACTAAATCTTGGATTTAACAAAGGTATTTTTGATAGTAACTTATACTTCAAGATTGATCATGTTAAAATTATAATTGTTGAAGTATTTGCGGGTGATATCATTTTTGGTGAGAATGATAAATTGAGTAAATAATTTTCTAATGAGATGCAAAAAGAATTTGAGATGTCTATGATTCGAGAGATGGAATTTTTTCTTGGTTTGCAAATCACTCAGTCACAAAATGGAATTTTTATATCTCAGTCGAAGTATGTGAAATAGTTGTTAAAGAAGTTTGACATGGAAGATTATAAACCAGTTGGTACTCCTATGGTGTCCAGATGCAAGTTGAAAAAGGATGATGATTCTCCTAATTCTAATCAGACAAGATACATATCAATGGTTAGTGGATTGCTATATTTGACTCAGACCAGACCTACTATTATGAATATTGTTTGCATTGTTGCTAGATTTCAAGAAGATCCTAAAGAATCTCATGTTTTTGTTGTTAAAATAATATTCAGATATATGAATGGGGTAGTTGACTATGGTCTATGGTATCCTAAGGATGATTATTTTACATTGAGTTATTTTACTGATGTTGATTGGGCCGATAATGGAGATGAAAGAAAAAGTACAAGTAGTGGTGCATTTTCTTGGGAAAGAGATTAGTTTCATGATAGAGAAAAAAGAAAAATTGTACTTCACAATCTAATGTAGAGGTAGAATATCTCTTTTCCTTTCATTCACCTTCTGCTTGGTATGATTTTTACTCTCCACTAATGCCTTCTTGACATTATCATGGAATTATTTCATGGACTTATAAAAATCTTCAGCATAACCACTCTTCTCTGCATTGCTATTGAGTTCCCTGAATTCACATATACCCCTAGGATTAACCCCATACACCACTTCAAAGGGGTTCTTTCCAGTGGATCTATTGACTGTATCATTATAGGAAAATTCTACTTGGGAAAGTAATTGATCCCATAATTATCCATATTCTTTTGTTAGGCATCTCAAAAGATTTCCTAAAATTTTGTTCACCACCTTAGTCTGTCCATCCATTTTTGGATGATATGTAGAGCTAAAGGAGATATTTGTACCATGCTTATACCATAAGGTTTTCTAAAAATGACTAATAATTTAGAGTCCCTTTCTGATACAATACTTAGGGGTAATCCATGTATCCTTACTGCTTCCCTAGAGAAGAGATTTGTTATATAGCATGCATCATGGGTGCTCTTGCATGGCACAGAGTGAGCCATCTTACTAAACCTATATACAATCACAAAGATACTGCCCCACCCTTTTTTTTTTTTGGGAAGTCCAACTACAAAGTCCATACTGAAGCACTCCCAAGGTCTATTTGGGATTGGAAGGGGTTGATATAACCTTGCATTTGATGAAGACCCTTTAGCCTTTTGACAAACTATACCAGTCTCTACATACTTCTGGACATCCCTACTCATTGTTGGCCAATAATAGTATCTCTTTACCAAATCTAAATTTTTATACACCCCAAGATGTCCACTTAATGAACCATTATGTTTCTCTTGCACTAAAATATCCCTCATTGAACCTCTGGGTACACATATTTTGATGACATGTAACTGATTGAATGTTTGATAATGATAAGTTGAAGATAATGCAAGTCATTAAATCAGTTAATGGATTGTATTGTCATTGATGTCAACTTGATATTATCTGTACGGTCATGAACATAATGCCAAAGACTTCAGAGAACCAAAGGAACCAAGGTTATGCTTTCAGAAATACATAAAAGTCATGTATTCACTAAGTGACAACAACATCGATGGAGTGCATGTCGATGGAAAGAGCAAAGATGAAGAGTCACAGTGATACCCGACAAGTAGAGTTATAGTGTTGCCTGACGAAGAAGAACCACATAGTGCTCGATGAGAAAAGCCAAAAGGTTTCCCAATGAGCAAAGTAAAGGTTTCCAATGAATAAATTTCCAATGATGCCTGACAGACGAAGATCACGAGGCTAACTGAAGTCTCACTGACAAAACTGTCAATTGTCACTGATGACTAACTATAGAGTTGACCAACAAAATAGAGAGTTTAGAAAATGATGAAATATCTAGCTGGAAGATCTTAAACATAGACTTAAATAGTTATTTTATTTGTTTTATTTGACCAATTTTAATATATTGATTTAAAGATGATTTGTATAGTTGGCAAGAATATTTCTATGAGACAAATCAGGAGTTATGCTTTAAATCTAATTGGTTGGATTATTTATCATACCAAGAATCAAGAATAAAGAATCAATGAATATCATGTCTATATAAGAGACAAGCTTAATTCATTTTCTAAGAATTACTCATGGAAAGGGGATTAAGGGGAGTGAATATAAAGAGGATGCTGAAGAGAAACTGATGAAGAATAACTTCATGCAGTCCTGATCATATAAGCTGAAGAAGAGCTAAGTAATTCTACAGGCACCGAAAAATAGTGAGCACAACATCACAGAGTAGAAAGTGTGGAGCACAAAGAATTGAATTGATACATTGATCAGAGAGGTAATGTACTTAAATAGATGTGAAAATCTGTAATTCAAAGTTGCATCATGAACAGGTCATAATGTTTCAGTTTAACCATTGAAGCATCAAGTCTCTTAACCTAGCATGACTTAACAGTCTTCTATATATTGAGGTACATCCCAAGGAGTGCTAAAAAGGTTAATTCATGAAAGTAGCATTGGACTTGCCCAATACCTATTGACAATCTAAGAAGGAGGCTAATTCAAGGATGGTAGTAATAGATGCCCGATACTAAGTGACAACCTCTATGTATAAAATCCTCTAACAAGGTTGCACTTAATAGTGTATTTGTAACCTTTAATAGGGTTGGCTCCTAACAGGGCTCACTTAAGAAGAGTGAAAATTTGGGGTATTGGTCCCAGTGGTTTTTCCCTTAACAGGGTTTCCACGTCAAAATCCATGTGTTATGTGTGTATGGTTTATTACTTTACTGTTCTACATTTCACATATACATTTCTAGATTGATTGGTATACTCTACTTATTTACTGAGTTTTGGTAAATAGTTTTACTACTTATCGGTAATCAAGGAGAATAAGGATAGACAAGGAAAACCGACAGACAGATAATCATTATAAAGTATTTTATGGCATGCATCTTGTAGGGACATAATAATCTGAGCTTTAAAGATTGGTGGTTAATTTTTAAGGATAAAATTTTGAGGCCACTGATTCACCCCCCCCCCCCCTCTCNGCCACTGATTCCCCCCCCCCCCCCCTCTCTCAGTTATTACTAACAATTGGAATCAGAGCTTGTGTGCTTAGAAAGGAAGGTTTCAAGACCTAAGTCAAGATCACAAGATCAACATATGAGATGTGCCTAAGTTGAACAAAGACAACTTTGCTTCATAGAAAAGTAGGATAAGACAGTAGATCAATTGAGGGAAAAGCATGAACACAACTGCATGGTTATAGATCTTTCTTCCTCACTCTCTGATGCTTAATTTGAAGATGTCAAAGATTACAAAACAACAAAGAAAATGTGGGACAAACTGAAGCTTGTACATGGAGGTGATACAAATGTTCTGAGAGCCAAGGCAGAAAGCCTTAGAGGAAAGTTTGATGATCTCGGAATGAAAGAAGGAGAAAACATCACATAGTACAACACAAGAATCAAAGAAGTAGTCAATGCTATATGAGGAGTTGGAGGTACACTTGAAGAGGAGACAGTGGTAAGTAAAATCTTAAGAACCTTACTGCCTGTATATGCTATTATAGTTTCTGCTATTCAAGAAATGAGACCAGTAGAAAACAATACCATTACTCTTGATAGTTTAATTGGTAGACTAATTTCATTTGAAATGAATAACTTTGATAATAGTGTCTTACCAAACCTAGAGTCTACATTTAAGTCTTCTATGAGAATAAGCAAATCAATTCATAGACACACATCTAGAAGAGATAGTGAAAGTGAAAGTCAAGAAGAAGATCTAGATGAAATAGAAGCACTTATGGCTAGAAGAATGTAGAGAAGCAAAGGTAAATACAAAGGCAAGTTACCACTTGTATTCTTTAATTGTAAAGAGATTGGACACTTTGCTGCAAGATGTCCTAATAGAACAAAAGATGATAGAGGTAATAATAGATCTTTTGAGAAGAAATCTGACAGAGGTGATAATAAAGATTATAGAGGTTATCAAAAATTAGAAAGAATAGGTACCCGAGACTACAAGAACAAAGGCAAGAAGGCCAGCTACCTAGCTGCTTGCAAAGATGAAGATAGTGGCACCGAACCTGATGATGACATCAAGATGGTATTTGTGGCTGTGAAAGATGATTCAGATGAAGATGAAAGGTATGTAGAAAGTGCACTCATATCTAAGGTTAGCAACAATGACATCTGGATTATAGATAGTGGCTGCACTCACCACATGACTGGTGATAAAGAAAATTTTAACACTTTTGAGTATTATAATGGTGGTACAGTAAGAATGGGTAATGATACACCTTGTCTGGTTGAAGGTAAAGGAACTATAATGTTGAATAAACTAATTAAATGTGAAAATTCTTATTGGGTAAAAGGATTGAATTATAATCTATTGAGTTTTTCTCAGCTAAATAATTCATGACATAGAATAGCATTTGATAATAAAAAGGCAAAGATCTTCAATGAATCAGGAAGATTGATTGGTACCGGTGAATAAACTAAAGGTAACTTATTCTATCTAGATGATACTAACACCACTTGCTTAATGACTAGAAATGAAGATATATGGTTGTGGTACAAAAGATTGTGTCATGTAAATTTTGACAACATGATGAAAATAAGCAGAAGGAGAAATGTAAGAGGCTTACCAATGATGTCAAAGCATGACAACATCATGTGCAAGAATTGTCAAAAAGGTAAAATGATAAAGTCTAGTTTCAAAAGTAAAACCCATACATCTGATGATATTCTAGAATTAGTCCATACTGATCTATGTGGACCAATGAGAACAAAGATTTATTATGGAGATAGATATTTTATTCTCTTTGTTGATGATTACTCTAGAATAATGATAGTTAAGTTTATAAAAGATAAATCTAAAGCATTCAAGATGTTTAAATGATATAAGGATATGGTAGAAAAACAAAGTGGTAAGGATTTGAAATGCTTGAGATTAGGTAGAGGAGGAAAGTTTATATCAGATGAGTTCACTAATTTCTGCAATGAGCATGGTATAAAAAGACAGGTTTCTGCATGAAGAACACCACAAAAAAATGGGATTGCTGAGAGAAGGAACATATCAATAGTTGATTGTGCTAGACCACTGATGATAGAGAAAGGCATCACCCAAATATTTTGGAGGGAAGCTGTCAGTACTTTTGTCTACACATTAAATAGAGTACAATTGAAGGACACAAAGAAGACACCCTATGAGCTATGGTATGGTAAAACACCAAATGTAAGTTACTTCAAAATCTTTGGTAGTCAATGTTATGTCTTAAAGGATGATAGAAATGGAAATATTGATGCCAAGAGTGATGAAGGTATCTTTCTAGGGTATTCCACCAAGAGAAAAGGTTATAAATGTCTCATCAAGGCTTCTAACAAAATTGTTGAAAGTGCAAATGTAAAGATAGATGAATTTGCAAAAAATAATGAGCTAGAAAGCACAAAAGAACCAGAGGACTAAAAAAAATTTGTATACTATGAAGAACCTAACACTCTACCCAAGCAATAGTGCTTAATTCCAAAACAACAGAATGTTGCAACCGACGGTTAGGCTGCAAACACCAATGGTCAGGTTAATAATCAAAATAATGTTCAAAGTGATGAAGAACAGAATGAAGAAAAAAATGATGATCAAGCTGATACACAAAGAGTTGTACCTATTCTTGCCAGATATGTAAGAAGGAACCATCTAGAGATCCAGATCATAGGAGATAAGAAAGCTAGTACAAGAACAAGAAGTAAGTCTTTAAACTCAAGTTGTTTAATTTGTGAGTTTGAGCCAAAAACTGTCAATGCTGCACTTGATAATAAAGAATGGATAAGTGATATGAATGATGAGATTGAGAAGATTGAGAAAAATAAGACATGGTCACTTGTGCCAAGACCAGATGACAAGAATGTCATCAGTACTAAATGGATATTCAGGAATAAACTGAATGAGAATGGATAAGTCACAAGAAACAAAGCAAGACTAGTATGCAAGGGGTATGCACAAGAGGAAGGTATAGAATATGGAGAGACCTTTGCATCCATTTCTAGGCTAGAAGGTGTAAGAATACTACTTTCTTATGCTGCATTTAAAGGATTCAAGGTATACCAGATGGATGTCAACTCAGCATTCCTAAATGAAATACTTGAAGAAGAGGTATACATTGAGCAAACAGAAGGGTTTATGGATCCAGACAAGAGAAACATGGTATGTACACTTCATGAAGCCTTGTATGGATTGAAACAAGATCCTAGAGCCTGGTATGAATGATTTCATTCCTATATAATAATTATTGGATTTGTAAGGACTAGTGAAAACAATAATCTTTATTTAAAGGAAGATAATGAAGCTAACACTTTGATTGCTGAAATATTTGTTGATGACATCATATTTGGAGGAAATGATATTCTATGCAAATCATTTTCTAATGAGATGAGAAAAGAGTTTGAGATGTCTATGTTTGGAGAGATCAAGTTCTTTCTTGGTCTATAGATCATTCAACAAAGTGAAGATATTTTCATTACATAGTCCAAATACATCAAAGAGGTCCTGAAAATATTCAAGATGGAAGGTTCCAAACCAGTTGGAACACTGATGGATACTAGATGTAAGTTGACAAAGGAGGACAAGACAATAGAGGTAAATCAGACTTTGTACAGATCAATGATAGGTAAACTCATGTATGTTGTACACACTAGACCTGATATTGCACATGCAGTAGGAATTGTTACTATATTTTTTGCTAACTCCAGGGAATCACATATGATTGCTGTGAAGAGAATTCTAAGATATCTAAAGAATATTGAGGAATTTTTCTTATGGTATAGAAGAGAAGGTAAATTTGAACTTAAGGTGTTTATCAATGCTGATTGGGCTAGTAATCTTGATGACTGGAAGAGCACAACTGGAGGAGTATTCTTTATGGGTGACAGACTTGTCACATGGATTAGCAAGAAGCAAGGATGTATCTCTCAGTCCACTGCAGAAGTAGAGTATGTTTTTGCTGCTGTAAATTGCTCAAATATTCCATGGATAAAAAAGTTACTAGAAGTTATGCATATGAAGATCATAGAACCAGTGATTATCTATTGTGATAACACCAGTGCAATAAACATTTCCAAGAATCGAGTCATGCATGCAAAGACTAAACACATTGCCATCAAGTATCATTATCTAAGAGAACAAGTTCAAGAAAAGGAGGTGATACTTGAGTATGTGCAATCCAAAGAACAATTGGCCAATATCTTCACCAAGCCACTATCCAAGGATACACTTGAGTACTTAAGGAAGAGACTAGGGGTCAAACCCTTGTCTACTAGTCAATGAAATGAATAGAAGGCTTCATCAGACTATATATTATCAAAATATCATTCATGTTGATGCAAGAAAAAAGATGAACTTCAAAGCTACATCTATATATAGACAGGTATATATCATCACAGAACACCAGAGCATATTGATGTATTGCTGATGGATAAGGGAAATTCAAGGAATATATTATGGATGGAAAGAAAAGATTGCTTGACATTAATTTCAGATATTTGTAAGATATTTGTTTGACATTGTTGTCAAAGGGAGAGATAGATTATCCATATTATCATAGTCTTCAGAAAAAGGAGAAAGGTTATCCATTATCATATTACTCCAATAGGGAGAGATTATATCCATAGGGAGAGAAATTGTATGAAAAGTTTATACAAAGGGAGAGTTGTTGAAAAGAGACAAAGACATCAAAAGAAAAGAACAGTCAAAAAGAGAAGTTGACACAAGGAGAGGACACAACACATCAGAAGACAAACAGTTGCAAGAGTCAAATTTAAGCTAAAACATAGCTTACCAATGGTCATACATTTTATCGGTTATCAGGACAAAATGATTGGTAGTTTGATGAATCTCAACTTTTGTATTTCATATTGTATTAGAAATAGTATAGTGTGATAATATGGTATGTTGCCATCAATGCCAAAGGGAGAGATTGATGACATGTAACTGATTGAATGTTTGATAATGATAAGTTGAAGATAATGCAAGTAATTAAATCAGTTAATAGATTGTATTGTCATTGATGTCAACTTGATTTCATCTGTATGGTCATGAACATAATGCCAAAGACTTAAGAGAACCAAAGGAACCAAGGTTATGCTTTTAGAAATACATAAAAGTGATATATTCACTAAGTGACAAACAACACCAATGGAGTGCACACCGACGAAAAGAGAAAATATGAAGAGTCACAATGATACTTAAAGAGAAGAGTTACAGTATTGCCTGACAAAGTAGAACCACAGAGTGCCCAACGAGCAAAGTCAGAAGGTTGCCCGACGAGAAAAGTAAAGTTTGCCGACGAATAAATTTCCAATGATGCTCAACGAATGGAGATCACAAAGCTAACTGAAGTCTCACCGATGGAACTGTCAGTTGTCACCGAAAACTAAATTTAGAGTTGACCGATAGAATAGAGAGTTTAGAAAATGACAATATCTAGCTGGCAGAGCTTAAAGATAGACTTAACTAGTTGTTTTCTTTGTTTTATTCGACCAGAGTTAAGTGATTGATTTAAAGATGATTTGTATAGTTGGCAAGAAGGTTTCTATGAGACAAATCAAGAGTTATGCTTTAAATCTAATCGGCTGGATTGTTTATCACACCAATAATCAAGAATCAAGAATCAATGAATATCATGTCTATATAAGAGACAAGCTTAATTCATTTTCTAAGAATTACTCACAAAAAGGGGATTAAGGGGAGGGAATAGAAAGAGGATGCTAAAGAGAAACTGATGAAGAATAAATTCATGCAGTACTGATGATACAAGTTGAAGAAGAGATAAGTAATTCTATAGACACCGATGAACAGTGAGCACAACATCACAGAGAAGAAAGTGTGGAGCACAAAGAATTGAATTGATACATTGATCGAGAGGTAATATACTTAAATAGATCTAAAAATATGCAATTCAAAGTTGCATCATGAACATGTCATAGTGTTTTAGTTTAACCATTGAAGCACCAAGTCTCTTAATCGAGCAGGACTTAACATTCTTTTATATATTGAGGTACATCCCACGGAGTGCCAAAAAGGTTGATTCATGAAAGTAGCATTAGACTTGCATAATACCTATTGACAGTTTAAGAAGGAGGCTGATTCAAGGATGGTAGCAATAGATGCCTGATACTAAGTGACAACATCTATGTATAAAATCCTCTAACAAGGTCGCACTTAACAGTGTGTTTGTAACCTTTAACAGGGTTGGCTCCTAATAGTGCTCACTTCAAAAGAATGAAAATTTGGGGTACCGGTTCCAGTGGTTTTTCCTTTAATAGGGTTTCCACATTAAAATCCATGTGTTATGTGTGTATGGTTATTAATTTACTATTTTACCTTTCACATATGCATTTATGGATTGATTGGTACACTTTACTTATTTACTGAGTTTCGGTAAATAGTTTCACTGCTTATCGGTAATCGAGGAGAATAAGGGTAGACAAGGAAAACAAACAATTAGTTAATCATTATAAATTATTTTATGGCATGCATCTTGTATGGACATAATAATCTAAGCTTTATAGGTTGGTGGTTAATTTTTAAGGATAAAATTTTGAGGCCACTGATTCACCGCCCCCCCCCCCCCTCTCATTTATTACTAACATATTTTTCATGCCCTAAATGAAATACCTTCTTGTAGTGTAAAATTAGAGTACACACCATGAACGTGGTTTTTAAATTCTATACATACCTTTTAGGCTATAGAGAAGTCCTCATCATCTGGATACAAATCCTTGAAGCTTTCTATGCCAATGCTTCTTAGAAAAATTTCTTGCACTATGAGCAATATTTTGCTCAATGCATTTTCCACCTTATTTTTAACTCCTTTCTTGTGCTTGATGGTGAAGGTATAGGCTTGGACATACTAAACCCACTTCAAATTCTTATGGCTTAGCTTATATTTTGAATTTAGAAAGCTTAAAGCTTGATTGTCAGTAAAGACTATAAATTCCTTAGGAAGGAGATAATGTCTCCACTTCCTTAATTCTTGAACCAATACATATAGCTCTAAATCATATGACGATTACTTCTACTCTACATCACTGAGTCTTTCACTATGAAAAGATATGGGCTTTCCCTCTTAACTCAAAACTGCACCTATGACAACATTACTGGCATCACACTCCACAGTAAAAAAATTATACAAAATAGAAAGTGTTAGTATAGCTTGGGTGGCTATTATTTTCTACAAAGTCTCAAATCCCCTATTAGCTTGCTCATTCCATTGGAATTTGGATTTCATTCCCCCTTTTATTGTATCCAAAATAGGTGCACTGATTTCACTTAAATGTCTGATAAACTTCCTAAAGAACTGTGCTAGACCATGAAAGCTTCTTACCTTTGTAGCTGACCTAGGTGTAGGCCAATTCAAGATTTCTTCCACCTTTATTGAATCCATCTTAAAGTTTCCTTCTGATATAACAAAGCCCAAGTATACTAACTTTGTCTTCATGAACTCACTCTTCTCTAAGTTGATTGTCAACTTCTCCTCATACAGTCTTTGCATTACCATTTGTAGGTGTCTAAGATGACCTTCCTTGCTTTTATTGAACACTAAAATGTCATCTAAGTACACCACAACCCATTTTCCAATTAATTCCTTCAACACTTCATTCATTAATCTCATAAATATGCTTGGGGAACTAGACAATCCAAAAGGCATAACAAGCCACTCATAGAGTCCCTCTGTGGTCTTAAAAGAAGTTTTCCACTCATCTCCACCTTTAATTCTTATATGATGGTACCCACTTTTGAGATCTTTTTGGAGAAATACTTGTCTCTCCCTAGATATTCCATCAAATCTTCTATCCTAGGGATTAGGAACCTATACCTAATGGTGATCCTATTTATGGCCCTGGAGTCTATACAGAGCCTCCAAGTACCACCCTTCTTTGGGGCTAGGACATTGGGAACAACACATGGAATTATGCTCTTACTAATCAACCCTTGGTCAAGTAGCTCTTGAATTTTTTTGGCAATATCTGCATTATTTTGTGGGGTCATTTTATAAGTAGCCTTTTTTGGGAGTTAAACTCTTGGGATGAAGTCAATTTGCTGACTAATAGACCTCTCAGGTGGTAGGGTAGCTGGTTGACCATCACTGACTATGTCTTGGTATTGGTTTAACAATTCTTGGATTTCTAAAGGTGACTCTTCTTTCTTACTCCCCTTCTCATCCTTAGGCTTTAAGACACAAGAAAATCCTAGTCCTTCTTCTTCCTCTAGTGTTTTCAAGAATTCTTTTTCTCCTACCAATAATATGTCACGACCCCTTTTCTTCACTTCTCCTTCTTCCAAGATTGACTGTATCTTTAAAGTCACTCCATCTTTCTTAAAGGAATATGAGTTCTTGGCTCCATCATGCATTGCATCTCTTTCAAACTACCAAGGTCTACCCAACAATAGATGAAGAGCATCCATGGGTAAGACATCACACAAAACTCTATCCTTATACCTCCCTATGGAAAATTCCACCCAAGATTTCTCATTGACCAACACACATTGATCTTTATTCAACCAAGTAACTCTGTAAGGGTTAGTATGATGGATCTTTTTCAATTTTAACTTTTCAATAGCTTCCATATAAATTATGTTATCAATAGAACCATAATCTATGATAACTTTACAAACTTTACCTAGCACCTTGCAATTAACTCTAAACAAAGATCTTCTTTGGCTTGGCTCTTCCTTGATGGGCTCTTTAAGGAGTGTTCCACAAATCATAAAATTCTCCCCTATCTCAAAATCTATGGCTACTCACTACAACATTTGAGACCATTTTTCGACGGCTATGTGTCACTTTTTTGACACGGTCCTGTCAGCCAAGCGATAGAGACCAGTATTGCAGTTTTGGTGTCAGAAACACCGACGACTATAATGTCTATCATTATTGCAAAGGTGCTTACCATCACATTACGATCTGGCTATGATGGTTATCATATTGTCATTACATATTTTAGTTGTCTCTATTATGACACCTAGTCATCGCATTTTTTGTGTTAACCGTCACAGTTTGCACCATCTAAAAACTTCAGCATGTCATCATTATAGTTTGTGGGTGTTGCAATTTACGATAGATGTGCGACGTATTTTCTATACATGTGACATTGAGCTATTGACAATTTCTAATGGCTTGACGTTGCATGTATAACAAATATGTTGCAAGTCTGTCATAATTTGCGAAGATTAAAACAAAAAATGCGATGTCTAGGTGTCACAATACGAGTCGGCTATGATGTTTATCATGTTTTCATTACATATTTTATCTGTTACATTTATGACACCTAGGAATCGTAGTTTGCACTATCTAAAAAATTTAGCATGTCATCGTTATAGTTTTTTGGTGTCCCAATTACGACAGATGTACGACTTATTTTCTATACATGTGACGTTGAGCCGTTGACACTTTCCGACAGATCAACATCACATATATTTTTTTAGTGTCGCTTTAGATTTTTTAAGAGTTTAGTGTCCTAGTGGATAAAGGGACAAACCAATATCCTCCCAACTAAGACAGCATATCTATAATTAGCGGACATGAATATAATTTGCATTATAGATAGAGGGAGATAATTTGAAGTTGCAAGAGTATGAAAATGAGAAACATTATGCAAAGAAAGTGAGCATATGTGATGTACTTATAACACTCATTCTCCTTAAAAAATGGGCTGGCTATTATTTTTAAGGTCATCTATATCTCTACCTACAAGTTGTGAGGGATCAAACTCCAAGCCTGAAATTTCCAAGCATTAGTTGCCAAGGAGTCCATTATTGAAGTTTTGACAACAACACTGCATTGTTTTTCTTTGTTTTGGAGGAATCACACTTGGGCAAAAAGTGGTGGAAGAGGGCCTGCAATGTGTATCGTGAAGGCCCAATGAAGGGGAGCCTTGTTTCACAGTCAATATTACTATGAAACAAAATGAATAACAAAACAAAATGAAAAACATCTGATTCCAGAAGAGCACATATAATAACTTATGCAATCTCATGCCAGTGAATATACAATGATGCAAAAAATCACTAAAACATTTATCACTAAATATTATACTTGAGAGGATCACAATCTAGGGGTAAACATTAAGCTCAAGTCTAAACATTAAGCTCAAGTCCAAATTACACACATAACAATAAAAATTGAGCAATTTTATCCAACTTAGCAAAAACATGGGACACAATTGTGAGATCACCACGAAACTAAGAC
Organism: Thuja plicata; assembly: GCA_018584345.1. Classification (NCBI taxonomy): domain Eukaryota; kingdom Viridiplantae; phylum Streptophyta; class Pinopsida; order Cupressales; family Cupressaceae; genus Thuja; species Thuja plicata. Next base: position 425,332 of record MU224954.1, on the reverse strand, counting down.
AATATATCCAGACAATCAAAATTATACCAAAACAAATGAGAGAAAGAGTGACCAAGCCACTTTTTTAATGTGGAAATTTGTCTCAACCTTACTTTTACATAAGGATACTATTATAGTAAGTTTACTTTTGAGCATAGATTGATCGAAGATTTTCCTCAAAGCTATGAATTGGTTAGATAAGAATGTTGGTAAATTTTTATTGCAAGAATCATTTCTAGATTTAAAGATATAAAGTTTCCACTTTTGATAGTTTCGTTTGAAATTTTCAAAGTCAATTGTTAACGCCTTAGAGGCTTTTGATGGACCTGGAAGTGGTCATAACCAGCATAGTGGGTTATAGTTTGATAGAGAACATCATGATCTTGTTGGTGCTTCAAAAAATTTGTCAATCAAACTCCCCAATTAAAATTTTTGGCCTCTAGAAGTTGGGTCTCCTGAAATGGGAAACATAAAAATGTGTTGGAAATATAAATGAGTTAAGTGAATTTATGAAAATAAACCTCATATTCTTGAAATAGAAGTCACAAGTTTAATTCTCACAAGAAGTAAGATATGTACGCCTCAATTGTAGCATAGTTAAGTGCCTCCCACAAGGAATATAAGGTAGACCCATATTACTATAAGCCTTCTATAAACACATATATAAATCACCCACTATTGTAAACTAAAAATATATATTTATTTTTTTTCCATGTCATCCTTAATCATTTATTTAGTAGCAGGCAATTTTCTTAAGAAAGAGAAGAATGAAAGTTTGATCGCATACTAGTCCTTTAACGAGCTGGAATTTGAGACTATATCAAGCATATTTAAACCTACACATGGTTGATCCATTGGTGCCTGTTCACACACATATAAATACCCACTTCAAAAAAAGAAAAGAAAAAAATTATGAGCTCTGGTTTATATACTCTATAGTCTATTCTATTTTCTAATTGAAGCAATTAAAATGCTAATTACCATATGCAAATACCCACCCAATCTATTTATTTTGTGGTGTAATTTTATTATGCAAATACCCACCCACTCTGGTTATTTTGTCAACAAGTTTCATTATTGAATATCAGTTATTGAAAGCTATAGCAATTTTGGTCCCTTTTGCTGGAATTATCAGTGTATTAAATATTTTATGTTTTTTGAACAAATATATGCTACTAGGAGAAATCTCATGCATCTTTAAAGTGTGTTTTTGTAACTGACAATGCTTCTCAGTCATGTTTTCTTGTTTGTTTACCATGGAATCACAAGAGATAGTTGAGTTTGGATTGCTTTGTTTGATGAATGTATCCACTGGTAATTTTCTTTTCAGTAATTGTAGTTTTACTTATTTTGGAAGCATGATTTGATGTTCTTTATTGGGATAATTTCATTAGTGGTTGGCCAAATAAATATAAAACAATTGGTATTACCAAATTAGTTCATCCAAAAACTAGAAGACTGTGACTGTCTGATAAGTACAAGTAGGATTCGTGAAAAGACATCAAGTGCCTAAAATGAAATAATTAAATAAAATTTAGAAATAAGCATACCATTCATGGTTAGTGATTCAAAGCTTCTTTTCCTCCCAGTTTCCAACCCCTAAGACATGTCTAGAAAAGAATACAACATCTTTGTAAAATAATACATAAAAACACAAGGGTATTTGCAAAAGTAACCCAAAAAGAGAGAAAATAATGAGATCAGCATCCATACATTTTTGTACAAGAAATACAGAACAAATTTTCTTACATTTAGTGAATTAGCTTCCTCACTACCTTCACTTGAACCTTCACTGCCACTGTCCCCACTGAAACTGGCAGTTCTATTTATATCACTAACATATAAGTTATAAACATAAGAAGGTAAGAAAATGGGAGTTGCATAAAACAGAAACTGATTTATCTAAGAAGCATCCTAGACCTTCCCACTGATCATTAAGGTTTAATAATTTTATCAAATTTAGCATCCTTGAATATCTACCTTTGTGAGAAGCCACCATTTGTAGTAGCAGGTGTTGCTTTTCCACCCTCTCCTTTACTTGTAACTATTTTGAGCTTTCCAAAACTTCCTTTTACCCTCTTCATTGAATTTTTTCCTTTACCTCCCAAGGAATTTGGCTTTGCATCTATTTTTTGTGCAACTGAAGCCTGTCCACAGAAAGTAGATATCAAATTTCCATTTAAAACATTTCTTAAAAGATTAAAACATTAACAACTGAGTGCTAAAAATTCTTATGATCTTTTTCCATATAATTACTACCTACAATATTTCAGTAATTACCATTACGACATCTGTAGGATTGCCATTTGATGGGATTCCATATTGAGTGAATGTGTGAACCCTAAAGTTGCAATCAAGACCACAATGTTAGAAAATTATGATAGTAAAATATGCCATATGTCCACAATAAAAATAGCCAAAAATACATGCTAAACTCTAGGTAAAAAAAAGGAGTGACCATCTCCTTCATTATTGACTTACCTAAAAAGAAAAATCACATAGACAGATGCATACTTTCAAATTATAAGTATTAAATATTTGAAAAGATGAGAATGACAAAACTCAAGGTATTCAAACTTATAGGAGGTACTGATGGATGGCCATAAATTCCTTCAGATGGATACATAGCAGCATAGGGAGGAGTTGTTCCATAAGGTGGCATTAAATTTCATTCATCAAAGCACTGAACACATCTGGACCATCACCCCATCTGATAGATAAAAATAGCAATGATGTTAAGCACAACCGATTCTATAAAGGGAGTCAATTTCATTAATTGGAAGAAAAATTATAAAAAATCAAAATGGAGATGGTAAGGAATGCCTTTAGTTTCAGAATTCAATGAAGATAAAAATAGTATAGTAAAAGGAATTCTTACATTACATTTGATGGAATGATCTTGAGTTTTTTCTGAATGAGCCCATTCATCAAAGTAAAAAGGTCTGAAGAACTAAATCTTGGTTTAATTTGTCTTGTGTTCTTCCTGGACATTAGATATTTTTCATAGTGTTGAGGACTATTTTTAGAGAAGCTCTTCATGGATTCTGTACCAATTGAGGCAACAATATCACTGTATGAATCATCATGAAGGAAGTTGTAAAAGTTCTACATAAAACATAAAAAAGGATTTCAATAGAAAAATTAACTATTTTTCAAAAAAGTATTGGCTATTTGTATGTAAAAACAAACATACCACTTGATTGGAGTATGCCAAAATTTCTCCTTCCAAGAAATCCCAAGTGTTTGTGGCATCTTGATAGTCTTTCCTTTCTACTTGTTCCTAGATGCTTAACACAATCCTATCCCAAAATAAAAAATTCATCTAGAAATTAGTAAGGAAATTAGAAGATAGTTTTTCATGTATCTCAAGTTGTCAATAACAAATAATTATAAAACATTAAATAATTTTATAAGGAGAATTAGTAAGATGCACACTCTTGATCTGAGCATGAGATTATGAAACATATTTTGGAAGACTTCCCTTCTTTTATTGTACTATAGTTCTCAAGAACTCATTACTTATCTATAGAGATAGGAGAAGAAGGAGAAGAAACTCTATTTGGGACCCCAAAAGGGAATGACACATGAGAGAAATGCCTAATTGGGGAATTAGATTGATGAGATGTCTCCACACAAACCAAAGGAAGAACACCAATGCCGCCCATAAGAATAGAGGTGGAGAACAAAGACAAGAAATGATCATAGGTGATATAGAAGCATCAAGCATTATCACCTCAATAGAAGTAGAGGAGAAAAAGCCTTTGGATTATAAACATCCTTAGACACCTCCATAGTAAGGAGTTCATGCAATGCATTCTTCTATTATGAGAAAAAATATGAGACATTTGAGTGAGGGCAAACAAATGCCAGATGACTGGTAGCAAAATATCATAAGTGAATTCCTTCATAGTCCAAAGTCTAGCTCCAAGAGCTATCAAAAACTTACAAAACAACCTTGGTCAAGAGAGACATAGACAAATCTAAATCTACAAGATTACATGCATAGCTGGTTTGAGAGAACATAGTGGCCTAAACCACTATTATGAAACATCTTGAGGACTAACTAATTCCAATGTAGAAAGAATTATACCAAAAATGGAGAGGAAGATTTGAGAGGTGAATCCAAAATCACAAGCAATTAAGAGACTCAGTGAGAGGGTTAAATGAGGAAACTCAAGGTTTTAGTGAGAGCATGTTGACCCTAGAATCAAGAATGGGCAATAAAATATTGTTTCAATCAAAGAATGAATCAAATTTCACCGCAATAAAAACCATTCACACGAAGGGGAATTTCTATTTTCTTTTACATATTGTAATCCCTTATGGTAGATCATGAAGTGTGATAATATTTCTTCTTTCCTAATAATGATTCATAAAGTTTGATTCAAATCATCAATGGTAACAAAACTTATACAATTGCTTCATAGTTATAGTTAAACAAATAAGAATCCCCACTAATTGTCTAAATAATGTGTTATTTATGTCTCTAAATCTTTATATGTACATAATTTCATCCCCACTTTAATGGATGTGTCAGTAATTTTTCTTTTTCACCTTATATTTTACCACCAAATTGGGCATTGCGACGGTGTGAAATGTTGTTAAAAAAATATATTTTGAGCTTCTCTTTGTTTCGAGAATAGTTTAACATTCTTTACTTAACAAGGCCAACCACGTTAAGGTGGAAGCTCATCTGGCCCCTCCTAGGAGTCTCTTATGACCCTTTACGACACTTTAAGATCTCTAAGATGTATTCTTAGGGATAGTAAAGGGTCATAAAGGGTCATAAGGGATCCTGGGACACAATAGCTGAGAAACATAAATGTAGGCATCATGGTCACAAATTTTTGGAGACACAACATAATTTAGAGGTATACTTAGATGATGCAATGTAGCCACTACTCCTCCAGTTCTAAGTTGGCACTGCATGATCCAAAAAGCATACATAATTAGGAATAAATTTAGAGAGCGGAGGAGGAGGGCCATAATGATCGAAATAATATAAGGGATAGAGAATCTATGATCCCTTGGAAATTATTATCTAGTAGTAATGGTAGGATTTCATGTTTATGTTCTGAAGCTTCTTTATCCAAAGGGTATCAATGACATTTCTTTGTTCACTGAAATCAAGGGTGCAGAAGATGCTTTGCATCATTTGGGTATACCACTCAATTTATATACCCAATGGATGTAAAGAAACCTTCTGCACCCCTTATTCGATTGAAGATAAAGAACATTGATTCCCTTTTGATAAAGAGTCTTCAAGAAAGATGGATGGTATATACCCTACTGTTTCTACTTGACAAGCATTCCCAAGGGAGAAAGAGATCACAAACTCAAAAACTAGTAGTGTGGCAAGATCAAGGAAGAACTAAAAAGTACAAGACCTAAGGGCCAGACCTAATGCCTTGCCTACATAACTCACAGAGACATCGTAGTTTGGGTTTAACTTTAAAACCAGTCTTTTAAAGGAAGGTAGAATTGGTTACGCAACCCCTTTCTATGGTAGAGTCCCAAGACAATGTCTCCATTGGCTATCACCCAATTAGGTGAACAAGGATGAGAACCTAATTAGATTCTACCTACAAATAAGTTATATGTAGACCTCCTCATAAGGTTACCTACCCAACAATTCATAACTATGATGGAGAACCAATTCTTGTAAGATATTAAGGTAATATCCATGATCCCAAACCTATAAGATTTATAATTGTATGAGAGGAGATACATATTACCTGATTCTATGACCATGTATATAATTTAATCATATCATGCCTTCCTAACATATGCATTGAACTACTAACATCAATGTCTATTAAACCCCAACTTGACAAGTTGTAAAAGTGCAACTATACTAACCTCGCTACTAAAATTGACTAACAACTCAACTACCAAAATATACCTTTAAAAATAGGAGTAACTATAATAATTTTATTATTACAACATCAAGACATAAACATCGGCCATTATCAAATAAGTTTCATATTAAAAGAGAATCATTTCTTTTTTGACTTTTTCTTTTTATCTGCATCGCTATTATAATCTCGTAGAGGCAAATCCCTCTCGTGATCGTCATTTCTTCTTGCACCCATCTTGGCATCGTCATTTATTTTTTCCCGTGCACATGATCTTATTGTCCTTTGCAAAGGTGGGCACTCTGCAATAACAAATAAAAGGGTTAAATTAAAAACATATTATCATAATTGGGGTTAATTTAAAAACATATTATCATAATTGTTACAAGCATTTTAGTACTTTAAAAAATGCAAACATGATGCTCTTTACCTTGTGCAATCACATCTTCTTGCCTGGTGGCTTGAACCTCAACACGCTCATCGGGAACCTCTACATTCCCTACAACTGCAATACAAAATGTTTTATTAATCCCAACATATTATAATTAAATTATTATTACTACGCCAAATTCAATTTAAAATGTTTACTTGTATTAATAAATCAATAATCAAAATTCAAATAGAAAATGTATACCTTGAGTACTATAATGCACATTTGAATCGATGCCTCTGTCGTGCTCGGATGGTGTTTCAGGATCGGTAGACTACATTCCAATGTAAATAATTAGTGCATTTATCGACAATATATAAATATATAAATACAAGACAAATACTAAGAAATGTTAATCATTAAATTTTAATACATAAAAATATAATCACTTTAAAGTTTTAAACAAATATATTCACTTTATGTTGGAACTTAACATCCAATACAGTAATTGGTAAAGTATTCAACTTGAAATAAAAATCAATTGGCTTATTTACCTCTTTGAAAGATCCACTAGAAGAAACTTGTGCACTCTTTGATCATAATCGTTCAACCATGACTGTATAGCCTTGTTTGTAGCCTATTTTCTTGTCCTCTTCTAAAATCTTTTGTTTGAATTCAAAGCCCTACATTTTTATTGTAGTGAATTTCATCAAAACTAAATTGATTACAATTTATAAATATTTGCATAGAGTTTTTTATTTACTATTACTTACAATTCATGAAGCAAGTTTTGAATATCCACCCGAACCAAGCTTGTGTTGCTCGTGCTTTTGTTTTCTTTCTTTTGTTGCCTTTGATGTGTTAGACAATCTGTGTGATGTTTGAAATATGTTAGATCACATAAGTATAAAGAGTAAATATTACATAATTTTATTATTAATATTATCACGTACCTTCTATCCTCAGGTGATAATATTTGTCCATCATGTCTTGCGTGTCTCTCAAGTGCATACTTTTTAAGATTCTCCTACTCATTAATAGGAACATAGGGGGGCTGCTCCTAATAAGGGTTGTGTTCTATTTGGGTCATGTATTTGTCCCTAATATATTTCAAAGTAAGCCCCACTTTATCAAGGATCTTAAGTCTTTGAAGGGCGTTGGGTCCAAAAAGTGTTATCATAGAGTCAATGAGTTTATCCTTTAACACTTTATCTTGTGATTGCCACCTTTTAAGAAAAAAAAATGTTAGATTCACAAATGAAGTGAAGCTACCTTTTGATATACTTAAAGAAAAGGATGAAATATTATCTGATCTAGAAATGAAATCAAAATATGATACCATGTGTATATGGTCGGCTGAAAATGCGGAAACATTCATCATTAATTTTTTCATAAAATATATTATTCCCTACAAAATAATAATAGGATTATTAGTTATTGCAAGGGACTGCACAGGGGGTTAGTGCATTACATTATGAGAATAAGATTGTATAGTAAAAGAAAGGATCAATCTTTAAAGTACTTGGAAGCTGGGCTACTCTCACGGGAAGTCCACCTTCAATGTTCATGAGCAATTGATCACACTTCTTTATTGTTCCCATACATTCGACACGAGTACATCCAGGAATTTGGTCATCGCCTCCTACATAAAATGAATCCAATATTACAAAATGTTGCCTAAGAAAGAATAGTTCAAGTGAAATAAATACATGATAAATGAGAGAGAAAAAAATAAATCTAATTACCAATAATAGGCATTGCCATCACATTTGTGGCCATGCTACGTGTTTCCGACATTGCAGTCAGTGGTACCTCTGTGGTTTTGATCCTTGTAGTAGGTGACATAGTGAACATAGGATCAATAGTATGTGCTGAAAAATAAGATTGTTAGAGATATTACAAAAAAAATTATTTGAGCAAAACACAAGTGGAGGATAGAACATGCGATCTACTTGAACCACCTAGTGAAGTATATGCATCTGGGGCACGACCCTTGAATGTTTGTAGCATCCTCTATAAAAATAACACATATGTATTTTAGTTAATGACATAAATAAAAGAGTATACTATAAAAACCATTATTGAACTTTTTTTATAATTAAAAACTACATTGACACTTACTTTATAAGCCTAAACATAGTTAGCCAACTCATCCACTCTCATCATCATTTCAGGAGTCTGAGGTTGAATACCTAACAATTGAGTTAACTCTCTTGAAATTGCACGAAAGATGTTTTGTAGTGCAACCACAGGAGGAACATTTGATGAAAAATCAACAAGGAATAGATACTTCTCATCCTGCGGCTCCTCATGGACTACTTGTTCCTTTCCCTTGTTCTAATCAGCACTTGTTTGTGAGAACAATATTATTAGAAACTTTATTTAAAAGAAATCCAAAATAGTAGTTAATAATAAAACATAACAAAAAATACACATTAACATTTTTCTTGTATGTGCATTTGTACAACAACAATGAGTTTTACCTATCAGGAAGAAGAAGTCCCATGAGAACCATCATCGTTGTGCATATCGTGTGATTTTTGATCCATTCTATAGCCTTGTATTTCAAAAATTATAAATCATTGAGACATGTTAAAACACATGTGTTCTTATGCTAAGTTACTTTGAATAAATGACAATTATCAAAATGCTTCAATTAAAAGAAGAGATAGTTTTTTTAATTTTTAAACAATTTTAAATGGTTCATAGTGCGTACCACCTCATCCATGATAGTGGGTGTTTTTGTATCTATGTGATTCTAATTGTAATCGGCAAGCAGCTCTTCGCCTCCACATATTGATTTGATCACACATAGAAATACGTGATTTCCCTCGTGCACCTCAAATATGTAATTGGGTTGCTTCTTAGTTGACACAGGTCATGTACTATTTACAAAACCTATAATATTCCCTGATGCTTTTGGTTTTCCATCAATGTATATAGCTACTATTTTAATTTTTTACTGACTTTTTGTTGTATATAATTTGCCGTGAGTCCATACCTTGTTTTCCATCAATGTATATAGCTACTATTTTAATTTTTTACTGACTTTTTGTTGTATATAATTTGCCGCGAGTCCATACCTACACATACTTTTTTTATATCTAACAATTTGCATCCAACTACTGTAATCATAATAAGGTCTGACATACTCCATCAATTTGACAACTTTGTTGTATGAGACCTTTATTCCATCCATGGACAATATTCCCAAACAATGTAATGAAGATGGTTCTATGCGATATATCCTCTCTCTAACACAAAAATCAGTGTTTATTGAAGGAAGTGCATCAAGGACCCATTGTTTATGTAGATGTTTGTACCTAAAGGACAGTTTGGAGTCACCTTTTCTCTCATCATGATAAGAACATGACCCCCTTGAGAAAGGAAAAATTACATGCGTTTATTGAATTTCTTTCTGATCTTTTGACCTTGACTCAATCTCCTTGATTCAGATATACTAAATGTCTCACTTTCTTCTTCCATTCCTATAGTTTCCTCGCTCGAGGAAGACAAATCTAACAAATACCTATTCACTGGTACCAGCACTTCATGAAATGAGAGAGACAGGTGGCAATGAGAGAGATATTTTACAAATGGTAAAAGACATTAATTAATCTCTATGGGGTGTATTGACTTATACCTGACAATCCATGAGACTGTGTGGGATAC
>MU224954.1:385956-396452 GCA_018584345.1 Thuja plicata | reverse complement strand
CAACTATTAAAATATTAAGCTAATGAGAAGTAGATAATAATACTAGACCAATTATTTTAGTGGTGGGGGTTAATTTGTGAATACATTATGTGACTATTATCTTAATATGGTGGGAGCGGAAGGGTCGATTCAACTAAACTAAATAAGGAGAGTTGGTTAATTGAACTGAATGGACGTAGGTAGATTATAGAGACATATTTAAATTTCACACCTCTATAAATTAAATCCATGTTGTAGTAAAATTATAATAATTTCAATATCCTTTAAGATGTGTGGGTAGCAGTAGCCAACTAGCACATGAGGAATTATGTATCCTATACTTTCCTTCATCATTGAAACTTTTTTTTCATTCCTCAATTGAATAATCGCTGAAAAGAACTTAGGAGGAATATGGAGAATAAACTTTCTTTCATTGACCATTGTTGGGAATAGTCTAAGAAGTTGTCATTGGATGTTGGATGAAGGGTTTTCCCCATAAATATTCATTAGATTGGCTTGGAAGCTACCTAATTCAAAATTAGGTAGAGGACTATAGTCCTGTAGCACATAGACCTGTTCTCTCTACCCTTGGTGATCACCAAATAGTAAATCCTAAGACTCGATTAAGATAAGCTTATCCACTTTATATTGACCATAGTCAAGGAGCGTAATATGTTAGTAGACTACCAACCATACCCCTAGATAGCGGATAGACACCAGTGATTTCATGTAGGAGAGGGATACCCCATGTTGATCTAGAGTATTGGACTGATTCCTCTTGGAGCATAAGGGCCTGGGGGCCAACTACATGCCACTGATGGATGTCCTCATTGCTTACTCATCTGATTTATTGTAGGGAAAGGATAATTTATAATGGGAATTGGTATATAACAACCAAAACAAAACTTATAATGGGTTATGACATGACTTATTTATCTATAGAAGACCACAGGCTAGATAAATAGACATTAGAAGGATTTCTATATAAGTGGCAAACCAAATCGATCTCTCTCTCACCATAGCCCATAGAATCTGATTAGAGGGGTGGATAGGGAATTGATCCACTATGGAGGGCTTACATTGTACCTCAAGAAATCCAGAATTAGTTACAAACAAGAACTCTACATGAACTCATAAAAATCTCAAGGAATGATTTCATATATGACTAGTTATTTACTTTCATTCCAAGATTTGTAAATTAAATTGTTAATGGTGATAATTTAATTGATTTCTACCCTAAATTTATGTTACATGAATTCATATATGTCCTGTATTGATGGATAACAAAATGTGTGTAATTTGGGTTCTAATCTAGATTGTTGTTACATATGTATTAGAGCATAGATATCAACCTTAGGACATAGGTGCTCACACCTTCCTTACCCTAACATGGCTACTTACTGATGGTAGTCATGAGACACAAAAGAAAGGAAAAGAAGAAGGATGTAAGAAAACCTCACCCTTGACATGATGACCCAGAAGGATCCAAGAAATAGACAATGTAGAACGAAAAACAATAAAACTATTTGACACCGAGCTACTGGTTGAAACCATCAAATGACTAAAGATTAAGAAAAGAAATAATTTGAATAAGGCTTCTAAAAATATGGAACCACCAAAATGAATTTGATGCTCAACCCCTAAGACAAAGCCCTCAACCATTAGATATTTTACATTTTGTTATGGACGTAATGCTCCTACTCTCTCCAAGGAAGCTATTGTAGAATATAACCGTGTGCATGCCCATATGACTGTAGCTACAGATGCCTCAGATGAGGAAGACCCTGAAGAGGATGAAACTCCTATGACGTAATATTCAAACCATGTTTGTAATTAAAGATGATGAAACAGTACTAAATAATCATCATCATGATATGTAAAAACTACTATTTATGAATGAAAATTATGACTAGCTATATTCATTGTGTCTTGATGAGATTGTAGATTTATTTCAAATAGATGTAAAATGCTTGGAATAAATATTTCCTTACGAATTTGGCTACAATTTCAAACTGACAATTAACCAAGTTTAGGTAATTTGAACATAAAATATTTATGGCAATTAAATAATACTTGTTACCTTATCTTGCAAAAATAACATATCATAATGAAGCAGACCTTAAGGAGGTAAGCTATCCCTAGCCTCGTTGAAGTTCTACATGAAATTAGGGGTGCCACATTAGTGCCTCCTACTATACCAAAGGAGTTGCAGGCTGAGTTGAATGCCCTTCGTGCCAAGATAGATTTTCAAGAGCAGTAGATTGAAGAATTGATAAGGAAAAAAGAGAAAGGTACCAACCATAATATATACATAGGTACTAAAGAGAAATATTAGGAGTACAATGAGCACTCAGAACCAAACTATGAAAACAACTCTAGAATTCCTACTTATTGTCACTCACTTACAAGACAAAAAAAAGGTGTGGGAAATGACCCATTAATAAGAGAATTGAAGAAGATAAAAGCACCTAAGTTTGATGGGATATGGGGTGGAGATGTAGCTGAAGCATGGTTGATTAGGATGAATAAATATTTTGGACTGCTAGAATTGAACTCCAAAACTAAGGCTAGGATTTCCATCTACTAGTTAGAAGGTGAAGCCACATTATAGTTGGACCATTTGGTGGAAATTAAATTTTATGGCATAAGCCAAATGACTTGGGAAAATTTCACAAGACAATTTTGAAAGGAGTATCTATATGCGCATCATCGGGATCAAAATATGACTGAATTACATTCACTACGCCAAGGAAGATTGATAGTAGCAGAGTACAAGGCTAAGTTTATGAACTTACTCGACCATGTGCATTATATGAAGGAAGAAGAGGATTGGGTGTACAAGTTTATATTGAGACTAAATGAAAGTATTCTATATGCAACCAAGCTCGCATGACCCAAAAAATTGAATGAAGAAATGAAGGTGGCCTTACACAAAAACCAGATTCATCCAGGAAATCCTTGAAGTCTAAAATTGAAGAACCCATTGAAATGAAATCAAGATCAAGATTAAAGAGCTACAGATCTACATAAGTGAACAAAACAAAAGACTACCAATGGTGAACTTCCACTAGTATATTGCAACAAGATAAAAAATTGGTAATGAAAAATATAGATCTCACACCAAAATAAGTTAAGTCTCATAAACATTTCAAAACTAAAGAAGATTGATTGTGGGTCCAGAATGACATAGAAACTTCCTTTCAGTAGGATATTTACTACAACCAACATTCTAATATCATTTGTTAAACTAGTCTAAAGTGTCTTTCTCTCATCAGTATTGGAAGGGACATGTACATTGAACAAGATAAATTTTAATGATGCAAACTATTAAACTCTCTTTTCTTCCAATTAAAATTCAGATTTTTAAGAAAATTTAGATGAATCCAAAACATATACCAAAGTTCCAGGTCCTATTTTGCATTATCATGGAATCACTTGGTAAGCCCATTTAAAATATTGCATTATAAAAGACTTGCAAGCTTATTTTTTAAAATTTAACAATACCTCCTCTAAAATGCATACATACACAAAACTACTGAACATTAATTGAATATATGTTCCCCTTCAAGTTCTTACATAGGTTACATTCAAAAACTGCAGAGATCTCGATTCTTAATCCTATGGAAAATTGATAAATGAAAATGTCTAGCAACCGCAAAGATTTTAGATTTGGGGGTTTTCCAGATCAAGCTAAAGAAAATGATAAATTACAAAACAAATAAAGAATAATTGGAATTCATAGTAGATGGGTGTTGGATATTTTTACTCACCTTGTGATGAAGCCAAGAACTGGTTTCTCACCTTCAAAATTTGAAAAACCTGTTACCAAGATCAATGAAAACATGTATGAGGTTATTCAAATTGAAAAATACAGTTCCAACAACTGTCAATGTATAAAGGGTATGCAAACAATATTAGCAGTAAAATGGTTAAAAAACCTCAGATATAGTAAAAGTTGGGAATCAAAAATTGTAAAATAGGATGTGTCCTCAAACTCATGAACAAGCAACAAAGGTAAGCAGCATGGTGTCCTCTAAAACATGGGTGACATATCCTCGGCAAGCAGCTGAGTGGTCAAGTTACTGGGAAAAACCAGGCTCATCATTACAGCCCTCTTCTGCTCGCATGCACAACTTGATCACAAATGAGCCTTTCTTTTCTTTTTTTTGTTTATAATCAAGAGGGTGTCACAATTATGATGGTATCATCTCTATTATGACAGCATCGGGGGCACTTGGAAAAAAAACAAAAATCACACACAAATGGTAGTGCCATCGCAAATTGGTATCAAAATTTGACCCCAAATGTTGTAGTGACTTTTGTTGTCTTGCTGATAGAAGACTCTTCTCACACATAATTGACTCTCTTCTCTCCTCCTTGTGAGGTAGAACCCTTCTCAGGACACCTATAGGTAAGATGTCGATACTAGTGGAAATTATAGCACTTCATTGAAGGGAAATAAGATCCTCTCCCCTGGTTATTAGATATTCCTCTTGAACCATTATTTGAACCTCTTCCTCTATTGTAACCACCCCTTGAGTTACTAGTCTCTCCCTTGTTCTCCGTGAGTTTGGACTCACTCTAATTTTTGGCTTCAAAGTTCCTTCCTCCATAACCTCCCCTCTGACCTCTACTATCTCTTCCTCTACCTCTACCCCTACTACTTGAATCTAGTTTCTTTTTGAGCTTCTCTTCCACCTTGAGAGATAGCTAATAGCATTGATGTACTATCTTGGCACTTAAGAGATTGATTTCCTCTTGAATGTTCCACTTGAGACCATTCAAATATCTAGCCACTTTTAGGCTCCCCTCTTCCATTACATGTGACCTTAAGAATAACTTGTGAAACTCTTCTATGTAGGCACTGACTTCTAGGTCTTTCTACCTCAAATTTTGTCTTTTCTTGTGCAACTACACTTCATAGTCATCAGGAAGATAAGTTTCTCTAATTTTGTTCACAATGCCTTTCTAGCTGGTTAAAGGATTCTTCCCTTCTTTGAATCTTTCATCCTGAACAAATTTTCACCAAGTGAGAGTAGTCTCTCTCAATCTTGTCTTGGCGATTCTAACTTTTTGGGCCTCTGTCACATTATCACATTCAATTTGATTTTCAAGGCCTTCTATCCATTCTATGACTACTTATGGCTCCATCTTGCCATTTAATATAGGCACACCTTCCAAAGATTTACCTCTCACTACTTTTAAATCCTTCAAGAATGGCTCTTCTTGAAGCACAGGGTCAGGCTCTAGTATTATGTCTTCCTCAGTCACTAATTTACCCTTTCCTTGAGTTTATTTCATCAATTCACTGACTGCTACAGTCTTAAGCTACACTTCTTCTAATTTAGTTCCCATATCGGCCAACTATTCTTTCAGGTCTCTATTTTCCTTTTATGCTCTTCTACATCTTTTTCCAACTTAGTATTAGTCACCATCCATGAATCTATAGATTCTGATGAAGATAGCATCCAAACAACATAAGCCCAATCTTTAGGCTCTGATACCAATTTGATAGGAATGGGATCTTTCCATTTAGACTCATCTTGAATCTATTCTAAGGCCTCTCTCCTAGACCTCCTAGGGTTCTCTCAACCCTAATCTTGAGGTAAGTCACTAAGAACTTCTACCTCCTTCTCAAGACTCACTCTATCAATCAGGTTCTTCTCAATGCTCACTAAATCCTCGAAGGTGAATTCTATCAACCTATGCCAATGTACTCACAACTCTTTTTAGGGTTGTTTTCTTGTTTCTTTGGGTCATTTTATGACATTCTTGAAGAGTTTAAGCCTTAATAAATCCATTCATTCATCGAAATCTCACAATTTAGGATTAGGCCTAGTGCTTCCTTGTAGCCCTAATCAGACACAAATTCTTGGTTCTTTCCCAAAAACTCCAAAAGACCACCAAAACTAATTCTAGATTCTAATCCCCTTTTCCAAAATTTTGAGGATTTTCAAGATGTGGTTTCTTGAAACTATCTGTACAACTCTTGAAACTTCTTAGGGATGTTGTCCTTAAATGTAGGGTTAATTAGGTCTTTGACTATATTTTCTTTCTTTCTTTGATGGATTCAACTCCTCCAATGATACCACTTCTCAGAGAGTTGTATTACCTCTCCATTGTACCTATCCAATCATTGGATTATTTTTTCCAGTCCAACCCTACAAGTTTTCCACAACTGTTTCACTTTCTTCCCTAGTCGAGCTATCACCAAGGTCACCTAGGGAAAGAGCTCAAAATTCATGGCTAACACTTCTCCTACCAAAACCAAAACTAAAATTATGTACAGTGGCTCCTCTTGAGTTCCATCCAGGCACATTTTTCTCACCAAGGAATCAAGAACCTCAAGGATCCATTTCTATTTATAGTCCAGAATTGGACTAGGAACTTACAACTTACAAGAAGTTTTTCAAGAATTTACAAAATGAAGACAAAAGACTAAACTACCTCCACAGAAAGTCTCTAAATAGTCATTAGAAACTCATTACAACATAAAAGATCAAGATTTAATCCATTAATCAACACTACTAATAAAAAATGCTCGAATACAGTTAAGAACACAGGCTGCAACTTCTCATTAACTGGAATCTCAAACAAAAAGACATCCCACTTGAAATGATGGCTTAGGAGGTCTTAAATAGTCTTCCCCTTGTTAGAACAACCATCGAAACTAACCCAATCATCCATTTAGGACAAAGAAACTTTTTAGTAGATGTCGAGCAACAGGACATGCCGAGCAACTTAGTACATGCCGAGCAATAGGACATGCCAAGCAACTTGCAAAATTCTTTACATCTTTTATACATTTCACTTTCTAAAATTCCCAATGCCTTGGTTGGATTACCAGAGGCCTACAAATCACCTCTTCACCACAAAATTAACCTAAAAGTACTAATCTAAGTAACTAGGGTGCCTATTCACCAAATTGACCCATTTTTCCCTCTTAGGTCATTACAAGAGTGAATGAATAAACACCTTACAAAACTGACTTAAACAAATCCTAAAAAAATCTAAAATGCTCCTAAACTCTTCTAATTTTCTTAAGTGACTAGGAAAGTACACCATAAAAACAAGGTAGGGCCTTTCACCCTAGGTGCTCTTGCACCACCCTCCAATGCCCTTTGTGAAAAACCAATTGACACGTAGAGATCGTAGGGATATTTCCTGTATCAAGGTCATCAAAGGGAAGGTTTTCCCAATGAACCTTCGTAGTCATCTTCACATATAAATAAATTTAAATTTGATTATAATACTTTTAACAGTACTTTTATTATATGGTTTTGACTTCCCCAAAGCGGTAGAAATGTTGAATTCATATTATGAAAGAGTTGAGCACTCAAGAGTGGCCTCCCCACCAAGATGCTAAAATTCATACGATTCTTTTTCTTTGATTATTTCAAAGAAATAATTTCCTGCTAATGCCAAAATCCTTTCGGATAAGCTCATCTCTTTTGGAGACCATCCTTAGTAGATATCCATAATCTATGAAAATATTTATTAATTATTTTTTATATTTTTAAATTTGATTCTATATCAGAGTTTTTAAATATTAATTTTTGGATCATGTTTGATGATCTATCATCAGTAAAAATGGATTATAGATTACAAAATGTGATCCGTAACATTGATGTTAAAAAATCTCACACACAATCAAATTAAAAAATAATTAATAATCTTATTGTTGCTAAGATTTTACTTTAAATTTTTTTTTATTAAAAAATAGGAAGAATAATTAAGAGAGATGACATATAAATTGACTTTGCATTCTCTCAATTTCCCAATTAAAAGAGGACTCATAAATTAACTTACTGTCACCCTTTCTAGGCATAGTTAAGAATCTTAGGGGATTGTTACAATCAAATCTAGTAAAGTAAGTCTACTTCCCCAAATTGTCATACCACTTCATCAAGTCCATATTTGAATTCAAAAAAACCCTATTACCTAGATTCCCTCACTTTATTCTTAGCATACTCCACAAATGGTAGTGACAAGAACCCTAGCACCTTGGAAAAATTATAGAGAGAACAAGGATTTATTAAAAGAACAATTTTGGCATTCAAATTGATTAACTTTGTCAACACTACAAAGGATGAGATGTTGTTCCGAGGTGTTAAGATGAAGGTGCAGAGTTCATGTAAGTGCATAAAGAAGTGGTGCTAAAAGGAGGTTTTAATGATCTTCTATAAAGATGGTGTTCAAATCTAAAAAGTAGATAGCTAAAAGGAGGTCGTTGGCATTTGTCTTATCACCACCCTTTCATGGACAATACTGAGAGAGGGGCTCTAGGTAATAGGGTTTTTTGAATTCAAATATGGACTTCATGAAGTGGCATGACAATTTGAGGAAGAAGAAGTTTACTTTACTATATGTGACTGTAACATTCCCATAAGATGCTTAACTTTATCTAGCTAGCCTTTAGATATTCATGTTATTTACATGAACTTGAGAGTGGGCCCTATTATGATGACATGGAATCATACTTATATCACACATCTCCACCATTGTATTTATCATTGCCTCTCTTGTGAATGAGCATACTCCTTGTACTTGGTGATGAAAATACCTTCACCTATGGGGATTTGTAGCCTACATGAGCCATTTTTCGGGGATGATGATTTAATGATTATATCGCACTAGTTAGGCATGCCCTTGTTGTTCTTTTAAAACACTCTATTATAACAACAACTTTCAATAACCATATCAAGGGTTTCAATTTCCTCCCAAGAGCTAGATATTCTGGTTATCCCTTTTTACTACAATTATAGGTGGGGATTGTGTTCGTCTTGATCTTGGTAAGTTAGATGACTTCAAAAATAACCCTAATGTTTGGCACATTTGCAGGGGGAGGGGTTTCTAAATACATTAAATCTATTAATGGGGTTGAGGATGGTTTATCTGTCCAATTTTTTAATTCTTGAGATAACATGAGAGTTACTTTCAGAAACATAGCTGGGTGATCCCACAATAGTGTGTCCCACTTTTTGGCCAACTTTGACACAGAGATCAACATTGTGAGAAAAAATTTCATTTTCAAAGACCTATTGCCGCAAAAATATAAGGAATTTGAAAATTATATAAACTAGGGTCTTTTAGCATTTTCTTTCTAGCTTCTAAATATATATTTTTTTTTAAAATGAAAAAATTCATTAAAATTCATTTTTCCTTCTTCTTTGAAAAGTGGTTTATGTGAAAAAACTGTGATTTTAATAAGTGACTTTCACTTGGATCAGCATAAATTTTTTTTTAAATATGATAACGATGTAATTCTTTCAAAATTATATTTGTGACTTCAATATCTAGAGGATGTAATTGGTTTCATTCATTTTGGGTCAATATTTCATAGTTTATTAAGTTTTAAAGTGACAATAACTGTAATTTAGACATAAGGTCACTTTGATCACTGTAACTTGAAATGTATATATCAAAATTCAATTTTTTTTATATAGAAAGGTAACACAAATACACTTTTCCTACATATTTTTCATAATTTGTTTTTTGTAATTTACTATTTTTCCCAAAGCCTTGAAGAGACAGGTTGTTGAATCGCCAAACAACCTATGTTTAGTTAAAGTAATATTTGAAAGTGATAACGAACTCAATATGTATTAAAATTATATTCATTAGAAAGCTTGTTCCAAATCGCATCATTTGGCATCATGTATTTGAGAAAAACATTTGATTTGGTCCTTGTCCTAGGCCTTGAAAGACCATATTTTAGGACTTGTTTTTTTTCAAACAATAAATTTTCATTTTATGGGTCTTTGAGCGAAGACCCCCTTCGTGCGAAGGGGTCTAAGGGGCTTCATGCGAAGACCCTTCACGTGAAGCCGCTTGAGTGAAAAATCCGGTGAAAACCATCCCGCCAGATTTTTATTTTGGCTACTTTGTGCGAAGTAGGTTGGCCATGTTGTAATTTTTTTTTGAAAAATTTAGAATGGTATAAATCTAAAGTTTTTTGTTTTCAGTTTTTAACCAAATTGCAGCAAGTAATTCACTTTTTCTAATATTGTTTGATTTTTACAAATGCATTTTTGGAATAAAGATTGTTATTTCTTTTTTTTTCGAAGGCATAATTTTGAAGAGGAAAAATATTATATCAAAGTATTTTTTGAAGAAAAAATACATTTGGAAGACATTTTTGAAGAGAAGAAATGGGGAACAAGAAGGGAAGACAACGTAAATCTGCTAGAAAAAGATCACTTGGTGTTGAACAAAGAAATCATGAAGCTGCATTGGCATATTATCATAAAACTAAATAAGGTGAAGGATAAGCTTAAGTAGGAGGGTCAACTCAAGTCGAAGAATTGCACATTGAAGAAGGGTCGGGATCACTCCCTATGGAATCTTAGACAATTGATGTTGGAGAAGGTTCAGGATCACGTGCTCCTACTGGTATGGATGAACATATACATTTAGCTCAAACTGTAAAGAGAAATACTAATTATAGAAACTTAGATCATTTACTTACAATGGATGTGGAAAATTTGAGATCACTTGCTAATGTTCAACCCTTAAGT
>MU224954.1:353421-366867 GCA_018584345.1 Thuja plicata | reverse complement strand
GTCAAAGGGGGAGTAGTATAGAATGTGTATATGCAGAGAAGTATATATGTATATATCATTAAGTATTATGATATATAGTCATTTTTGTATGAAGTCATTTTGAGTAACTTAGCCACATTCCTTTGTTTCCATAAATGAAAAAGGGGGAGATTTTTGGCAAGTTGACTTCCTGAGGAAGAATGACTTATTTTGTGTTTTCAATCATGGCAACAAAGTCATACTTAAGTTCTGTCATGAAAGGAAAATGACTAAGTGTGAAAATAGTGTAGACAGACACATACAGAGATCAGTACATCAACGCACGTGTTAGAGATCACACCAGAGCATGCGTGCTTAGGTATATAATCTATGGTGTATATACATGCTACATCCAGACACATATAGTATGAAACTACAGTACGACAAAGTTACAAGCAGATCAATAGACCAGTAGTCCAGGAAACAGAGCATGGAAGCTGACTAAGAGATTTGATCAGCGTGTGTTATTTTGTGATGTAATGTCTAAGTGCCTTTTGTTATATGTTTATAATGATGTAATTAACATTGTAGTAAACACGCTTGAAGCCAACTTGTTCAGAAGCATTGTATATTTTGATTTAGGGCCGACTAATGTTATATTTTGGGTCACACCTATTCGGATTTGCATATATAAGTATGTAATGAAAAAGATATGAAGCGTGTGCCGATAATTATGTAAGAAGAAGATACAAAGGGATAGAACTATGAATTCAGTATAGGATATATCTCTTTAAGAGAGTAAGAGCATTCGTGCATACATGGAACTGATCAGACAATAGTGTCATCGCAACAGTTCATTTTGATATAGTGCATATCATCTTTCAAAAGTTTGTAGCCTTCATCTTATTGGGCAGTGAGCCTAGGCAGTGAGCCATATACCTTTAACAAGGTTTTGTAAAAGAATCCTAACATGGTCAGACCTTTAACTAGGTCATTGTACTTAATTTGTAAAGACTGCTTCTAACAGGGCAAAGGAACTTTAACAGGTTCATTATACCAAATACAATATTTGTGGGTACTAATCCCCATTGGAGTTTTCCTCTAATCAAGGTTCTCTGTAATCATATCATGTGCTCTTGTGCTATGTTTCTTTGGATGCACATTTGATATATGTTTAATTGGCTGAAATATAATTAATAGATAAACACTGATAAACAAATAAATCACAGTCAATGGAAATTATTGGTTTAACCGAAAAAGCATCATCTCTAACAATGGATTGTCTCTAGTTACCGAAAGGATAATCAAATTTACAAACATAAGGAATAATCGTTGATTTATTTGCAAGGACACAAACCAAGGTATAGAGTTTGTTATCTTTCAAACATTAATTAGTTCTAACAAAGGTACCAAAAGAATTCCCTAGTGTCGTTAAGATACACAAGTCATTAAACTCATAGGGAAGATTGTGGATTGAAAACCAAATGAGAGATTCTTGAGAGAGAATCTGCCCAGGTTGAAAAAAGGGCTTCCATGGTGAGAGAAATATAACATTATCCTTCAGATTAATATATGGCCTAGTTAATGAATGCTCCTTTTTCTCAACAGTATCAAAAATAATTACGAAGGTATTTGATGATAGAACTTGAAAATATAAAATGCCAAAAATTTCAAATCTAATTGGCTTCAAAAATTTAGATAAAGAAGTCAATTTCCCCCATACCTCAATAATCACACCACGATCTATTAAATCATTGTTGTGCCAAAGCTCTAAAATATTTTCAATAATAATATATTGGATAGGGTTCCATACCTTCTTCATTTTTAAACCATCACGATTATCAATAGGAAACATAGAGACTTCTTCTCCATCATTGACAATTGTACTCTTATCATTATCAATTTCCCCCATTGGATTTTGACCTTGATTGGGGACAAATTTGCCTAAATACAATGAAGAGGGTTTGATAACACCCTCCTGGCCATGATTAGAGGAGCCAACACGGCAAGGGTTTCGAAACCATTTATGAAATCCTAGCTGAGATCCTCTACTCACTGTAGGAAAAAAACCAATCTGGCATAGAAGCCCCAGAATTGAAAATGTCCACCCATTTCCCATTCTTGAAAACCCATTGGGGAATTTTTTTTCCTGAATTGTATGATTTTGAACATCTTGGGAAAGATTATGAAAACTAACAAAATATGTTGATCTCAAAGGATGCTGAATTTCTATGTCCCTCCAATGCCCTTTGTGAAAAACCCATTGAGGCATAGAGATCACATGGATATTTTTCACATCAAGGTCATCAAAGGGCAGGTCATCCCAGTGAACCTTCACAGTCATCTTCGCATACAAATAAATAGAAATTTCATTATAATACTTTTAATGTGTACTTGTATTGTATGGTTTTGACTTCCTCAAAGCGGTAGAAAGATTGAATTCATATTATGAAAGAGTTGAGGGCTCAAGAGTGGCCTCCCCACCAAGAGGTTGGAATTCATACGATTTTTTTTCTTGGATTATTTGAAAGAATTAATTTCTTGCTAACGCCAAAATCCTTTCGGATAAGCTCATCTCTTTTGGATACGATCCTTATCAGATATTCAGAATCTATGCAAATATTTATTAATTATTTTTTAGATTTTTAAATTTGATTGGATATGAGAGTTTTTAAGTATTAATTTTTGGATCATGTTTGATGATCTATCATCAGTAAAAAAGGATTATAGATTACATCAATGTGATCCATAACATTGATGTTAAAAAATCTCACACACAATCAAATTAAAAATAATTAATAATCTTATTGTTGCTAAGAATTTTACTTTAAAAGAAAATTGTATTAAAAAATATGAAAATAAATTAAGAGAGATGACGTATAAATTGACTTTGCATTCTCTCAATTTCCCAATTAAGAGAGGACCCATAAACTAACTTATTGGCACCCTTTCTAGACAGAGTTAAGCATCTTAAGGGAATGTTACAATCACATATAGTATAGTAAGTCTACTTCCCCAAACCGTCATGCCACTTTGTCAATTCCATATTTGAATTCAAAAAAGCCCTATTACCTAGAGTCCCTCGCTTTATGCTTAGCATACTCCACAAACGGTAGTGACAAGAACCCTAGTGCCTTGAGAAAAATTATAGAGAAAACATGGATTTAATAAAAAAACAATTTTCGCATTCAAATTGATTAACTTGGTCAATGCTAGAAGGATGAGATGTTGTTCCAAGGTGTTAAGATGAAGGTGTAGAGTTCATGTAAGTGCATAAAGCATTTGTTCTAAAGGGATATTTTAATGATATTCTACAAAGATGATGTTCAAATATACAAAGTAGATAGCTACAAAGAGGTCGTTGGCGTTTGTCTTATCACCACGCTTTCATGGACAATACTGAGAGAGAGACTCTAGGTAATAGGGTTTTTTGAATTCAAATATAGACTTGATGAAGTGGCATGACAACTTGAGGAAGAATACTTTACTAGATGTGATTGTAACTTTCCCCTAAGATGCTTAACTCTATCTAGCTAGCCTTTAGATAATCATGTTAATTACATGAACTGGAGAGTGAGCCCTATTATGATGACATGGAATCATACTTATATCACACATCTCCACGATTGTATTTAACATTTCCTCCCTTGTGAAGGAGCATACTCCTTGTACTTGGTGATGAAAATACCTTCACTTATGGGGAGTTGTAGCCTACATGAGCCATTTTTTGGGGATGATGATTTAATGATTATATCGCATTGGTTAGGCAGGCACTTGTTGTTCTTTTAAAACACTTTAGATTGTAACAACAACTTTCACTAACCGTATTAAGGGTTTTAATTTCCTCCCAAGAGCTAGATATTCTGGTTATCCCTTTTTAATACAATGATAGGTGGGGATTATGTCCGTCTTGATCTTGGTAAGTCATATGACTTCAAAAATAACCCTAATATTTGGCACATTTGTAGGGGGGAAGGGTTTCTAAATACATTAAATCTATTAATGAGGTTCACGATGGTTTATCTACCCAATTTTTCAATTCATGGGATAACATGAGAGTTACTTTCGGGAGCATCTCCTTTGAAATTAGTGAGGAGGTGATTTCCAAGGTGACTGTCTTTTCACTAAAGGAATAAAATGAAATAAGACTAGTCGAATTGTGGATAATAAGAGCCTCAATAGGGTTTTCAAGGGCAATGAAGCTCTAGTTAAGATGCAAGGATGCAATGAAAGAGAATAGCTACCACCTCCTTGGGACCAGTTGTGTCTCGTGATCATGAGGTATTTCACCCTTGAAGGTCATTTCAAAGCTCACTATTACTACCACATGTCACCACTTTAGAAATCATGAAATTATCTCTTTTTCCTTTTTCTTTCTTAATTCTCTTGAAAGTTCTATGATGGATGTGAAAGAGAGTGCTCAATCCTTGGTAAAAAAAACCTTTCCTTTTGTATCAGTGTCTTATATTTGGGCTCTACAATTTTCATTTGGCCCTCTACCCCCTCGACCAATTGTGGTTTTATGAAGTCACTATTTTGTAGTCCCCTACTAATATCATTGACACTCCAGGCCCCATTCAGAAAAAATGCATTTGTCACCGTGCAACCTCACATATTTCTCCCTGCCTTGTTAATTCTGAAGTGCTCAATTCTAAAATTCACACCCCGACCTCTAATGGACTCAAAGCTAAAGAGTCACAATTAACTAGTACCATACAAAAAATAAAAAAACCCTACCCCCAACTAAGAAGTTCAAACTTTATGTTCATGAGGTAGCCGGTGATGAGCATGAGGATGTCAAGAGGAAAATAGTAACACTTGATGGTCTAACAAATTGGCTACCAGGATTGCAAGGAAGGGTAAAAATATTCCTTTTTATTATGACTTGGAGGAGGGAAACACTAACTAGGGGGACAAGATGAATAAGGGGGAGGATGCATTAGGGAATGAAAGGGAAGGTGTTGATGTTGAAATTGATATTGCTAGTTCTAAAAAGTCTACAACCAACTGCTCAACCCATATCTCCGACAATATAAAGGATCAACTAATTGATCTTACTGGGGACCTGATGACTCTTGAAGAAAATGTCAATCCCACTAATCCTAAGTCAAATTGTCTAGGTCACATGAGCATGCCACAAGAGTTAGCCAATTTTAAGATTGAGGTGGGAAGGTTGGGAAGCAAATTGTCAGAGATGGAAAGAAATATGGGGAGTATTTCTAGGTTTAGTCTCTAGGTGATGCACCGTTATGCTACTTCCTTATGCCTCCTACAACAGAAGATTTTTGACGAGAATGCAAAAGATGATAGAAACTGCAAGGATCTCTTCAATTTTCTTACCAAAGACTAGATCCATGTGTTGTACCAGTCAAATGCAACATTAAATTTCCTCAAAATGTTTAACTTCTTCCTACTTTGGCTCTGGCTACTTGATACCCTGGTGGGGTTGCCACTGTCAATTTATTTTTTAACGATTTTTTTAATCTTGGACTCTATACCCATGAAGAACATTTTAATTAATAGTTAAAGTTTTGTTAGTGTTATTAGTAGAACTCATTTTGTTACTATTATTATTAGAAATATGATAGCTAATTGGCTATACATAGGTTGATTGTCTACTTTGTCCGTGGTTGTTTATCAACATCTTCTTTCTAGGTAGTTTGTTATGAATCTTATGTTAGCGTGTTGTTAGTTGTAACACCCTCAAGTTGTGGTTTTGTAAAGGTCAACACCCTTGTTTTTCTACTGATTAATATCAAAAACATATTTGACTAATTAATAATGTAAAAAATGAGTATTATATAGAATATATTTATGTTATAATTATTATGTTTGTTATTATATTATGTATTTCATTTGATAACCAATGTATTTATAGTTTGTTGTAAATTTATGTAGATTATTTAAAATATATAACATAAATATATGAAAAGATTTAATATTATATGCATAAATGGATGTACAAAATTGGATCTAACAATTATTTGATAATTTTTTAATTTATAAATAAATTATTTATTTACAATATATGATATAAATATATGATAAAATTGAATATTATAAACATAAATGAATATACAAAAATTGAACCTATACAATTATTTAATTTTTTAATATATATATAAATTATTTATTTACAAAATATAATATAAATATATGACAAGACAGTAATATAAGTCCAACAATTCCAGTCCCCTGTACATGTTCTATGCATAATCTCCCATCCATATGAATAAATACATTACAAATTCAAACTCCCTTGTACACATGTTTATGGACGTTTTGGCAAGCTTTTGGATGGATATAGAGAGAACAGTCAAAACGTTATTATCAGTATGCCCACTATGACCACTAACTTGTACTCATAGGAAATTGCAAGGAAAGAGAATGCAAATGTACATACATTTGACTCGATGAAGAACTCAAACCACTTACTATTTTGGCTAAATGTTTGGATCATATAATATGACAAACAATATTGTGAAAAATCTATCTTTATAGAATGTAGAAATTTCATGTCACTGAAATTGAGTATTATAGAGTATATTTATGTTATAATTATGTTTATTATTATATTGTTGATTTCATTAGTTAATCAATGTATTTATGTTTTTTTTGGTATATTTATATAGATTATTAAAATATAAAGTATAAATATGTGAGAAGATTAATATTATATGCATAAGTGGATGTACAAAATTGAATCTAGCAATTATCTGATTATTTTTTAATTTACATGTAGATTATTTATTTACAATATTATGTGACAAGATTGAATATTATAAGCATAAATGAATGTAAAAAATTTAGACTTGTACAATTATTTGATTTTTTTTAAATTATTTATTTACAATATATAATATAAATAAATATAACAAGACAAATATAAGCTCCTTTATACATGTTCCATGAATAACCTCCCAAACATATGAATAAATACATTACAAATTCAAACTTTCTCGCAAGCTTTTGGATGGATTAGGGATAACGGTCAAAACGTTATTATCAGTATGTCCACTGTGACCACTAACTTGTATTCATACAAAATTACAGGGAGTGCCTTGTTGTGGAAAATATCTCTTATTTATCTCACCAAGTGAGAATGCAAATGTACATATATTTGACTTGCTGTGGAAAATATCTCCTACTTATCTCACCAATAATTCAAACCATTTACTATTTTGACTAAATGTTTGGGTTTCTTTTCCTAATGTTTTCATCATGGAAATACTGAATATTTGAAAGCCAATAGCAGATATCAAAGAAAGAAAGAGGAAATGGGATTGTGCAGACGAGCGGCTTGCAGACCCCTTTTGGCCTTGGCTTTTATTTTGATTATAATAATTTTGACACTAGTTGTATTTTATGATTTTGGATCCCCCAAATCAGTAGAAACGCTGAATTCATATGAAGAAAGAGTGGAGGGGTCAAGAGCGGCCTCCCCACCAAGAGGCTGGAATTCATACGATTCTTTTTCTTGGATTATTTCAGAGGAACAATTTCTTGCCAATGCCCAAATTCTTTCAGATAAGCTCCTCTTTTTTGGATACCAGGTAATGAATAAATAAGTGCATATATTGGTTAATTATTTTTTAATTTGATTATGCATTGAGATTTTTTAATATTATTATTATTATTTTTATCATATTCCATAGTTTATCATTCATCAGTAAAAACTGATTATAGATCATGAAGTGTGATCAATAATGTTAAAAAATCTTACACATAACCAATTTTTTTTTAAAAATATTATTGCTTATTAAGAGTTTTTGCAATAGCAAAAAAAAAATTGTATTAAGAAGTGGAGAAAGTAATTAAAAAAGAAAACCCATAAAAAAAATTTGTATTAAGAAGTGGGAAAAACAATTAAGGGAGATGACCCATAAACTGACTGTACATTCTCTCAATTTCCCAATTAAGAGAGAGACCCATAAACTGACTTTGCAGTCTTTCAAGCTCTCGATTTTTTTTTTCATTTTTTCAATATGACTGCAGGAATTGCTATTATTTGGGATTTTTTTCATTTTTCCAATATGACTGCAGGAATTGCTATTGTTTGGGATTCTATTTGCAAGGTCTTATCATTGATATAGTGATTCAATTTTGTGATTCAATCATATGATCATTATCTATGTTTTGAACAGCTTAATCGTCCGATCAAGACCCTATAGATCGAATTAACTTTTAACATAGATAAACCTTAAAAAGGGAAATGGTCCTCGCTGAACAAGAACATGGCTGTTATTGGACCTGGACAGTCATCATGTTCTCTCCTTCAAGTGTTCATCAATATTCTACGTTGCAGAGTTATTACATTAAAAGTCTTTACATTATACTATAAGATGTATCAATAATAGAAAAAACTTATTGAAGTTTATTGTTTAATCATATGACTTAGTAGTTTGACTATCTGATCTACACTTAGATTAGTAGTCTTTAGATCATACTATCATAATGATGGATGAGAAAGGAAAGGAAATGACGACAAAATTGTATAGTATGATAAAAAAATATTGTGAATACATTATTTGATTTGATCGAAGTTTATGGTTCAATAATATGACCATTATCTATCTCTTTCAACAGCATGACCATCTGAACTACCCTTGGATTAATAATCTTTGGATCACACTACAAGATTTATCATAATGATGATAATAAAGAAAAGAAGATGTGATAGATCATCTAGTTTGGTCAAAATTATTGTGGAGAAGTTATGTGATTTGACTGATAAGAAAGGAAAGAAAATGATGATACAATCATGTAGTATGGCCAAAAATATTGCAAACAAATTATCTGATTTGATTTAAGTTTATGGTTCAATAATGCAACTATTATCTATCATAATGATGATAAGAAAGAAAAGAAGATGTAATAGATCATTTAAATTATATGAACTGAACTGATTGATCATATGACCATTATTCATGTCTTTCAACAGCTGAACAAGGACATGGTCATTATTAAATCTACATATTGATCAATTGAATATAATTGATATTTTACATTTTATGATTATTAGATTAATAGTCTAAAAATTATAGCTATGAAGGATCATATAATATGAAAACCAATATTGTGAAGAAAATTTACTTGCACTATCTTTACAGAATGTATAAATTTCATTTGTTTAATTATAATATTTGTTGCTCACTAATGTAAAAGAGATGTTTTTGTTCAGTATGCAGTAGTAGATTTCTTGTGGTACAGAAAGAATGAAAGTGGTGCATCAGTGGGTTCTCCAGGATATGACGTTATAGATGAATGGGGGCGGCCCATTCCTGATCCTGCACGATGGCCTTCTTCTGTTGGGGGGAAAGGATTCAAACAAGTTGCAGAGAAAGTGCACAAAATGGGTCTCAAATTTGGTATTCATGTTATGCGTGGTATTAGTGCACAGGCCGTCAAAAACAATACCCCTATTCTGGGCCCTCAGGTGAAAAAAAAAAAACATAGATTTCAATCTAATATTGGAAAGATAATCACTATATACATCTCTAGAAAGTTTGTATAACATATATAGAAGGATTGTTTTGTTTTTTTTTGTGGGGGAGAACTATTTTATTTATATGTATTATATAGAAAAGTTCACATATTTTTATATAATTTTAATAGACAAATAAAATAATGAATAAATAAAGAAAGATTCTTTAGAGTTAAAATTTATTGACAGATGTTTCATGAGTAGTGGTTCACAAGAACTCATTTCTTAGTAGAATGTATGGTACATGTAGTACTCATTGTTACCTTTAGTTTTTTTAGGTCTGATGCCTATGGGACTTTGACTTTGAATTGTAGCGGAAATTTACTTTGATTCCCAAAATAACAAAAATTTGGCATAAGAATTTTGGTAATTTTTATATTTGAAGGATCTATAATATATAAGTGCAAGCTTTATCAATGTTTTCATTTGATTATTTTAAATTTTTTTACATATTTTAATATTCTTCATTTTTATATAGGAGTCCCCTCTTCGATCCCAAACCATCTCTAAAGTTGACAAAGATATGAATTATTGTGAACTACAAATCATAACACATGAATCAATAAATTTGACTTTAAAACTACACAATTGAAATATTATAACAACATTATAAATAAAATAATTATTATCTTTAAAGTAATTAAATAACTTTTCGTAAATAGAATAGATATTTGACATAGAAAGCTTATGTGTACAGGGAGTGGCATATGAAGAGAATGGGAAGATATGGAGGGCGAAAGACATAGCGTTGAGTGGGAAGAGGTGCGCATGGATGGCTGAATGCTTCATGAGCGTTGATACAAGCCTGAGAGCTGGAACGGCTTTTATTGCTTCTCTTTATCACCAATACGCACACTGGGGTGTCGATTTAGGTATACTCTTTGTTTTGATTTTATGGAATGACTAATATTATATTTTGTTAATTATAATATGAACATTATTTCTTTTAAATTATTAAATGAATATTATTCATTTTAAAATGGTAAAATGAATTATTGTTGCAGTGAAGCATGACTGTGTCTTTGGGCAAGATTTGAATATAGATGAGATATCTCTTGTATCTCAGGTACTTCAGTTTTTACTCTCTTTCTTTTGTATTCTATAAAGGATTTTTAAAGGAATTTTAAAGGAAAATCATTTTAAGTAAAAGTTTTGGTTTGATTTAAACTATTTATATATTTTAAGAAGAATTTATATATGGTAAATATTTTAAGAAGAATTTATATATGGTAAATGGAGAGATATTTTCTTGAAGTTTTTCTTTTTACTTTTTAGTTATGTTAAAAATATTGTTAGTTTTCTTTTTAATTATGTTATAATATTGCTAGTTTTTCCAGTTAAATTTATTGATTTATGTTTTATGTTTAGTAGTTCACAAAAAATCATTTGTCATGATCATTGATTATAGAACCCTCTTTAATATATATATATAAAGGTATCCACAAGTCAGGTTCATTGGGCAAATCCAGGCAAGAGTCCAACCCGAAATCATGTAATTTAAATATAAATATTATTAGTATTTTTCTTACATATAAATTCTTAAAGATTCTATTTTTCTTACATATGTTCTTTTCTTCCTTTTTCTTCATTGTTTCTTTTATTCCTTTCTCCTCTTTCATTTTACCCCTTCTTTTATTGGGCTTGTTCTTTTCTCTTGTCTTTTCTATTTATTTTCTTCTTTAATCTTTTTTTGTTCTATTGATTGTTTCTTCACTTTCTCTTTTTTTCTTTTTCTTTTTTTTAATTGATTAATTATTTTTTACCTTATGCTTATTATAGGGACATATGGATGGGAATGTTTAATTTGACATGTTTGTGACACTTAAATGCACCAAGAAAAAAAACATTTTATTAATTATTTTATATTTTATATTATTTTATTTATAAATAATACACATTCACAAAAAGACATAAAATCTATTTTTTTTCAAAGGTAAAAATAAGAATGAATGTAAAAAAAAATAAAAATATAATGATATAATAATAAAACTTAGTACACCTCACATCAACCTTGTGCTTTACCAAAAACAATCGAGCTAGGCCCCATCCCTTATAACATTAATTTACAATAGTAAATTAATTTAATTAATTTTATTGTTTGTTCAATAATTTTGGTTTGTATTGTTTTAATTTATACCTATGGTTATAATTACTTTATGTATATAATTTATAAAAAAAAAATTAAATTTATTGTTACTTTTTCTTTTTCTTTATCTATTACATGTTCTTTGACTTTCTTCTTTCTCCTTTTGTCTCTTTTCTTAAACTTTTTTAGTTTTGCACTTATTTTCTTTAATTTAACTTGTGTTTTAAAAAATTATTATTATTTTTATTTAATTTTTAATTATTTTCCCTTCTCACTTTAAACCTTTATTAGTCATATCTTTCCAGTTTTCATTCTTTAATTTTACTTGAAAAGTAATTAGAAATGTTGAAAAAAAAAATTTATACACACAATTTAATTAAAAGAATACATATTCCACATTCTTTTTATTCTTGTTTTCATTCTTTAATTTTACTTGAAAAGTAATTAGAAATGTTGAAAAAATTTATACACACAATTTAATTAAAAGAATACATATTCCAAATTCTTTTTATTTAAAAACATACTTTATGAAAAGTATCCTAAATAAAGTTTTTTTAAATTTCAAATAATAAAATAAATATATATTAACAATATTAAAAAATATTTTAATAGTTTAATTATATAAACTAACATTTTTGAGAGAATACGACACTTAATATTCCACTCCCCTTATTATGCTCATCGTTGACGAAAACATTTAATTTCTATTCTACCATGCAACTATTTATAGTTGAGAATGATTTTATCGTCTCACTAATGTGGTCCTCATTTAATTTTCCACGTGTTTGAGTATCATTGGGTCACTCCACGAGCGCACTTTCTCTTACATGTGTGAACGCTTATGAGTTACTTGGACGAAGCAACTATCTAGCAGTCAGGTCGTCTATATGACTCATGTTTTGATTGTTGAAAATGACTCTTTGGAGGTTGTGTGAGAGTTTTTCTTTTTGAATATGTGTATTATATTTGCTAAATTTTATATTAAAGTGTATTTATTCTATTAATCTGAAAAATTAATATTTGCTGAGAGACTGACTTTTATTTGAGTTAGGACACTTTATTGTATAGATATTGTTATTCATATTATGATTTTATTTAAAATATATGTTTGTGTGTGTCATGAGTAGTGGCTATAATGACTTAACTTGGAATGAGGAAATGAAACACATTTGATGAATTTTCATTGCATTACACTAAGTTTAGTGTATCATGGTTTCTAAAAAGTACATTTATACATTATTTTTACAGGCAAGTGCTAATAGACATTATGTTTATATCTTAAAATTGGACAAAAATAATCATTTGGTGAATACATCAAAGAAATAATTAAAGATCATTGATGTAGTTATTTTAGTTAAACTATTTGCCTTTTTTTCCATAGTTCAATTAGACATAGCTAATGTGATTGTATCATTAATTCTCAAAATCTCAGACAATAACTATAAGCTCTTACCTCATTTACAAGACATTCTATAATTTAATTTTTCATTTAAAATTTTGAACAATAAAAAGTCGACTAGATCTTTCTCTTTAACACTTTAAACACTTTTGATTTTGTTATTAAGAGTAAAACTTTAGGGCTTGTTATTAGAATAACGTTAGAAACCAAATTTCTTTGATCTAATCTGAACTACAACATCAAAACCCTAAAAATCTGATATATTTGATGTACATCCAGATACTCAAAGACATGGATCGTCCGATATTGTACTCAATTTCTCCAGGAAAACATGCAACACCAGATATGGCTCGGAAAATAAGCAAACTAGTTAACATGTACAGAATTACAGCTGATGATTGGGATTCTTGGAGAGATATACGCGGTCATTTTGATGTGTCTAGGTATGTATTACTTTATTTTATATAACTCCCAATAATTATATGAACGGTTATCTCAGACAATCCATGAATCTTCTCC
>MU224954.1:338575-351399 GCA_018584345.1 Thuja plicata | reverse complement strand
TAAATGTGAGTACTGTACACTCTTCCCCAATCGTGGGGTTTGGGTTTCCTATTTTCTCGGAGAATGGTAAAACCCTAATACGGTTATCTTTGGGAGTAGCCCTAAAAAGTGAAGCGCATGATATAAGAATTTTTTAGGGTTACGAAGAGAAGTGATGCGAGTGTATTGTTGGAATGTTTAATGCTGCCATGATTTGTCTTCAAGGGTTTTGAAATCTTCTGAAAGAACTTGCATTGCAAGTGTGTTGTAAGCTGTAATAGTTTTGATCAATACATTGTGTAGGTTTTGGAGTGCTGGGGTTTTTTACCGAAAGGTTTTCCCCAGGTTAAATCATTGTGTCATTCTCTACTTTTCTATATGCATGGTATGTGGTTGCAATATCTTTGTTAAAGTAGTTAACGAATCTAAAATTGTAAGGGTTTAAAAGAATTTGCATAATACTTTCCTATAGAGGTTAGCGTAGGAAGCTGTTTCCGCACCTGAGTTTCCTTACATTGAGATGGTGAAAAAGATGAAGAGTTACACTTCAAAGGAGATTCACAAATAATAGAAAACATAATTGCTAATGGAAGGTCCCATGTCTGAAAAAATGATAAAAAAATATCTATCATATTGAAGAAATTGGTGAATTTCTATAACTTCAAAATTCCACACATTTATAGGGAAGAAAACACATTGGTCAATTCCCTATCCAAGGTGGTAGTGGAAATGACTCCATAGCAATGATGAGGTGGTGCTGACAAAGCATTTTGGCATGGAAGCTCAAGCGACCCCACAATGATGATAAGGTGGTGTTGACATATCAACTTGGTGGGCAACTTCCTCCAGAGGGCACGGGCTAAGCTCCAGATCATGAAGAATAAATGCTGAAAATTTTGTGAAAATCTGTTAGATTTTCTAGTTTTTAAAATTCGATCAATAGTGCATTTTGTAGGGAGCTTAGCCACGTCCCTCCATAGTGGCATATGGAATGAATTGAGTGGATGGTGAGGTGAGGATGACACAACCTGTGGTGATTGAGTTGATTTATCTATCAGCTGAGGATGACAATAAATATTAGAAGATGACATGCAATAAATGTCAGGAATGATGGAAGGAGATTTGCCAAGATCCATGGTACAGTGAGTAAATGCTCACTCTTCCCTTAGATGGTATGCTGAAATGGTGGTAAGAAATGTCATTTCTTCATTTGTGTTTGTGGTGGTGATTGTGAAGAATGTCCTTGGCAAATGGAGGTCAATTTCAATCTCATGGCAACCAAGCAAAATATGGCTTTTTGGGGGCAGGATTTCCATCAAATGCTTGAACAATGTATTCACAAAAGATGATCCTTTCTTTCCCATTATGGTTTGGGGGCTATTGGGTATTGAATACTTGATTGTAGACTATAAATTCTGCACCAAAACGAACATCTCTTCCATCCTCTATGCATGGGGACTGGAGTTTGGTGACATTGACGAAGTGAGAAGTGTGTGAGAGAGGATTGGAGGTAAGGCCTTGATGCTCTTCTCCAATATGATGAACTAGTAAAGGGCTTCAATACTATGAACAAAGATTGGGTACACGTTCCTAGGTACCTTGCACACATTCATCCCTTTCTCCTATGGTGGGCTAGTGTTAATAGAGAAGTGAGGAAATTTGATGCTTGGGGGATGTGTTTGGTGATAGATGATTATACCGTCGACAAGGAGAAGGTCATTCAATTGGGGAAAAGTAGAAATGAGTTTGACACAAGTGTCCCCAAATTCATAATGGTTGATTAATGGAGGGGGTTTTTTCCAGAAAATATAGGTGAACAAGGTGGTGGAGATGGCAATCAAAACATTGGTCAAGAGGGTTGAAGAAGCTATGCTCAAGGAAAAGGAAAAGGAAAAGGAAGGGGTAGAGGAAGGCAATGCACAATGGGTGGTGGACGAGGCATTCGGTGTAGATCACAATGCCAAAGAAGGAACAATGTTGGTCGTGGCCATGGTCGTGGTGAATCATAGAATGCAACCCAAGTTGATTTGGGCATGGATAATCCCCAGGCGTGATTGTTTCAAATTTCTATTGTCATGTTGTTTATTTTTTGTGTTCAAAACTATAAATTTTGTCTTATGGATGCCTTTGTTTACAGAGGGTTTAAACTCTGAAGCTTTTCATATGCATAGGAAAGTAGTAGGATATTGGTGGTTTAATAATGACAAAATGCCTTATGGTTGCAATGGTTGCCAAAACAGTTGGTAACTATTTGCCATTACTCTTTTTGTGCCATCCAATGTCAATTGGAGGGGCTGTGAAGGCATCGAAGAAGCTAGAGGATTGTAAGTGATTTTTGATGTTTTGATAAAGTAATGAATAAAGACATAAAATAGTTTTTCCTGTAGATTTCTCTATTCTTCTGATTCCCACAACTCTATTTTTTTTTTTAATGACTTAAACCTGCAAGTCCATTTGGAGGATCATATTGTTTTATCTGTTTGTTTGAATGGAATGATCTTTACAAATTTGGTTGTGTGCATGGATAAGCCTATGTAATTGGGCGTCAGAGTTTGTTGGGCTGCCATTAGGTGTCATTGTGTGCAACCATGCTTCCTGCTCGCACATTCATCATCTGAAGTGGTGTGAATGTGATGATAAGAGAGTAGGAAGATTGTATACTATGTTTTTCATGGCTAACTGTAGGAATGGGCCGTGGGTTGAAGGATCATGTGCATGACAGAGCAACATCTCTATGTGCTTTTCGGTTGAATGTGGATGAATAGGAGTATTGGGGGATGAGTTCATGATTGGAGATTGAAGTCTGGTAGATTGCAATGATTTGGAAGGTTGCTGGTATTGAGGGAAGTTACTGTCGTTGTGTTTGGATAGATGAAAAATTCTTGATCTGGAGTTTGTGTGTTTGGTTGTATGGAGATTTCATCCCCTGATTTTGTCTGAACGTGATTGAGAACACATGACTGGTGTGTTGGGAATCAATTACAGAGTGTTGGCATTTGTGGGCTCAGTCATTCGCATTGTGACAGTAATGTAGGTTTAATGCTCCTTCTATCTCATTTAAGTGACTATTGCGGGCTCTTTGAAGGTAGCTCCTCATCATATTGGTATCAGAGAAAGACTAGATCTTGCTAGGAAGTGTATGTCTATGGAGGAATCACATGAAGAATTTGAGGCTACACCATGCCTCCCAAAGGTATGACTCCAGATGCCATCAAGAGGATGATGGAGGAATTGCTGGAGGAGAAGTTGAGGGAGTTCAAGGAGTCCAGTAGTAAGTAGAGCGAGGTGGAAGAAGGTGCTAGCAGAGATGAAGAGGAAGAACAACACCAAGAACCAATAAAGGATCTTCTTGCATAATAGAAAGCATTCCTAGATGCTTTAAAGTTAGTATAGGGAGATGGTACTGACAAACTACCTATGTATGGAGGCGAACTTAATAGTGAAGAGGTTATTGAATGGATTGAGGAAATAACCAATCATTTTGAGTTGAATGAAGTCCCTAAGAATGACAGGGTAAGGATTGTAAAAGGAAAGCTGAGAGGATCTTCTCTCTCGTGGTGGAATTATGTGTAGGGAGAAAGGATACAAAATGGAAAAAGTTTGATCTCTTCATGGGAAGTGATGAAGGAAAAGATCAAGACACAAATTTTTCCTGCAGATTACCAAGTGTTGATGTACATGAAGTTGCAAAGCTTGAAGCAGAAAGAGATGGACGTGATTGCCTATACAGAGGAGTTCCATAGGCTGACTCTCAGAGAAAAGAAACAAGAAGAAGAACCAGAAAGAGTGGCCAGATATTTGAATGGCCTGAGGATGAACATACAAGAAGAGCTTAGTCTCTTCACCCTCAACACAGTGGGCCAGTGTTTTCAACTTGCTCTTAAGGCTAAAGAGAAGTTGAAAAGGAAGGGGGATCAACACCAAGGAGGGAGAGGTGGAAGGAATGACCGAAGTAGAGGAAAATCCAGCAATAGAGGACAAGGCCAGAGATCCCAAGCTGAGTCTAACCCCAAGGAGAAAGCGGGTGACTCAAGTAGTAGAGGAGGCTACGGTGGAAGGGGATCTAATGGAGGAAGGTCGGGTGGATCAAGAAGAGGATCTAGGTTCTCAAGAATGAAGTGCTACAATTGTGGTAAGTTGGGATACCTAAAGTACAAGTTTCCATAGAAGGTTTCCACTTTTTAGAGTGATGAAAGGAGGGTCACTTATGTGCAGGAAGATAATGTGAGTATGAACTCACAAGAAGTTCAGTTGATGACAGAGGCTGATGGAGAAAGTCTCATGATAAGAAGGACACTTCTTAAGGAATTGATAAAAGAAGATACCATCCAAAGGAGGGCTCTCTTTCAAGTTCAATGCAAAGTGAAAGGCAAGTTGTGCAAGGTGATAATTGATCCTGGTTCCATGGATAATATCATCTCACTTGAGGCTGTAAACAAATTGAAGTTGGAGAGACTTCCACATTCTTGTCCATACAAGGTCAGTTGGTTGAATAAGGGGCAGCAAGAAGTTGTGAATGAACAAGATTGGGTAGAGTTTAGTATAGGGGGATATAAGGATAGAAAATTGTGTGATATCCTGCCTATGGATGCTTGCCACCTTTTGCTGGGCAGACCTTGGCAATTCGAAAGGAAGGCATGCCATGATGGTGAGAAGAACTCTTATAGTTTCCAAAAGGATAAGGTAACATACAAAATGAATTCTGAAGGAGAAGAGAAAGGGGCTGGTCAAGTTGGACCAAGTGTGTTGACGGTGGGTGAGAAATAGCTCATTAATACTCTTGAAGAAGAAGATGGAATAGGCTTTGCATTGGTGCTCAAGCATAAGGAAGATAGGAAGAAGGAAAGAAGAACATCAGGCCCAAAAGAAGTTGAAGAGTTGCTGAACCAATACAAGGACATCATGGATGATGTAATGCCCGAGTCTCTACCACTGGTGAGAAACATAAGCCACCAGATTGATCTCATTCTTGGAGCAGTACTACCTACCAAGGAAACGTATAAGATGACACTGCAGCAAAATGAAGAGATTTATCGACAAGTGCAGGAGTTGCTTGACAAGGGGTTGGTAAGGAAAAGTCTTAGCCCATGTGTCATACCCTTGGTTCTTGCTCCAAATAAGAATGGTAAGTGGAGGTTGTGTACCGATTCTAGGGCCATTAATAGGATAACTATAAGATATAGGTTTCCTATTCCTAGAATAGAAGATTTGTTGGATTGTTTGGGGGGCTCCATATTTTTCTAAAATAGATCTCAAAAGCAGGTACCAGCAAATAAGGATACGAGAGGGTGATGAATGGAAGATAGCCTTTAAAACTAATTAAAGGTTATATGAATGACTGGTTATGCCATTTGGTTTTTCTAATGCTCCTAGTACGTTTATGCGACTAATGAATGAAGTTTTGCAGGACTTCATTGGGAATCTTGTTGTTGTCTATCTTGATGACATTTTGATATACAATAGAAATAAGGAAGAGAATTTGCAACACTTGAAGATGGTTCTACAAAGGCTACAAAAATAGCAGTTGAAGATAAACTTGGAGAAGTGTGACTTCTTGAAACAAGAGTTGGTGTATCTTGGGTTTGTGATATACAAGGGAGATCTGAAGATGGATCTGGCCAAGGTAGAGGCCATCCTTAATTGGCTGACACCAAGGGTTGCTAGAGAGGTTCAAAGTTTCCATAGCTTGGCCACATTCTATAGGAAGTTCATAAGGAACTTCAACAACATTTGTGCACCCATCTTGGACACCATCAAAGGAGGAGGTAAATAAAATTTTGAATGGAATAATGCAGCAGATAAGGGTTTTGAGGAACTCAAGAAAAAGGTACCAAGGTATCCTATTCTTATGTTACCAGATTTTCATAAAGTTTTTACAATAGAATGTGATGTTATTGGGTTTGCAATAGGAGATTTTCTTAGTCAAGATGGAAGACATGTAGCATGCTTCAGTGATAAGCTGAATGAGGAAAATAAGAATTCTTCTTCTTATGATCTAGAATTGTATGCCATGGTCCGGGCATTGGAAAAATGGAGGCACTATTTTCTGCCTAAGGAGTTTATTGTGCATACTGACAACCATGCTCTTAGTTTCTTAAATGGACAGGAAAAGATCAACCATAGGAACATGAAGTGAGTTGAGAGTTTGCAGGCTTATACCTTCGCAATCAAGCATAAGAAAGGACAAGCCAATAAGGTGGCTGATGCACTTAGTCAGAGAGTGCTAACGGTACAGGAAGTTCAGCTACAAAGCATGGGTTTGGATGCACTGAAGGGAATGTATGCAGAAGATGGATATTTCAGCGAAGCATATGAGGTTTGTACAAAGTTGGAAGGTAATTTTCATTCTGATTTTTTAGAATTCATAGTGCAAGATGGATTGTTGTTCAAGGGAAGCCAACTATGTATTCCTAAATGTTCTATGCGGGACAATGTGGTTCGCAAAAAGAATTGTGGAGGTCTTGGTGGTCATTTTGGACTCAACAAGACGTTGGAATTGGGAGAAAGATTCTACTATTGGCCAAAGATGCAGATAGACATCAGGAAGTTTGTAGAAGGTTGTCTTGTGTGTCAAAGGGCCAAGGGAGTGTCAACAAATTTCAGGCTTTATCAGCCTTTGTCCATACCGAACAAACCTTGGGAATGTTTGAGTATGGATTTAGTGATGGGGTTACAATGGACAAAGACAGGTTATGACAGCGTGTTTGTGGTTGTGGATAGATTCAACAAAATGGCTCATTTTATTCTGTGTAATACCACAAATGATGCTAGTTATATTGCAAGGATATTATTTAAAGAAATAGTTTGTATTCATGGCTTACCATTGAGCATTGTATCTGATAGGGACAAAAAGTTTGTGGGTCACTTTTGGAGGACCCTATGGAAGAAGTTGGGCACTAATTTATCTTTAAGTTTAGCCTATCATCCTCAAATGGATGGGCAAACTGAGGTGGTGTATAGATCCTTGGGAAACCTTTTGCGATGTTTGACATGATAACATGGAGGTAGTTGGGATGTCATCATACCTCAAGCGGAATTTTCCTATAATGATTAAGTAAATAGAAGCACATGCATGAGTCCTTTTGAAGTTGTGTATGGAAGACATCCAAGGGGAGTTTTTGAACTCAGGAATGTGGATGGCTTGGAGAAAAGGAGTGGACATGTGGAAGATTTTGTTGAAGCAATGGTGGAAGTGCATGAGCATGTGAAGAATGTTAGAATAGTCCCAAAGGATAACTTAGAGGGTGGGGGGGTGAATCAGTTATCAACTAATTTATTCTTTTCCTTTATTAACTCTAGAATACAATAAAGCAAATGCACATTCAAATAACACAATAGACAACACCACAATTTGGTTACAGGGAAACCAAATGGTAAAAACCCTGGTGGGAATTAACACCCACAATAAACTATACTTGTTTATAATGATCCCTATTAGAAGATCTTGTAACCTTGTTAGGAGTTGATCTTTACAATGCAATAAGTATAGTGACCTGGTTAAGGGTCGGACCCTGTTAGGAGTCTTTTACAAATAACCCAGTTAAGGGTGAGGACTCATTTTCCAAAATCTCACTACTTTAATGGTGAAGGATACAACCTTCTGAGGAAAAAATATGCACCATATCTGATGATGAACTGTAGAGTAGACCCGATGTCTTGATCAATTCCAGTGTATTGTAATATTTCACTTCTTCTTCACATAGATCCTTGATGAATGAAACACAACTGATATTCTTCTCTATACATTTTCAGTCTCTTATCTTATCATTCACACTTAGCGTTCCACAAATGACTTGCTATAAGTATCTTCCTCAACATATGAGATCATGGGACCTGTTAGACAACTCTTCATAACATCCTTATCGGCTTTACTAATCACACAAGCATAATTACAAGCGCGCAATATAAATTGAATAGACACGATGCTTCACTAAGTCGACCTCACCAAGTTAACTCTAACTTTGCAATCTTGTTGAAACACATTTGGCGCCTTTGGATAACTATCTTGAACTCATAACTAATCTTGAATATAAACACGCATATCCCAAAGA
This sequence comes from Thuja plicata, assembly GCA_018584345.1. Lineage (NCBI taxonomy): Eukaryota > Viridiplantae > Streptophyta > Pinopsida > Cupressales > Cupressaceae > Thuja > Thuja plicata. The sequence goes on along the minus strand of MU224954.1, from coordinate 343,369 downwards.
TAGGCACAACTCAAGAACCAATGCAAAATGTTGGCTCTGTACAAACACATCAGAAACTATAACTGCCACATAACAGAATTACACAACATAACTGAAACTTCATATTTGAGTCTGTGTGTATGAACAAAACATCACCAACATGTCTACAACATGAATATAACCACACAAGGCTTGATATAATCATTTTGATAAGTGAATATAGATCACTGATGTATATTATATGTTGTCATCAATGACAAACATACAATCAACTAGCTGCCAGAAGTAAATCTCCAACAATCTCCCCCTTTGACATTGATGGCAACATATGATATTAAAAACATCTTCAGCACATGGTGTCTTCTTTCTTTTTACAATCTTCTCAATATCCTCATCAAAGATTCTTCTACACTGCTACAACTCCTCTGTCTATTTTTATACTCCCCCAGAGTATATGCTCCCCCTTACTATATACTCCCCCTTTGACATCAATGGCAAAGGGTACCATAAGCAATTAGGCACAAGTACTACTCCAGAAGTAGAGTAGTCAACCATTCATCAGTTACTCTGGACTAATGTACTTGTTGCTTCATCTAATCAGACTCAGGAAAGGGAATTACTCCCAACTTCTCCCTGAGATACTCAAAAGTATCTTTTGAGAAAGGCTTTGTGAAAATATCTTCCAACTATTCTTTGGTGCTCACATATTCCAATTTAACTTCATTATCTGCAACTTTTTCTCTAAGAAAATGGTATTTAATCTCAATGTGCTTTGTCTTTGCATGTATCACAAGGTTCTTGGACATGTTGATAGTACTAGTGTTATCACAGTGAATAACAATAGGATAGTCAACCTGTATACCAAAATCTTTAACCATCTACTTGATCCAAACCATTGTTGAACAATTCAATGCTGCTGCAACATATTCAACTTTTGCTATCAACTGAGAGATGCAATTCTTCTTCTTGCTTACCCAAGAAGCCAACCTATCTCCAAGAAATACTGCTCCTCTAGATGTACTCTTCCTATCATCAAGACAACCTACCCAATCTGCATCTGTATACACATGAAGTTGTACATTCTCTAATTTAGGATACCATAAGCCATAGTCTATAGTTCCCTTTAGATATCTGAATATCCTCTTGATTTCCATTAGGTGATTCTGTTTGGGTTCAGCTGCAAATCTTCCAACAACGTCAACTACATTAGATATGTCTGGTCTAGATTGAGTAAGATATATAAGTTTTCCAATCATAGACTTGTACAATGTCTTGTCAACTACTTTGGAATCATCTTCTTTAGAAAGCTTGCTTCTTGTTATCATGGGAGTGCATACTGGTTTATAGTCTTCCATCTTGAAAGTCTTCAGTATTTCCTTCACATATTTGGACTGATTTATAAATATCCCTTTATCTGTTTGTTTTACATTTAATCCAAAAATGTATTTTATAGGACTAATCATGCTCATTTCAAATTCATTCTGCATTTCTTTTGCAAATTCTGAACTAAGCTTGTCATTACCACCAAAGATAATGTCATCAACAAATATGGCAACAAGTAATAGTCCATTAGGTGTCTCTCTTATGAATAAGTTACAATCTGCTGCTCCTTTATTAAATCCAATCTTGGTAAGATAACCATCTAGTCTCTCATACCAAGCTCTTGGGGCCTGTTTAAGTCCATAGAGTACTTTCTTCAATCTGCATACCATGTTTGGTTTACCTGATAGATTAAATCCTTCAGGCTATTCAATGTAGACTTCTTCCATCAAATCACCATTCAAAAAGGTGAATTTTACATCCATTTGATATACTTTGAAGTCTTTGACTGTTGCATAGGCCAAGAGTAACTTGATGGCTTCTAATCTGCTCACAGGGGAAAATGTGTTAGTGTAATCTATCCCTTCCCTCTGTGCATATCCTTTACACACTAGTCTTGCTTTGTTTCTGGTCACTTTACCATCTTCATTCATCTTGTTCCTAAATACCCACTTTGTTCCAATCACATTTTTGTCACTAGGTCTAGGAACCAATTCCCATGTATCATTTTTTATTATTTGATCTAATTCTTCTTCCATTGCTTTTTGCCAATCAGAATCATTGCAAGCATCTTCAACATTTAAAGGTTTAATCTGTGAAAGAAAACATACCTATTCATCCACTGTTAACCTTTTTTCTTTTGATCTAGTTAAAATATTGTTGCTCTGATCTCCAATGATATCATCCTTTGAATGATACCCAGATGTAAACTTTGAAAATTTTGGTGTAACATCCTCATCTGTAATCTATGATACTTCTTTGCTTGATTGAGGTTCATTACATGAAACATCAATGCAATCAAACATTTCTTCAATAACAATGTCTTTACTGCTAGGTCTGGGTTCATCCTCAATCATAGGTGCATATTCATAGTACCTTTCTTGAACCATGAACTTTTCATCAATCTTTACATGAGTACTTTCAATTATCTTCTTCAATCTCAAATTAAAACATCTATATGCTTTTCTTTTAGTAGAGTAACCAAGGAAAATACCTTCATCGCTTCTAGCATCAAACTTACCAACACCATCATCTCTCTTGATGTAACACTTGCTGCCAAATATTTTGAAGTCTTTTACTGTAGGTACATTACCAAACCAAAGTTCATAAGGTGTCTTATCCACGCCTGACCTTAGTTGTATTTCGTTGATAGTATAGACTGCTATATTGACTGCATCTCTCCAATAGGTGTGTGCAACTTTTCCTTCAATCATCATAGTGTATGTTGTATCAAGTATGATCATGTTCCTTCTTTCTACTATCCCATTCTACTGTGGGGTTCTGGGTGCACTCAACTGTCTTTTAATTCCATGTTCTTCACATTAGTCATAAAATTGGTCAGAGGTGAATTATCCTCCTCTATTTGATCTCAGACACTTTAGTTTTAATCCAGATTCATTCTCTACTTTGGCTTTGAATATTTTGAACTTCTCAAAGGCTTCATAATTCTCCTTTAAGAATGCAACCCACATCATCCTTGAAAATTCATCAACAAAAAAAATGAAATACCTTTCTCTGTAGTATGATCTTGTTTGAGTAGGGCCACATAAATCTGTATGCACTAGGTCTAACTTGTTTTTAGCTAACTTCTGCTTGCTTCTGAAAGAGCTCCTTACATGCTTTCCCATAACACATTCCATGCACATTGTGTCAACTAGTCTTGCAATACTTGGAAGGTCTCTTACTGCCTTGACATTGCTTATCTTTACTATATTATCAAAATTGATATGACAGAGTCTCTTATGCCATAACCAACTGTCATCTACTTTTGCAACAAAACAACTTACATCTGAATTGAGCTGAAAAACACCACCTTTTGTTTTTTAGCCTGATGCAATCATGTTTCCTTCTTTGTTGTTAATAATGCATTTGTTGTCTTTGAATTCCAAATGATAACCTTTGTCAAGTAGTTGTCCAACACTCAGTAGATTGTGATGTAATCCATCAACATACAAAACATCATCTATCTTGTTCTTTCCATCCAGTGTGATGGATCCTCTGCGTATGATAGGTTTAGGAGTGTTATCTCCAAATCTAACCATACCACCTTTGTATTTTTCTAGGTGAACAAATCTATCTTTATCACCTGTCATGTGATGAGAGTATCCACTGTCAATGATCCAATCAGGTCTGATGTCTACTTTGGAAATTAGGGCTAACTAATGTGTTTTCTTTTCATCTTCAATGTCCATATGATTAGGCAATTTTTCCATGTCTTTAAGGGAAATGAATCAAATTTCATCTTCTCCTGAATCTTCATCAGTTACACCTTCAACATGATAGCATTCCTTCCTATATTTAGGTTGATAATCAGATCTGAATTTCTTTACTCTTGTAGGACATTTGGATGCAAAGTGTCCGATCTTGTTGCATGAAAAATATTTGAATGGAAACTGTCCTTCATATTTCCCTTTGCCTTTCTTTTCTCTTTTCGTAATCATGGTAATGATTTCTTCTAGTTCTTCATCATCTTCTTCTTTCTCATTGATGCTAGAGATGTGAGATTTCTTACCATGGACTAAAGCTTTGAAGGTTGTTTCACTTTTGGGTTCAGTCTTCAATCTTGATATCTCAAATGCAGAGATTTTAATGATCAAAGTCTCTCTCTTGAATTCTTGTGAAAATTGCATGGTTTCCTCTAGAATACTGATTTTTTTCTCATAGTGTGATGTTAAAGTAGTCAACAGCTTGTCCATTATATCTTCTTTTGATATTTCTCCACCATTTTTTATGATTCCAGAAACTGCTTCATTTATCCTCTGATTATAGGCTCTGATGTTTTCTTCAGGTAACATCTCAAGACTATTGTATTTATTTTTCCATATTTTTTTGCACACATTCTTTGCTTGAGCATCTCCTTCAAACATGTCTTCTAAATACTTCCATATTTTGTATGCCTTGTCTACCTTCTTGATCTCATAAAATTCACTGTTAGATAATGCGCTTATAAGGGTTTCTTTGGTAACTGCATTAGCTGTGAATGTATCCTTCTGTTTACTAGTAGCATCATCTCTTGATAGGTCTTTTAGAGTGGGAATAAAAACTTCTTGTGTGGCTATCTCAAAGATGTCAAAACCAACATACTGTAGATGTGTTATCATTTTTTTCTTCCAATCTAGATAATTTTCTCCATCAAACTTAGGACTCTCTTTTCTGAAGTATGCCATCTGATCTACCTTAAGCTGTTAGGCTTTCTCTCCAAGGCACTTGGATCTAATACCAATTTTTTGAATAGTCCCAAAGGATAACTAAGGAGGGGGGGGGGGGGGGGGGGAA
>MU224954.1:327903-338503 GCA_018584345.1 Thuja plicata | reverse complement strand
GGGGTGAATCAATTATCAACTAATTTAATTCTTTTCCTTTATTAACTCCATAATACAATAAAGTAAATGCACATTCAGATAACACAACAGACAACACCACAATTTGGTTACAAAGAAACCAAATGGTAAAAACCCCAGTGGGAATTAACACCAACAATAAACTATACTTGTTTATAATGATCCATGTTAGAAGCTCTTGCAACCCTATTAGGAGTTGATCTTTACAATGCAATAAGTATAGTGACCTGGTTAAGGGTCGGACCCTGTTAGGAGTCTTTTACAAATAACCCGGTTAAGGGTGAGGAATCACTATCCAAAAACTCACTGCTTTAATGGTGAAGGCTACAACCTGAAGGAGTTGGTACAGCAGAGCCAATGCTTGAACCAGATGATTGGATTCAGAAGTTGTCTTCTAAGGAGAAGCCACAGGTGGAACATATCATCAGCAGAAGAGAAGCAATGAGGACAAGACACAAAGTGCACATGGAGAATTTGCTCAAGTGGAAGGGCCTTCAAGATTCTGAGGCCCCTTAGTTGCTAGAAATAGAGATTTTGAGGCAAGGTGGGGATTTGCAATGACTAGTCTCCAAGAGGACTTGAGACAAAATCTACCGCCGAGAGTATGCTGCAAGAGAAGCCATGCTGAGCGATAGGAAGTTTCCATTTTGTAACAGGAACATTAGTTAAATGTTTTGATTTGGGGTATTTTTAATTCTTGGGATTACTTAAAGTAATAAATGCAAAATGTTTTAAGCAAACATTAATAACGGAAAAATGCCTCACAGGTGCAATGGTTGCCAAAACTGTTGGTAACTGTTTAACACTACTATTTTTGTTCCATCCAATGTCAATTGGAGGGGCTACAAAGGCATCAAAGAAGCTAGAGGATTGTAAGTGATTTTTGATGTTTTGATAAAGTAATGAATAAAGACATAAAACAATTTTTCCTGCAGATTTATCTATTCTTCTGATTCGTACAACTTTGTTTTTTTATTGACTTAAACCTCCAAGTCCATTTGGAGGAGCATATTTCTTTATCTATTTGTTTAAATGAAAGAATCTTTAAATGTTTAGTTGTGTGCGTGGATAAGCCTCTTTAATTGGGTGTCAGAGTTTGCTGGGCTACCACTGGGTGTCATTGTGTGCAACCATGCCTCCTACTCGCACATTCATCATATGAAGTGGTGTGAATGTGATGATAAGCGAGTAGGAAGACTGTATACTATGTTTTTCATGGCTAAATGCAGGAACAAGCCATGGGTTGAAGGAACAGGTGCATGACAGGGAAACATCTCTACATGCTTGCCGGTGAATGTGGATGAATAGGAGTATTGGGGGATGAGTTCATGATTGGAGATTGAATTCTAGTAGATTTATAGTGATTTGGAAGGTTCTTGGTATGGAGGGAAGTTACTATCATTGTGTTTGGACAGATGGAAAATTCTCAGTCAGGAGTTTGTGTGTTTGGTTGTATGGATATTTCATCCCCTAATTTTGTCTGAACATGATTGAGAACACATGACTAGTGTGTTGGGAATCAATTACAGAGTGATTGTGTTTGTGAGCTCTATCATTCGCATTGTGATAGTAATGCAAGTTTAATTCTTCATGCTCCCTTCTATCTCATTTAAGCAGTTGTTGCGGGCTCTTTGAAGATAGCTCCTCATTAGTTTATGATCGTATGTCAGAATATTGCTAGGATGGGGATGCATGGATACTAGTAGTGTTAGAAGTAGAAATTTTTATGTTGTAGGTTTCATGGCAGACTGTGATGTTTGAATTTGACATATTTTGGATACATTGTAAAACCATATTATATTATTAATAAAATATAAAAATATATCGACCATAAAAAATAATCATGGTAGTTATTTCATTCATTCTTAGGGTTCATGTAGAGCCATAATCCTAGATTTTAATGTGTTTCATACAAGGTTCCCTAGTTTTCTAATGACAAGATTATTGTTATAGAGGTAAAACAGGGAGATTTATAAGAAAAGTAAAGAAAATAAGGTAGTCATGATATTGTTCTTAATTAGACTTAGCTATTACCTATTCAAATATTATTCTAATGCACATTATATCAAAAGGATCCTTAGCAAGTTGACCAATTTTTTAACAAAAGATATATAAAGAACAATATGAAGCTTGTCTTATTGCCCCATAATATCATCATGATTTACACAAGAAAGATAGTTGACAGATTCATGACACAAGAAGGGTAAGTAAGTGGGACCAAAGGATCTCCCAAGTACCAAATGAACTTGCAGATAAAATGCGGAAGCAACAACAACACAGTGAGAGAAGAAACAACAGAGATTTTTTTCATTAATTGATCAAGCTCATTACATGTCAAGCTGTAAGGCCTTCCCAGTTTTGTCCATATACAATCAATGAACTACAAAATAGTTTTCATACATGCAAGGTCATAGACCTTCCTTCTAGATAATTCAATACTTAATCTTCTATCTTCTCTAGAACTGTTGCCTCTTCCAGACAACTCCTAAAACTAAAACATAGAAATAAATATATACAAGAGTCCACCAAAGAGGTTGACACTCAAATCCATAAGAGAGACCTAGATTTAGGTCCACATAGATCCCAATGAAAGACCCCACATTAATTCAGCCATAAAAATTAAATGTAGAAGTCAGCCAGATCAGGATAAACAAATAGGAAGATGATTACCGAAAGACAACAACCCACCGGTAAAGAATACCCAAGCAATAGACAAACAATTCGGTAAAAGAATTATCAAGTATCAGAAAACTTATTGGTAAGAACATACCCAAGAAATAGAAAAAACTCAGGAAAAGAGATCACTGAGACTCATCGGTAAAGCAAGAACCTGAGAAATAGAAGACAAACTTATAAAAAAAATTAAACATCTTTTTAGTTGAGTAGGCTTGCCAAGGACCCAAGATGCTCCTGCATCAGACACCTGGGGTTCATAGAAATGATTCCCTAAATCATGTATTAGGCCCAACCTAAAATGAATCTAACTTAGATTGAGAAATCCAAGATGAGTCCTCAATCAGTTTGTTCTTCCATTTTTCTAGATACTCCATGTATTCCTTTCCTCTTCTACTTCTGCCAACTCTCTACTTCAAAATCTTCTCAACTTCCTCTATCTTCTTCTTAGGATAATCACTTGGTACTGTCACAGCTTCATCAAGTTCATGATATTCATATAAGTCTAAAATATTGAATATAGGTGATATATCCATATCATCAGGTAATTCAACTTCATAAGCATTTCCACTGGCAAATTTTCTCATTATTCTGCAAGGACCAAATTTCTTCATCTTCAATTTACCATATGTTCCAATAGGAAATTAGCCTTTCTTCAAATGAACCATTAATACATCACCAACTTCAAATGTTTTATGTCTTCTTGATTTTTCTGCACTATCCTTGTATTTTTTTATTACTTTTCTCCAGCTTCTGTTTTACATTTTCATGTAGTGTCTTCATAAATTTAGAAAATTCTTCTACTTCAACACTCCTTTTCTCTTCTCCAACAATATCTCTCAAGTCTAATATACCTCTTAGTTGTTTTCCATGAACAATATCAAAATGTGTCTTTTCCAGTGCTTCTGTTTACTGAAATATTGTATGCAAACTCTACTTGTTCCTACGTCAAATCCCAATTACTTGGTGTGTCTCCAACTAGGCATCTCAAAAAATTACCCAAACTTTGGTTTACGACCTCTGTTTGTCCATCAGTCTGTGGGTGAAATGTAGAACTAAATCTCAACTCAGTATCCAACTTCTTCCAAAGTGTTCTCCAAAAAAACTAACAAATTTGCTATCTCGATCAGAGATAATACTCCTCGGTAATCCATGCAATCTGAAAATCTCCTTAAAGAAAATATCTGGTATATGTACTAGATCTGATGTTTTTATACATGGTATGAAATGTGTCATCTTAGAAAATCTATCCACAACAACAAATATGGAATCATTTCCTCTTGCCGTCCTCGGTAAACCAAGAAAAAAATCCATGCTGACATCACTCCAAGGTTTCTCAGGAACGGTAATCGGTGTATACAAACTAATATTCTAACTCACTCCTTTTGCAACTTGACAAAATCCACAAATTTTCACAAATTTATGAACATCCTTATACAATTGAGGCGAAAAATACCTTTCCTTAAGCAAACTCAATGTTTTATCAATGCCAAAATATCTAGCCAAACCACTACTATTTTTCTCCTTAATCAAATTAGTTCTCATTGATCCTCTTGGTATACATATCTAAATACCTTTGAACAACATATCTTCCTAAATGAAATAGTCTTCATACTTACTTGATTGATTTGAATTAGGTGCTCTGCACACTCTCCACTGCTCAGAAAAATTAGGACCACTTTCATACAAATGCTTCATCTCATAAAAAAAAGAGCTTCAACTCTCATTTTAGTTAACAAAGATCTCCTTCTACTCAATGCATCAACAAATCTATTAGAAAATCCACTCTTATTCTTAATCACAAATGTGAAACTCTGTAAATATTCTACCCATTTCATATGTCTCTGATTCAACTTATTCTGACTACCCAAGTATTGTAAAGGCTTATGATCACTATACAACACAAATTCATTTGGCATCAAGTAATGTCTCAATTTCTTCATGGCTTGAATAATATCATAGAATTCTTGATCATATACATAATATTTCCTCTTAACATCATTCAACTTTTCACTAAAGAAAGCAACATGTTTACCTTCTTGAGTCAATACAACTCCAATTGCACTTCCACTTACATAACATTCAACTTGAAATACCTTATTGAAATCAAGTAATGCTAACACAGGCAATTCAACAACTCTTAGTTTCAAGGTTTCAAAACTTTTATCAGCTCCGTGTGTCCATTTGAATTCTCTTTTGTCTCCTCTCATTGTTTCAGTCATAGCATTACAAGTAGAACTAAAATTTATGATAAACTTCCTGTAAAAAATTTCCAATCCATGAAATGATCTTACCTCACTGGCATTCTCAGGTGTAGGACAACTCAGTATAGCTTCAACCTTCTCAGGATCCATCTTCAAACCATCAGCTGAAATCACAAAACCCAAATACACAAGTTCTTCTTTCATGAAGAAACACTTCTTTAGATTTATCAACAACTTTTCCTCTTTCAATCTCTGCAATACTTGTCTTATATGCATCAAATTCTCTTCTCTGGTCTTACTGAATATCATAAAATCATCCAAATATACAATCACACATTTATTCAAGAATTTCTTCAAAACTTCATTCATTAACCTCATAAATGTACTTGGTGCATTAGTTAAACCAAAAGGTATAACAAACCACTCATACAAACCTTCCTTTGTCTTAAAAGTAGTCTTTCACTCATCACCTTCTCTAATTCTGATCTGATCTTACCCATTTTTCAAATAAATTTTGGTAAAATATCTAACTCCACTTAAACAATCCATTATGTCATCCATTCTTGGTATAGGAAACCTATACTTCACTGTGATCTTGTTGATTGCTCTTGAATTAGTGTACTTCACCATTCTCCATTCTTCTTAGGTGCCAATATAGTTGGTACTGCACATGGACTCAAAAGTTCTTGGATCAAGCCTTTGTTCAACAATTCATGAACTTGTCGATTAAGCTCTTCATTTTTAGTTGGTGTTAACCGATGTGGTGCTTTGTTCGGTATACTAGGTCCAGGAATCAGATCCATGCAATGAATGATATCTCTCATTGGTGAGAAACCATCAGGTACATTATCTAAAATTATCTCCTTGTACTCAGTGAGTAACTTCTCAACTTCTGCAGGAATTTCATCTTTTGTATTCTTACTTAGTTTGTTAGGAATCAAAACATAAAAAATATCATTTCTTTTCAAATCCTTAACAAACTATCTTCCTTCCATCAGACAAACTTTCATAGATGTAAAAATCTCGCCAACAGATTCTTCAACCAAAGGTAACAAAACTTGCTTCTTGCCATCAACCCAAATAGAATATCTATTCAATCTTTCATCATGTATAGCATGTCTATCATATTGCCAAGGTCTACCCAAAAAAATATGGCAACAATCCATAGGCATAATATCACACAACACATTATCATAATACTTCCAATGTTTAGATTTTCAAAAAATTGTTCACTCACAATTAATGTATGCTCATCCTTGATCCATGAGATTTGATAGGGTCTGAGATGTTTCATCCTCTCTAATTGCAACTTTGTGACCATTTCCTCAGATGCCAAATTCTCCAAGATTCCACTATCAACAATCACCTTCCAAACCTTGTCTGCAACTCTACATCTGGTTTTGAACAAACTTTTCCTGACAGGATCTTGCTTATCTTTCCCACTCCATAGTATCCTTTGGATCATGAGATTACTTTTAGGTTCATTAGGTGAATCTTCTTGCACCAAAGAGTTTTTTCTACTACTAGCCTTCTTGCTTGCATTTGTACACTCAAAGGATTTATGTCCTTCTTCCCCACAATTTTAACAAGTTACTTGGAACCCTCTTCTCCTATAACCACCTTAGGAGTAATTGTCTCTTCCTCGATATGAACTTCCACCGTTCCATTCAGTCTTTCCTTTATCTTGAGATGTGTCTAAAATTGACTTTTCTGGTTCAGATCTACTTTTTTACCATGAGATCTACCTCTTCCTCTAGGGAATCTACCACCTCTACCTCTTTGTCTTTGTTCATATCTTTTGTTCAATTTCTCCTCATCTTTTAGGGAAAAATTATATGCCTCCTCAATGCTTTCCATATTGACCAAATTGATCTCATCTTGTATAGAACTTCTCAATCTACTCAGATATCTTTCTACTCTTTCCAATTCATCCTTAAAATGTCCAAATATGATGTCCAATCTATAGAATTCTTCAATGTAGTTTTTTACCAATCTATCTTTCTGCTTCAAACTTTGCATTCTCCTAATCAGGTTAATCTAATAATCACAAGGTAGAAACTTGCCTTTGAATTTGTTTACCATCTTATCCCATACCTTGATTTTGTCTTTACCTTTCTTGTTTCCATCCAATTGCAGATGTTCCCACCATAAGGATGCATGACCTTTCAAATTTTTACTTGCAATCTTCACTTTCTTGTCCTCTGATACATTCTCATACTCAAAGTACTTTTCCATTGCAATTATCCAATCAATCAATTCATCAAAATCCAATTTTCCACTATACTCAGAAGGATTAAACTAAGGTGTGGATTTCAAACTTGTCAAGGCTCTCAGGAATCTTTCTTCTTCCCGATCCATCAAAGGTGCAGGTGCAAGTGTAGCTTCACCTTAAACTTCTTCAAATTCATCATCACTAACATCCTCAAGATGTCTTCCTCTGCGCTGGGCTCTTTCAATAGCTTCCAATCTAGCAGCCATCTGTCTAAGCATATCAACTAGACCTGGACCTACATTTCCTCTCCCATGAACCATCTTGAATCCCTCTGCAATTGTAGGTCAGATCACAATCTTCTACCCCACAAAAATATAACCAACTAGGGTTAGGGTCTACAAGAAGGAACTTAGATCTCACCAATGCTCTGATACCACCTAACGCAACAAGCGTAGGTAAGTGGGGCCAAAGTCTCTCCCAATTACAAAACTAGCTTGCAGATACAATGCGAAAGCAACAACAACACAATGAGAGAAGAAACAACAAAGAGCCTTTTCATTAATTGATCAAAATCATTACATGTTGGGCTATAAGGCCTTCCCAGTTTTAGTCATATACAATCAATGAATTACAGAATAGTTTTCATACATGTGAGGTCACAGAACTGCCTTCCAGAGAATTCAATACTTAATCTTCTATCTTCTCTAGAATTACTACCTCTTCCAGACTGCTCCTAAAACTAAAACATAGAAATAAATATATACAAGAGTCTACCAGAGAGGTCAATGCTCAAATCCATAAAAGAGACCCAGATTTAGGTCCACACAGATCCCAATGAGAGACCCCACATTAATTGAGCCATGAAAATTAAATGTAGAAGTCGGCCTGATAAAAAAAAAACAAATTGGAAAATGATTACTGAAAGATAGCAACCTGTCGGTAAAGCATACCCGAGAAATAGATGGAAAATTTGGTAAGAGAATTACCTCGCAGCATAAAACTCATCGGTAAGAACATACCTAAGCAACAGAAATGACTCGGGTAAAGAGATCACTGAGACTCATCAGTAAAGAAAGAACACAAGCAACATAAGACAAACTTATAAAATAAAGTAAACATCTTTTTGGTTGAGCAGGATTACCAAGGACCCGAGATGCTCCTGCATCAATTCAACAAATTACATTGAGGTTAGAAGAAGAGATTAGCTGAATATAAATTTGAATTAGTTGAATTAATTTAGTTTAGAATAAATAACTCAAGGATGGAAATGATATAATTAATCCTATTTATGAGAAATAAATTTAGATTCTAACATTATCACCTAATTAACTTCGATAATAAGAGGGGAAAGGGCTCTATCTTGATTGAAAAAATAATCTTCTTGCAGGAAAGAGGTCACAAGGTCCAATATCCCCTCATTCACATGGTACCAAAGGGTGTGTCACACTAGTGTCATTAGTCATGTGATTTTTTTTATTAGGTGCACTTTATTTTATAAGGTGATGCAAAACAAGGAAATGCAATCAAAAATTTCAAAACATGTAAATGCTCATTTAGTCTAAAATTTTTCTTAATGTCTCATATACATAAGAGTTCTCTTATTCAAAATGTCTACCCTACATTGCAAGTTAAGAATACAAGGCCCAAAATATTTTACACCAAATTTATTTTCTCTATGATGGATAACTAGTTTGTCAATAATAACCACTTGTTTCCTCGTGTGTCTCTACTCATTGCATCTTTATTTACTCATCCTTCTACCCATGAATTCCTATTTTAACTCTAAACCAAAATAATTGTATTGGACATTACATTTTGGTAGGTCAGAAATTTCTCAATCATGTAGGTAATAGAATACCATATATTTAAACATGGTTGTTGTTGATTGAGCACTACTTTGGGTATAAAAATGGCATCCAAGAAATGAAAATAAATTTTTGTATGCCTAAATTTTTTATTGTAACAAATGTGTTTCAAATGACTCCAACTCTAGGCTTTCTTTTAAATTTATGAAATGAAATCGTTTCAACACACATTATGTTAAGATTTTGTGTGCCAATTAATTATATATAAAGAGGATAGTAGCAGAATATGATATCTCTAGATTCCATGGTCTTTATACACATTAAGGGGGTATTCACAACCTCTCTAAACATTAGCTTCTTAGTGGTTCTAAAGAATAAATAGCTAAACTAAAGCAAGGTTTAATTAGAAGAATAGGTCCAAATGCTAGAAACTATATTATACCCTTTGGATGAACAACCTATAAACATAATTCTTACTTTTATCCCAATAGACACTTATAGTAGTAACATCAATAATAATATCATTGCCAAAATTAACAAGATTTAACTTTTGGAAAGGTTATAGAAAATTGTGTTGAGAAGATAAGTCTCGATGACTTTAAATTCATTAAGGAGGTGAGAATAATTAATATAATGGTTGACACTACTAAGAGAAGATTGGACAATAAAATTATCTCTATTAAAAAGGATGTTAGAAATAACAATCCACAAGCACAATTGAGAGGGGGGGATGGGGGTGAATTAGTTGTGATACAAAATATTAAACTTTAAACTTTAAAAACAAAAATTACAATGCAAATGATAACACATTAATTTCCAACACAATACTTGTTGTCAAGGAAACCTTGTTAAAGGTAAAACCCCAGTGGGAATTAGCACCCACAAATGGTGTACTAAGAGAATAGTATCCATGTTAAAAGATTTATCCCTGTTAGGAGCTTATTAAAAAATTATAGTACATAGTCCATGTTAAAGAACAGACCTTGTTAAGAGTCAAGAGTAACACTAGGCTCACTTTCCAGGCACATTTTCCAAAGAAGGTTAAATCCACCCTCAAGGATTCACAATCTAAACAAGTGTATATAGAAAATATACAATCCAGTAAAATATCTGATAGCAACTGTCTTTGCTTGGTCAGTTCCAATGAAGTATTATAATCACCAACTATGATCTACATCCAATAGTCAATCAAGCCTCATAACATACACACTTCTCTATCCTTTCAAATATCTTCTCATCATACATCCATATTTTCAAAAGAAAAGATCTCTCATATATACCCTATTACAATAATTGATTAGGTAAGCCGATTAAGCTTTCCCAATATACAAATAATTATTTAACCCCTTGCTAAGATACACAAGGTACCTAAAAAAAGTAAACATCAATTAAAATACATAATATATGAAGGATCTGAGAAATATTGATCTAATTACACCCAAGAACAACTGCATGCAAAATATCTGTTACATGAAGAAAGCATAAAGAAGGAAAAAGATGAAGAACTCAGAAGTTACTCAAAATGTGAGAGCAAAATTATAATCTGAATTAATGAAAAAAAAATTACAAGGTTCAACCTATAAAGGTGAACAAAACCCTAAAAGGTAAAAGCTAGGTTTGCACATTAATAATTAATAAAATAATTAATTATTAATGCACCTAAGAGAAAGCTTAAGCACTAAAGAGTA
>MU224954.1:307390-327853 GCA_018584345.1 Thuja plicata | reverse complement strand
TAATTAATTATTAATGCACCTAAGAGAAAGCTTAAGCACTAAAGAGTAATAAAACAACTTAACTAATTAAATCAACATGATTTAATTAATAAGTGATTACTCTAACACCCCCCCTTAAGTGAAGCTTGAGAGGTGAGCTAACCTAGCACATCTATGAAAGCAAGAAAGATGGGTCCTGACAACAAGGCCTGATCAGGTACCCAAGCACAACAAAATCTCTGTAAAGTGGGGAAATAGAGAAAACCCAGTGGGAGAAACTCTACCCCAAAAAGAGATGAACTAGATGAAGGAAACAAAGCCTCCAGTCTAGGGAAAGTCCCAAAGAAAGGAACAAGAAAGAGCAAGAAGCATCTCCGAAGCATGAAGCTGCAAACACTGTCAGAAGTAACTGCTGGAACCCCCACTAAAATAGTGCATTACCAAGTAGAGAAGACAAAGTCTAAAGAGATGATCAATCGAAGAGGTGACCTCCAAAAGTAGGAATGAACGAGTGTCTATATAGTAGATGATCCATCTCACCGGAATGCATAGGTGCCTAGCCACTGCATCCACCTAGTACATAGGAACAAAAATAGAATACGTAGATCACTCAACCGAACCAAGGAAGCAATAGAACCAATAGGTGAACCCCCCCATAATGCTGAATAGGGAGAGGGGAGACAGAAACACTATAATACAATGCTAGAAACATCTGCAGGAAGAAGAATCAGGAACACCAATAGTGCAATAGAAGTAGAAGCACAGGATAAAGGGCGGTGTCATAGACACACAGCATGGGATAATATCATGGAAGATACGCTCACTTGACAAAGGTGGATGAGAACAAAAGGCAAAAAATCATAACCCCCCATGGCACTTTATAACTGAGTGCGAGTACAAACAAACACAAGGTGCTTGAAATTATAGATATGCAAAAGTAGGCACTTTATCTCAGTGCGTTTATAGAAAAGAGAATGCTATAGAAGAGAAGCATACAATGCTCAGAAGTCAGAAAGAAGAGTGAGCCAGAAAAATAGAAGAGATCCCAAGACCTGTAGAACCCAAGTAATCCGCCAGAGTGTGAAAGAGAAAAAATCTGAGGAGAAAGAACCTGGAGTAGAATCTGGATAAAAGACCCCTACAACTGAAAAAATCACTGAACCAGCTTTTCGACGATGTCTGGTTTGCCAAAAACAAAGTTAGGATGAGAAAGATATGGCTCCTGGAAGGCAAAACCAAACATCAGACTTTGACAGAAAAAACACTGTCAAAATGGCAGAACCCAAAATCCCAACCTCTATCATCGGAAAGAGCTTTCCGACGATATAAAGAAGTAGGAAAAATACCTCCGTATGCTCCAGATAGAGCGAAAACAACGTCAGTAGGTCAAAAACTAAATGAACCGGAAGAAACCTCTGCCAAAAATGGCGACGCCCAGCTAAACTGGCAAAACCCTCCAAATCTGAACTGCCTCCAAAATTCCCACCAAATTTGGCAGAAAAAAAATATCACTTTTTTAATGAAAATAAAAAATAAAAAATAGCAATTGTTTTTTTATGAAAAAAAAAACAATTAAAAAAAATAGCAATTGTTTTTTTGAAAAAAACCAATTAAAAAAACAACAATTATTTTTTTGAAAAAAAATAATTAAAAAATATGTATATTTTTTTATATATAAAAAAACACACAAAAAACATGTTTTTTTTTATTAAAGAAAAAAACATTAAAAAAACTTTATATTTTTTTAAAAAATATTAAAAAAAATGACAGTCATTTTCTCTCTCCTCCATGCACAAAAATCAAGGCAGAATAGAAATTGAGGTGGCATGGAAATTGAGGCAGCAGGGAAATCAAGATGGCATGGAAACCGAGGAAGATTTTTGCCTTGAAAAACTTGCCAAGAGCTTTGAATGCAAAAATAGGGCCCAAATTTCAACTTGTCCAAAATGGACAAACTTTATATGAAATTTTACTTTCCTGGGCCTTTTGGACGCAATGGTGAGGTCCGTTTGGGCCGAAAATGCTCCAAACAAAATGTCACCCATGGATTGAAGACAAAAACCTTGAGAAAGCTGAGATTTTCTCCTTCAAAAAACACGCTTTAAACACGCCAGAATAGGCAGCAGCAGAGGGGCTTTGATACCATGAAGGATCTGAGAAATAGTGATCTAATTACACCCAAGAACAACTACATGCAAAATACCTGCCACAGGAAGAAAGCATAAAGAAGGAAAAAAGATGAAGAACTCAGAAGTTACTCAAAATGCGAGAGCGAAATTATAATCTGAATTAATGAAAAAAGAATTACAAGGTTCAACCTATAAAGGTGAACAAAACCCTAAAAGGTAAAAGCTAGGTTTGCACATTAATAATTAATAAAATAATTAATTATTAATGCACCTAAGAGAAAGCTTAAGCACTAAAGAGTAATAAAACACCTTAACTAATTAAATCAACATGATTTAATTAATAAGTGATTACTCTAACAATATATACTCCAAGATTTGCAATCCATGCTCACAATCCATAATACATGCTACATCTATGAAGCCAACCACCAAATAGGTCTCCTCCAGAATACATGCCACAACTGAAGTCACCAACATGTTCACAACAATCGATCAATAAGGAACAATCCTCAATATGTATTTTGTCATCCCTTAAGCTCGCATCACCTGAAACATCTTCACTTGTAAGATATACCCAAGACACAGAGACCTGCTTTGTCAAGCATCATTGTCACAGTCCAGAAATGAGTCTTCACTAAAACATTTGTAACATCACCAATATGCAATATTAAGCCAAGAGACCTTAGGGATAAGTTCATCACACATCCTTATTCATATCCTTATCTTCGATCATTTTGATTCATCCGTACGGTATTCGTACACTTCTGTTAGTCAAATAACCAATCCGTTCACTCCACAGAAATATATGTTGACATTAGTGACAAAATATGAATATCAACAACATCAATAATATGCAAATTTGATATCATCCAACAATATCCCCCTTTGGCATTGATGGCCCAACATATGGGAAAATCCATCAACCCAAAAAATACTCTCTTAATACAATCTTCTGAATATCCTCAACAGAAATCTCCCCAAAAGAGTAGGGATTTTCGTATAGAATCTTTCCCCCTTTGGAAACAATGGAAAAGTGTTCCATAACTCTTCTATAATATTTTTTAAGGTGTATCTTTTTCAAATATTCATGTCTAATAGCCAAGTGCAAAAATCACCCAAATGTGCTCCGTAGTGTTCCTATGATCACTCCCTCTGAGGAGTAGATCCATACATCAAGTCCAGAAAATGATATAGCTCTGAAAGCCACTGGACTGATGCATGCCAGCATCAATCAATTACCACTATGAGGGGCTCTCACCCCAAGCATGCTTCTGAGATATTCAAAAGCATCTTTTGGCAAAGATTTTGTAAATATATATACTATATGTTCCTTTGTGCTAACATACTCCAATCTAATACATTTCTCTGCTACCTTCTCCCTCAAGAAATTATACTTAAAAGAAATATGTTTAGCCTTTGAATGCACTACATGATTCTTCAACATATTCACTTTGCTAGTGTTATCACAATGGATAACCACTGGCTCATCAAAATTTATTCCAATGTCCTTTAGCATTTATTTCATCCAAACAAGTTGTGTACAATTTATAGTAGCATCAACATACTCTAACTTAGTAGTAGACTGAGCAATACAATCTTGCTTCTTACTTAGCCAAGAAACCAGCCTTTTCCCAATGAAAATTGCTCCACCACTCGTACTCTTTTTATCATCCACATTACCTGCCCAATCAGCATCAATGTAAGCCTGTAAAATAAAGTCATCTGATTTTTCATACCACAATCCATATTCTATTGTTCCTTTCAAGTATCTGAAAATTCTTTTCACAGCAGCAAGGTGTGTCTCTTTAGGATCTTCTTGATATCTTGCCACAATTCCAATTGCATTGGAAATATTTGGTCTAGTATGAGTTATATATTGTAGACCACCAATCATTGATCTGTGCTTTATCTAAAAAATACTTTGAGTCTCATCATTACTAGCTAGTTTGTATCTAGTCACCATGGGTGTCCCAACATGTTTAAAATCTTCCATTCTAAACTTCTTCAACATTTCCTTAAGATACTTGGTCTAAGATATAAAAATTCCATTCTTACTCTGATTAATTTGAAAACCAACAAAATATTTCATCTCACCAATCATTGACATTTCAAATTCATTTTCCATTTCTTTAGAGAACTTCTTACTCATTTTATCATTGCCTCCAATACTGATATCATCAACAAAAAGTATAAAGTACCTTTCACCATAATAAGATCTTGCTCTTATAGGACCACACAGATCTGTATGTACCAGACCCAACTTTCCTTTTGATGAATAAGATTTTCATTTAAAACTGCTTATAGTATACTTCCCCATAACACACTCTCTACACATAGTGTTAGATGGTTTCACAATCTTAGGTAGATCTCTTACAACATTTGTCATACTTGCCTTCACAATGTTATCAAAGTTAACATCACAAAATATTATATGCCATAACCAACTATCATCAACCTTCATAATAAAACAAGAAGCTCTAGATGTATTCAATTCAAATAAATTACCTCTAGATTTAGTATCAGATGCAATCAAGTCTCTTGATTTACTTCTGATAGAACATTTCCCATCAATGAATTTCAATTGATAACCTCTGTCCACTAGCTTCCCAAACACTCAACAAATTATTCTTAAGTCCATCAACAAGAATTACATTGTCAGTATTAGTCTTTCCATCCAGAGACATAGATCCAACTCCAATGATAAGCTTAGGAGTTTTTGATGCAGTCAAGGTCAGAGGATCCAATAAAGGACTATCTAAACTTGCAGCCAACAACAAGAATACACAACGAAAACCACACAATACAAGATATGTCAAAAATAAAATTTATATTACCTCAGAATTCTAATTACATGCAACATGTCAGGCTATAAGGCCTTCCCAACTAGGGCCAATTACATCAACAGATTCAACAAGATCTCACAGGAGAAAACCTTATCCAACTACCCTATAGCTAAGTGGAAGAAACCAGATCTGAACTTGTGCTCGCAAGCCACCAAGCAATCTGCAATCTCTATCTACCCACTTACAACTATCTGTAGCAACTTACAATATTTCATCTTATTAGCTTACTCTACTATCTTCTATCTATCTTCCCATTATTTCCTCTATCTATCCCTCTAAACATCAACCTAGACTCTCTTTTATCCACACTTTCCACAAGTCAACTTGTAAACAATAATTAGATGACCCAGTCAGCCATACACTCTACAATGAATAGATATTAAATGCACCAGTCAGCTGCAATTAATAACAAAATACATAGGAGAATACGTCAAACCAAATTTAGGTCCATACAAGATCCAATGCCATAACTCTGCATGCCTCAGCACGATCCCAATGACCCCCTCAAATTACAGATGAAATCTCCAATGTTCGTTCGATCCATAAACACAAGTTGGTGAACTCCAACATCCAGTCAGTAAACAAGCACACTAAGAGCCAGACCACTTGGTGAAAGACATGTAACCAAGTATAACTCCACCAAACATACACCACCGAGTAACATGCTACTGAGAAAGACACCACCAAGCTGCACACACTGAGAAACTACCACCGAGCAGTGTACACCGAGTAGAATATCACAGCAACACCAAGCACCACTAAGTCTAGTCACCGAGTCCAATAGTGAAGCAATACATCTTCCAACCGAGAACTACCACCAAAGTGACCGAGCACCTCAGGTCTCCAACCAAGTTAACTACTAAAATAGAAATCAAACCAAAACATATTTTTAGTGACACAAGATTGCCAACTACCCCAAGATGCTCCTATATCAGACACCCAAGGTGCAAAAAGATGTTCTTAGTAGCTTGATGAACATCTGTTGGGATTTAACACATATATCCCAAACTAGTTCTTGATATACATGTCTTCCAAGTCCTCAACCAAAACACTCTTCCCTAGTTCTTCTTCTTCTTCCTTTTACCACTAGTACTTTTTGATTGATCTTCATATCTATGCACACTCATGTCTGTACCAACCACTGCAGCCATTTCAGATCTGTTACCAATGCTCAAGTTCCTCTTAGTGAGCTTTGCATCCTTTAAAGGAATCAAAATAGACTTCTTCCCATCCTTCAATATAGTAAAGGAATTTCTCTTACAGTCATGAATAGCCTCTTTATCATACTGCCAAGGTCTACCAAGTAAAATATGACAAGAACTCATCTCCACAATGTCACATAATACTTCATCTCTATACATACCAATGTAAAAACTCACCATGCACTGCTCCTTCACCTCTACTACATGACCGGCTTTTAACCAACTTATCCTATAAGGACAAGGATGCCTCAACCTTTTCAAAGAAAGTTTCTGAACCATCTCCTCAGCAACTAGGTTATCAGTACTTCCTCCATCAACAATCACTTTACAATGTTTACCACTAGACTTGTACATAGTCCTGAAAAAGTTCTTCCTCTGACAAGAATAAGCTTGCTTCAAGGGCAGAAAATTTCTCCTAAGAAAAAGATTCATACCCTCCACCTTAGGTTCATTCTCAGCAACTTCATTCACCACAACATTTCAGTGACTACTGACCTTCTTTTCTGCCTGGGGACATTCAAATGACCGATGTCCTTCTTCACCACAGTTGTAAAAAGTATCTCTAAATACACCTCTACCTACCTTTCTCCTTGGTTCAACAAGTTTTGGTTCATCCTTAACTCTCTATTTATCCTTTACCGGCTTCTCTTGCTTCTCCTTCCCTCAAGAATTACAAAAATGTCTTCTCTTCAACTTATCTTCTGCCTTCAATGCATACTAATAAGCATTTTCTACTGAGTCAATCTTCAACATACCAATCTCATCTTGGATATTGAATTTTAGACCATTGACATACCTCGCCACCTTTTCTTTAGAAATTTCTCTATACCCTGACCGAATAGTCAACTTGTAGAACTCCTCAGTATAATCTTCCACAGTCATCTCCTTCTATTTCAGATTCTGCAATTTATTAAATAACTCAAGTTCATAGTCAAAAGGAATGAACTTAGCCTTTATCTTGTCCACCATCAACCTCCACTGATTGATCTTCATCTCACCTTCTTCTTCTCAGTCCCTCTACAACTCTTTCCACCATAAAGTAGCATGCCCCTTCAACTTAGTTTGTACCAACCTTACTCTAAGAAGATCTTCACTGTCTTCTAGCTCAAATTAGTCTTCTAACTCACCGATCCAATCAATCAGATCCTTGGGTCTCAATGTACCTAAAAATTTGGAAACCTCCATTCTATAGTTTGTACTTAACCGATCTCCAGATCTCTGCAATCGATCATATCTACCTCCTCCAGATCTCTGCAACCGATCGGCTCTATCATCTCCACTAGATCCAGCAACTTCAAAATCTTCAAGTGCTTCTTCATAACCATGATCTATTCTTAGGCCTCTATGCAATCCAAATTTTTTGATACCTTCTATGATTTCATTCTTCATTTTCATCATCTCAGATTTGAATCTTTCTGTTATTCTTTCTTCTACAACCTCAGAAAGATTTGCAATTTCCCTAGGCTCCAATCTTCTTGGATGCATCTCTCCAGATCTTTGAAAACCCTCAACTCCACAAGAAACGAACTAGATCTAATACCACTTGATGAAGTCAAGGAAAGAGAATCTAATAAAGGATTGTCCAAACTTGCAGCCAACAACAAGAACACACAACGGAAACTACACAACACAAGATATATCAAAAATCAACTTTATATTACCTTAGAATTCCAATTACATTCAACTTGCTGGGCTGTAAGGCCTTCCTAGTTAGGGCCAATTACATCAATAGAATCAAAAAGATCTCATAGGATCCAACCTTATCCATCTATCGTAAGTGGAAGAAACTAGATTTGAACTTGTGCTTACAAGCAAGTAAGAAATCTACAATCTCTGTCTACCCACTTACAACTATCTGCAACAACTTACAATATTTTAGCTTATTATCTTACTCTGCTACCCTCTATCTATCTTCCCATTATTTCCTCTGTCTATCCCTCTAAACATCAACCTAGACTCTCTTTTATACAAACTTTCCACAAGTTGGCTTGTAAAAAATAATTAAATAACCCAGTCGGCCATACACTCTACAATGAATAGATATTAAATGCATCAGTTAGCTACAATTAATAAAAAAATACATAGGAGAATATGTCAACCCAGATTTAGGTCCATCCAAGATCCAATGCCACAAATCTACAAGCCTTGGAATTCAACATGATTCGAATGACCCCATAAAATCACGGATGCAATCTCCAATGTCCTCCCAATCCATAAACACAAGTCGGTGAACTCCAACATCCAATTGGTAAATAAGCACATTGAGAGCCAGACCACTCGGTGAAAGACATAACCAAGAAGAATTCCACCAAATAGACACCACCGGGTAACAAGCTACCGATCAAGACACCACCGAGCTACACACACCAAGAAACTACCATTGATAAGTGTACCCCGAGTAGAATATCACAGCAACACTGAGAACCACCGAGTCTAGTCACTGAGTCCAACAGTGAAGCAATACATCTTCCAACCAAGAACTACCACCAAAGTGACCGAGCACCTCAGGTCTCCACCCGAGTTAACAAATAAAACATACATCAAACCAAAAAAAAATTTTGGTGACACAAGTTTGCCAACATCCCCAGGATTCTCCTACATTAGTATTGTCACCAAATCTAACAACACCACCATCATATCTTTTTAGACTCACACACATATTTTTATCTACAGTCATATGATGTGAACAACCACTATCTATAACCCATTCAAATTTATTTTCAACGCAAGATACTAAGGCTTTTTCTTCATGTAGAGGTTCATCATCCTTAATAGAAATAAATCTAATTTCATCATAATCAACATCATCATCAGATACATCTTCACTAGCATAATAACATTCCTTGTCTTTTGAGTACTTTGATTTTCAAAACTTATGTTTGTGTTTTGGAACCCTTGTAAGACATTTAGATGTAAAATGACCAATCTTGTTACATGAAAAACATTTCAAAGGTAAATTTCCTTCAAATTTACCCTTATCTCTCTTTTCTCTAATAGAAATCAGGGTTACCACTTCATCTAGATTTCTTTCTTCCTCATGTATCTGTTCCCATTCATCAGCATTGTCTCCAAGTTCTTCTCTCAAGTCACTAAAACTAGTGCTTGCAATTCCAAATAAGGTCTTTTTGTTTCTATGGAAAGTCACCTTGAATGTTGAATCTACTTTAGGTAAAGAATTTCCCAGTTCTGTGGCCTCAAAAGTAGTTAGCTTTCCATTCAACATATCTCTAGTGAAGTTCGGTGTCAAAGGTATAATCTCCTCTATAGCTTGTAACCATTTCAATAATTCTCAGTGCATATTCCCTAATGTTCTCATCATATCTCATCTTCATTGATTCCATCTTTGTCTTCTAGTTTTGTAGCTTTGCCTTTTTAGTAAACTTATCTCCTATATACATTTCTTCCAATCTTGTTCAAATCCCATGTGCATAATCCAAGCCTTTTAATTCTATGAATTCCCCTTTAGAAAGTGAGTTGATCAATGATTCCCTTGTGACCATATTACATTAAAATAGAATCTTATCATATTCAATAGCTTTCTCCAATTCATCCTTAATCGCTATCTTTTCCTTCTTTTTTTTGATCATCTAGTAGTCGATTCCCAAACATAGGAAATGTGTTCTCATCTTGTTCTTCCAACTGTCAATTTTTTTAGGATCAAAATTCAGACTATCCTTCCTATAGTAAGTCATCTTTAGGATCACCTTAAGCTGTTAAGATTTCTCTCTAAGGACCAGTATCTCTTATACCAATTGTTAGGAATAGAGGTCCACAAGCACAACTGAGAGGGGGGGGGAGGGTGAATCACTTGTGATACAAAATATTAAACTTTAAACTTTAAAAACCAAAACTGCAATGCAAATGATAGCATAGTAATTTCCAACACAATACTTGTTGTCGAGGAAACCCTGTTAAAGGTAAAATCCCAGTGGGAATTAGCACCCACAAATGATGTATAGAGAGTATAGTATCCTTGTTAAAATATTTATCCTTGTTAGGAGTTTATTAAAACATTACAGTACATATTCCCTATTAAAGGATAGACGTTTATTAGGAGTCAAGAGTAACAGTGGGCTCACTACCCAAAGAAGGTTAAATCCACCCTCAAGGATTTACAATCCAAACAACTATATATAGAAAATATACAATCCAGTGAACTGTCTGATAGAAACTGTCTTTGCTTGGTTAGTTCCAATGAAGTATTATAATCACCAAATCTGCTCTACATCCAACAGTCAATCAAGCCTCACAATTTCCACACTTCTCTATCGTTTCAAATATCTTCTCATCATACATCCATCTTTTCAAAAGAAAAGAACTCTCATATATACCCTATTACAATAATTGATTAGGTTGGCTAATTAAGCTTTGCCAATATACAAATAATTATTTAACCCATTGCTAAGATACACAAGGTACCTAAAACAAGTAAAAATAAATTACAATACATCAAATATACTCCAAGATCCACAATCCATGCTCACAATTCATAATACACACTACATCTCTGAAGTCGGCCACCAAATAGATCTCCTCCATAATACATGCCACAACTAACGTCACCAACATGTTCACGACAATTGATCAAAAAAAAAAATTCCTCAATATGTCTTATGTCATCCCTTAAGCTTGCATCACCTGAAACATTTTTTCCTGTAAGATATACCCAAAATACAAAGACCTGCTCTGTCAAGCATCACTGTCACAGTCCAGAAACCAGTCTTCACTAAAATATTAGTAACATCACCAATATGCAATATTAAGCCAAGCGACCTTAGGAATAAGATCATCACACATCCTTCTTCATATCCTTATCTTCGATCATTCTGATTCATCTGTACAGTGTCTGTACACTTTTGTCAGTCAAAAAATGAGTTTGTTCACTCCAGAGAGACATATGTTGACATTAGTGACAAAACATGAATATCAACAGTATAAGTAGTACCCAAATATAATATCATCCAACAAAGGAAGTATCTTTATATAAAAGTGTGACAAGAGATATTTAAGAGATGAAAACCAAAATTTATGAATTTGGTTTTAGCTATACATCGTTTGAGCAAAGTTGAAGAGAGCCTTTCAAAAATTTGGTTTTATAATCATCAACTTAAAATTATCAATTTCTATGGTATATCTCAAAGAATACCAAGAATCTTGACAAATTCTTTAGTGATATTAATACAAATTTTGAGCTAATTTTTCCTCTAGTGCTTTGTATCTAGTCAAGTTTTAGAAAATATTTTAGAAAATAAAATAAAATATAATTATTTATGAAAGATGTGTTAGATCACAAAAATATGAAAAAGTCAAACATGATTACAAATTAACCCATCAAATGCCACAATAATCTACTTTAGTTTTTTATGTAAGGTGTTGAAATGAATGCTTCATTAGACACTAAACATATATTGTGTAAATGTCATTATTTTCAATAGAAAAATAATAAACCAAGCTAACTTACAAATCATAATAGTCTTCTTAATAGTGGAAATAACTTCTAATCGACACTTTAGAATTTGAAGATTTGGACTTTGTTGACTCTTGAGTAACTATTTTATTTTGGAAATTTTGGATTTTGTGATTGCATAAAAGAGGTATTACCTTTACATAGTTCTAATTGATCTCTTGTGTGGGATTTGAGTGTCAACTCTCCACTTGAAACAAACCCTCGAGTAGCTATGACCTCAAAGTTTGTTCTCTATTTAGAGAATGAGTGTTTAAACAATTATAAAAATTACTAAAAATATACTACAAAGACCTTTTGATTAGCTTGGTCTCTTTGTCTCTAACAATCATACAGGTCTAAGAAAATAATATAATGAAATAGCATTATATATGGATAGATTGAAGAAGCTCTATAATAGAAATATGTTGAGTAACATATATCCTATTTTGGATACTAAATACTATGGCAGTACAAAATGAAAAAAATATTAAATAGAATTAAAGTAATCATATGAAAAAGGAGAGGTAAAGGAATATCACCAAGTACCATGAAATGAAGCTTCAATAAAGGTGACAAACTTATCCACTTTATCTTGCACACATAAGACCAAATTTATATGTTGGGATGATTGCGTTAAGAGGTTTTCCTTAGTCAAACCCCCATTTTTGCATTTCCACCTTAATGTATAGATCTTAGATGAGATTTAGACAAATAGAATCAAACAAAATATGAGCTATATGTTGATAATCAAGACAATAAATTGATGACATTATTTTTCCATTAGTACACTTAGTGAAAAACATTGATAGAGATCATCGATACAAGCATAACCAACAGACAGTGAGCATACTTGACATAACAAAAAGTCATGAGAAAATGCTAAGTATGGAATTGACCGACGAACACTGATAAGTGTTAACATCGATGAAGTAAACAAGACATCACCAATGGGTCAATGAAATAACACAAAGATCATCACCGACGACACAGTTTTGAGAACAAAACTGACGGATCACAAAAAGGCATACCCAACGAGTAGTTCAAGAAAGGAACACCGACGGCAAAGAAAACTGACAGATTGACAATGCAAACCGACCATCAAAATTGACAGTCAATTAGAGACCCGCAAATAGTGGATCTGAGTTTTACATGTCAGATAAAGCATTGTAATTCTATTTATAGAGTTTTAATTTGTTTTAAATCATTAATTGAGGGTCAAGAAAGCATATTTTAAATGTTTTAAAGCATCCTAACGGATTTAAAAAATATCTAACTAAAGATCAAGGTCAAGTTATAAACCTTGGATCTAGAGTTAACTTGAGAAAGCGTGATTCAAGAATTGAGCTAAAATATAGTATAAATAGATGTTCAATCAATTGTGAATTATGAACTCATTGTTGTTGATGGCCACGAAGAGAATCTAAGGAGCAGAAGGTAGAATTCATGCAAAGTTCAGAAACAGATCACACCAGTTATCAAGAACACATAGAGGCTACTGATGAGCAGATAGAGTCATAGAAAGATGATTACTCATACATAGGAAGCTTTATTGGATCTGTTATCAGCAATTGGAGATTGCATACATCATTAGATCAAAGACTTATGTAGTTGCATTCTAACAAGTGCATCACATCTAAAATCCTTTTGTAGAAGGTGGACTTAACTATTCTTTACAAATCTCTTAACAAAGTGCACACTTAATAGTGTTGCTAAAGCTTCAAACGAAGTAGATCTTAACAGGTCTCCACTGTAATACTCCTAATAGGGTAGGTTATCAGAAGTGACCAATTGTAAGCCTTAATCAGCCCCTTCTTATCTGCAGATAGTGAATTCTTGTGGGTAACAATCCCCACCGCAGTTTTTACTTCCTAATAGGAGTTTTCTGCGATATCATATCTTGTGTCATGTGTTATCTATTTTTATGAATGTTTCTTGTATGATTGCATATACATAAAGAAAGATGAATAGTTAGATAAGATAATTTACAAACTGATGACTAAGGGTTAATGGGCTAACCAAGGAAAATTTTTAGAGGTACTGATTCACCCCTCCCCTCTCAGTACATCATTCCACTATAATTCCAACAATTGGTATCAGAGCTAAGTCTCTTTCCTGAAAATCTTAAATACTTAAGAGAAAAGATCAGAGCAATGGAAAAGTACAGACTGGACATGACTATTGAGAATGAGCAGCTACAAATGTAGATAAACTATGAGCAGTATAAAGAGGAAATAATAAAGTTAAGAAAACTCCTTGATGAAAGAAAGATTATGGCAACTAGGCTGAATGAGGACTACAAAGAATTAGAAATAAAAGATTACTTTGATATAGTAGTATCATCAACAAGAAAAGCTTTAGATGCATCAGTAGAAGAAATAAAAAGTCTACAAGAGGTCAATCTACATCTGACAGAGAAAATCAAGATGCTGTAAATCGGTCAAGAGACTCAAATGGTGAAAATGATTGATGTCATGAATGATGCAAGAAAAGATGAAAATGAAAGAACACTAGCCATTGATGATAGGAGGAAAATAATAGAGAAGCTGGAAGAGAAACAATCAGGGATTCAAAGACTTACTGAGCATCACCATGAGGTTACCAACCAGATTATTCTTACGAGTCAAGAAGCAAACAGACTAAATATAGAACTCATTGAAAGAATACAGATTATCAGTGAGCTAAGAGAAGAGAATGAAAAATTGAAGCATGAAATCAAAATCCAGAATCAACACAACAAATTGATCAAAAAGGCTGAAGAAAGCAACAAAAGGATGGATGATTTTCTTGATGGACAGAGAAGAGTCAACAACTACATAGGATTAGGGTACAACAAGAATGGAAAATCTTCTAATCAACTAGATCAAAAGAATGCTTTCACAACCCCAAGATCCAAGAAGATGTCATGCAATCACTGTGGAAAACCCGACCAAACCTCAAACATATGCAGAAGAAAAATGAAAGGTATTTCTCAAGCACAATCTACTTTCATTGGTAATTGTTATAAATGTCAAGAGAAAGGACACAAGGCACATGAGTGCAGATCCAAAGTGACAAATCCAAAGAGGAAAACCTACATGGACAAGTATTGTCCTACCTGCAAGATGAATGGGCATACACATGAAGAGTACTGGAAAAAGAACAACAAGGCCTGGACACCAAAATAAATTGATAATAGCCACAAACCAACAAGAGTAGGTAACTCATATGTTTGGGACTATAACACATGGGTAAATTGAACAGCACGTGGAAGGTATGGTCATATTTCTGCCAACTATATCATAAAGTGGACCAGAAGGTCAAGAGGTTGGACCAATCCAGGTATGGCATGTTTGCATTGTCATAAGGTTGGACATGTGATAAAAGATTGCGAAAACCGACTGACAGATACAAGTAGTCATCCCAATGGAAATACCATTGATGGCATCAAGAGAATGAGAAACAAGATGTGGGTAAAATCCAAAAACATTGAAGGTGCAGGAACAAGAAATTCAAATGATGACACCCCATCCAATGGATCTGGTGACATCACTACATCCAACTAAAATACACAAGTATGTATGGAACTGTATTTTGACAAGTTATATTATGCATCGGTTCCAATTCACATAGTTCATATTGTAATATTAGCATGAATAAAGATGCAATATATTGTTGTTTGTTAAAATATTGAAAAGAAACCATCGGTTATTGGGCACAATTTGCATTGGTGAACACACACAGAAGTTATTACTACTTACCAGAATGTATCAGTCACTACACAAGCTAAGTGTAAACCGACGGACATCGGTGAACCTTGAGGCAACAAAATTTGTCTTTTCCACTTTACCGACCATCATCGATGAAGTCACCAAAGCTGCTAGCAACCCCAATGCTTTGCATAGACACTAAAGATGTTATGAATGTCTCTACCAACAAACTCAGTCTTTATATACTGACAAGTTGGTAAGCATTAATGACAACTTAGGGCACAAAAAGGTTATAAAAGCCCGATGGATAAACTCATTTTCGCACCCACAATTTTTGAGCAGAGAAAAGCAGAGCAGAGTGATTTCAAGAAATTTGGAGTGCAAACTAGCAAGAATCAATTTGATACAAAGCATTCACATTCACAGGCAATCACAAAGAATTTGTAAGTAATCACATTCACCGACCGCACTGTTTTATTTGTGAAAAGCCCTAAATTTCTGCAACATGGTGGCATCGACTTCTAGAGTTGAGAAGATTAAGGAAGACAAGAAGAAATAGTTCAATCTTGTTAGCAGAGGCTCTTGTGTTGAACCCAAATTCAAGCTACACCCAAAAATAGCATCACAACCTGACTATTTCGTAGTATTCTCTAGAATCTGACCTAGGGTTTTGCTAGTAGAGGACATAAGGTCCTATATACACTACAAGATCTCAGAAATAGGATATCTAGACCTAGATAATGCCTACAGGGCACTATGTGATGATGCTAGAAAGCTCAAAGAAGAGCATAAACATCTGGAAGTAAAGGGACTCACAAATGCACTGCATTTTCCCAAAGTCTTCAAAACAGAGTTGATAAAGAGTGTTCTTAGCACAATGCACAACAAGAGTCTATGGATTAATAAGCCAAAGACAATAACAAAGGATATTATTCATGCAGTTACTGGTTATCCTATGACTGAAAAACCATAAGCTCACAAACACCCATCCCTGGCGAAAGTTGAAAAATTGACTGGTGCTAAATCAGACAAAAGAGCACTTAAGGTCAACACTATTACCAACGTAGAGCTGAAGTTTGGAGCATGTGTTGTTGGATATAAAATATTCCAAGTGAGCAAAATGAATAGCATATCAAGTACTTCTATGAGCATATCATACAAGATCATCAAATAGGGAAAGAAGATGGATCTTGCAGAGATCCTATTACATCAACTGGAGGAGAACATGTGCACTATAAGATTTTCAAGAACAAACACTTGTAAGTTTGGTTCCCTCATAATGTGCATATTCTGTTACTTTGAAGAATGCTTTCCTTCAATAGGAAAAGTTGTATGGGACACAAGAAGACCTATGACCATTCAGATAGGTGAATTCATAGAATCACTAGGAACAAATTTTGATAATGTGATGCATGAGTATTTCAAAACTATTAAGGAACTATTGCAATCAAGAATAAGGATTCTTGAAAATTTGATAGAGGAACATAAAGAAAATATATGTTTCATGGTAGATATTGATTTTGCATACATCCAAGCTTTATTACCTAGGAAGTCATGGCTTACATGGTTAGAATATGAAATCAAAGTAGGACTAGCCAATGAGTGCATTCAAGCACTAGTGAATGAACCAGTGGACAACAAGAAAAAAATATTTGGTACCTATGAAGAGGCTAAATAGAAGATTAAAATAGATCTTGTTATCAAAAAAGTTGTAAAACAGTCAGGCAGAATGGTGAAGAATTTGAAAAAGAAATTGAATATATCTTCTGAAGGTGAAGAGGAACAAGAGGGTAAGGAGGAAATATTTGAGGACCAATTACCCATCAGTGATATAGTAGAAGAGAATGAATCAAAGGAAGAACACTCTAATTCACCACCTCCTGCTCCACCTAAGAAGTCAAGAACGAGGAGTCATACAACAAAGGAAGGTGAAGAGGAACAAGAGGGTAAGGAGGGTGAAGAGGAACAAGAGGGTAAGGAGGAAATCTTTGAGGACCAATTACCCATCGGTGATACAGTAGAAGAGAATGAATCAAAGGAAGAACACTCTAATTCACCACCTCCTCCTCCACCTAAGAAGTCAAGAATGAGGAGTCATACAACAAAGGATGCAACTCCTACTCCCATGGTAAAAGGAAAGGTGTATAAGAGGAAACCTGACACATCAAAGGCAAAACAACCAGTTGTGAAACCTACCAAAAGGAGAAAGTTTGTTCAAAAAAATGAGGATATAGAGGACTCAGCTATGGATGAGCCTGACATTGCAAGTGAACAAGCAAAGGAAACAACAAAGGTGACATCAACTACTAAAAACATTGATGAAATTTGTAAGTACATTTCAGAAGCATCATCTATTGGATATCCTAAGATTAGGAAATGGTTGAGATGGGATTCTGTAGAACATAATAAAATTGAAGATGCAATTATAGCTAAATTGTGCAGATGCTATTATGTCCCACTTCAATTCACTACACGTGATGTACCTCAAGAAATGTTGATTAGACTATCTTCTAGGTTCACATTTGCACTCCATGAGGAGAAAAGGATAAGAGAAAGAGTACTTGTTTCTCTTATGCCTCCTGAATCAAAAAAGGAAGAAATAAATGAAATCATGGAGAAATATGAGAAAAATTTCTTTCCCAAAATGAGAGCCTACAAATTTCTGGAAGAGAAGTTTATAGAGCTAGAACAAGAAGCTCATGATAAATGGAGCAAGATACTCAATACTGCTAAGGAGAGAAGTTATGAGAAGGAAACTGTCACTCAGAGAGATAACTCAATAGCTGAGTTAGATAGTGAAGAAGTTCAAATAACTAGTTAGAAACAGGTTGATATTAAAGATGAAGAATGGCCTAAAAATAGTGAGGAAAATCAAGTACCAGCAAGTCCAATTCACATTAGTTTAAAGGATGAAGAAGTTACCAAATAAGAGTTAACAATAAAAGGTAACTTAGACGATGATATAAATGATGAATCATGGTTAGAAAACATTGTCAATAACACTACAGGAAAAGACCCTATAGTAGAAGTGCAAAGAGATGAAGACATAAATACTGCTAAGGGCAATACCAATGGACAAGATTCAACTATTGACATTGCAACAGTCAATACACTAATAAACATGAATATATTAATAGATGCTATTGATATTCAATCAAGTCAGGATAAATAATCTAAAAAGGATGATGATATACCCAAGGATATGGGTATAGATGAAAACAAAGATGCATCCAACACTCTAAAGGATACAGATATAGAAATGAAGGATGCAACCGACAATTAACAAGAAGTGTCAAATGATCAAAACAAAGATGCAGATAACAAAACTGAGGATACATTGAGAAAGGTTGAAGAAAAACATAAGAGTGAAGAAGCCAAGAAGGATGAAGGTACATAAAAAAAAGAAACTATATTTGTTGATACACCTATGGCCAATGAGGAGACGTCTTCACAAAACCAGTCAGTGGACTCAGAATAGAAACAAAAGGATGCCTCATCTTCTTGACCCTCACCTACCAAGTCAACCCAATCTCAACGATTAAAAATGGTAATACATCAATCTGCCACCCAGCCAAAGAAGAAGAAGAAGAAAACATTGAAGAAAGACATCTTGGCTGTTATAATGGATGAAGTAATAGAAGTCCCAAACTGGGATATTATTACTTTGGATAGTGATAAACTTCAAGAGTTTGGAGTGATATGCCAAAGGAAATCCATTCAAAAGAAAATGATACAGGAACATAGGGAAATAATGGCACTTGACAAGGCAAGAAACATCCTCTAGCAACTTTTTCCTAAGGTAAAACTTGAAAAAAATGCTACAGTTAAGGAACAAATTGCTGTTCTTACCGACACCATCATAGATTAGAATATAGATGCAGAACAAGCAATGGAAGAACAAGCAGAGAAAAAGTATCAATACAAGTTAATTGATAAGATCAGCCAAGAAGCGGCAGTGAACAAGGTAAAGCTCTCTAAACTAACTGATCAATTAGAGCTAATGATTGTTGAGGCAATCACCTTAGTTCAAAATATGTGCACACTTGAAAAGTTTACAAAAGAAAATAGTTACAAGTTAGCAGAAATAGATTCTAATGTCACAATGAGTGCACAAAGCCTAACCTCAAATGTAGACAGTATCAAGGCACATCATGACAAGGTCATTGAGGATAACAGGCTAAGGCAAGAAATATGGGATGTTGAAACACAACTACAAGGTGAGATTAACGAGCTACAGGCACACATTTTTCCTAAACTTACTATTCTACAACAGCATATTTCTGAAGCCAGAAACTTAATTGCAACCCCAGAGATGTCTGTAGTAGACAACATCTATGATATACACATAAGGATATCACTTGAGCACATGGCTCTAGAAATACTAAAGGATAAATGGGAAAAGATTATGGAGGAGATCAAGTCCTCACATTCCCACATTTTTGACAAGATGTAAGTACATTTGCCTTTATTATCAAAAAAGGAGGAATAGAAAGGAAATGTATATTGTATATACAGAAGGAAGAGATATGTAAAGATAGTTATGTACAGTATATCAAAAAAGAGAGTACATAAGGAAATGTATATATACTTACACTTATTGGCATATACATAGGGGGAGTCATTCAAATGACTAAGGAAGGAGTGTACATAGGTGTACATACTAATACATTTAGTATGTTGCACATATCATATTTTTTAAAGTAATGTCAAAGGGGGAGATTGATGAAATTATTTTTCCATTAGTACACTTAGTGAAAAACATTGATAGAGATAATCGGTACAAGCATAACTGGCAGACAGTGAGCATACTCAATAGAACAAAAGTCATGAGAAAATTCTAAGTATGGAATTGACTGACGAACACTGACAAGTGTTAACACCAATGAAGTAAACAGGACATCACCGACTGGTCAATGACATAACACAAAGATCAACACTGATGACACGATTTTGAGAACAAAACTGATGGATCACAAAAAGGCGTACCCGATGAACACTTCAAGAAAGGAACACCGATGGCAAAGAAAACCAACAAACTGACAGTGCAGACCGACCATCAGAACCAACAGTCAGTTAGAGAACCCGCAAATAGTGGATCTGAGTTTTACACGTCAGATAAAGCATTGTAATTCTATTTATAGAGTTTTAATTTGTTTTAAATCATTACTTGAGGGTCAA
>MU224954.1:294090-307290 GCA_018584345.1 Thuja plicata | reverse complement strand
ACTAAAGATCAAGGTCAAGTTGTAAACCTTGGATCTAGAGTTAACTTGCAAAAGCGTGAATCAAGAATTGAGCTAAAATCTAGTATAAATAGATGTTCAATCAATTGTGAATTATGAATTCATTATTTTTGATAGCCACAAAGAGCATCTAAGAAGTAGAAGGTAGAATTCATTCAAATTTTAGAAACAAATCACACCAGTTATCAAGAACACACAGAGGCTATCGACGAGCAGACAAAGGTATTATTCAATCATGGAAAGATGATTACTCATACATAGGAAGCTTTATTGGATATGTTGTCAGCAAATGGAGATTGCATACATCATCAGATCAAAGAATTATGTAGTTGCATTCTAACAAGTGCATCACATCTAAAATCCTTTTGTAGAAGGTGGACTTAACCATTCTTTACAAATCTCTTAACAAAGTGCACACTTAACAGTGTTGCTAAAGCTTCAAACGAAGTAGATCTTAATAGGTCTCCACTGTAATACTCCTAACAGGGTAGGTCATCAGAAGTGACCAATTGTAAGCCGTAACCAGCCCCTTCTTATCTGTAGATAGTGAAGTCTTGTGGGTAACAATCCCCACCGTAGTTTTTACTTCCTGACAGGAGTTTTTTGTGATATCATATCTTGTGTCATGTGTTATCTATTTTCATGAATGTTTCTTGTATGATTGCATATACATAAATAAAGATGAACAGTTAGATAAGATAATTTACAGATTGATGACTAAGGGTTAATGGGATAACCAAGGAAAAGTTTTAGAGGTACTGATTCACCCCTTACCTCTTAGTACATCATTCCAATATAATTCCAACATAAATAAATTTAATACCCAAAGAGTTACCCTCCCTTGAAACTAGAATAAATGAAGCTTAGCAGAGTGAAGAAAAAAAATGCCCTTTGAGGTTACATAGAGCTTTGTTATCTCAATAATAGTGGGTAACAAGGTGGTGAAGCTACTATGAGTATAAATATAGCTAGTACTTCGAGACAATATTGTAAGAACGATATTTTGAGAGTGTAAGAAGATCCTAAAGGGTTCAAGAGAGAAATAAGAAGAATAAATAAGAAAAAAGGAATGTTTTATTGAACTTCTAATCATCCCTGATTTTGATACAATTGCATATAGGAATTACACCGCTAAATTTGGAAATTATAATTTTCCAATAGCCAACTTAGTCATAAATATTCAAGGAATGCTAATGTGGTTCATATATGTCTCCATGATACATGTGTTTGAGTGTCATCTAGAATTAGTGATCAAGAAGTCTATCATGGAAGGTGGCTAGAACACTTTGTCAGATCAAGGATTAATTGTTAAGGTTCAAAATTGTCTTAGCTACATCTAATGGGAAGGATCATGTGTAATATGAAATTGCATGGAATGCAATTTATGACATCACATTTTTCCCCCACTTAGAGAGCGTATATCTTCATATAGAAGTACAATCTAACACAAAGAGAAAGAGTTTAGATTATTATACCCAGATATAAAAGGGAAGTAGAGTCTTCTATCTATGTGGAGTTCCAATAAAGGAAGAGACCCAAGTCAATCTTTCTTGAATAGATATTTAGCTATATCACAATAAACATGTTTTTTGCAAACAATCATGTTAGATGAAAATTTAAACTTAGACACTAAAATTGTATATATAGATATTAGACAATATTGATATGCATGGGTAGAAAGTTGTGTTACACTAGGGACTAGACTGCATTGTAGGATAGGCACAAAAAGACACATAGACATGGTCAAAGACAAATTTTGGTAGATTTACCCCACACTAGATGATGAATAAGACAGTTGGATATAGACATAATTTGAAAATAATTATGAGATAAGATATATGACAATATAAATGTGAATGTGATAGCTCCCCTTAGAAAGATTTTTGCTACACATAGAGGAGCATAATTCATTCTAAGGAGAATGGAGTTTTGTCATGAAAACATGGTGATATGAAAAATAACATATAGAACCCACAAAATGAACAAAAAAGGTAGAGATAGGAAAATCCAATTATTCATGCTTAGTATGAACTGTAGCAGTAGCATCTATATATATCCATATGGATGGTCATCATATCCCGAAATTTCTCATATCATGAAGAAAGAGAATATGAAATAGAAGAAAAATAAAATTTTGGATAAACATGTCTAAGAAGACCTAAATGCCCCCAATGATTTCCATTGTCCAAAAATAATGATAATTTATATATTAAAAAATAAGAATAGTGAAACAAATAGAGGAAATATGTGAAGTATTTTTATTCCCTATATTCAAAAACCTACAAAGGTATCTTGGGTCCTTTAGGAGAGACAATATATATAAAAAAAAACATAGGGGAGTGCAAGAAAAAAAACACACACATAGAGTAATTTGAAGATTTAAAGAGGCATTTCTCTAATTGATCACCTCCAACAAATCAAACTACAACTTCCCAATTTTGATCATAGGGGGAAGGAGGAAAATTTCATAGTGGAATAATAGTTAGGGTTGCATAAGCCATCTCATCTACAGAAACATCTAAGAATGAGGCTACCTCAACATTCTCATCCAGGAAGAGGAGCTACTTTTAGAGAACAACATTGAGATGGGTGGCAACATGGTATGGGTGAAACCGTCCAAAATTGAATATAGGTTTCTCAAGAACTCGTGTGTCGTAATGTATTTGAAGGAAGGCAGTTTTTACCCTTAAATGGAATCCATGGAGGGAAGTGATGAGATTATTTCTATGTAGCTTGTAGATTCCTGGGAGGAACACAAGGTTACTATTAATGTTATAGATCTTAGATGCGATTTAGAAAAATAGAATCAAACAAAATATGAACTGTATGTTGATAATCAAGACAACAAATAAATTTAATACCCAAAGAGTTACCCTCCCTTGAAACTAGAATAAATGAAGCTTAGTGGAGTGAAGAAAAAAATTCCATTTGAGGTTACATAGAGCTTTTTATCTCAATAATAGTGGGTAACAAGGTGGTGAAGCTACTATGAGTATAAATATAGCTAGTCCTTTGAGAAAATATTGTAAGAATGATATTTAGAGAGTGTAAGAATATCCCAAAGGGTTCAAGAGAGAAATAAGAAGAATACATAAAGTAAAAAGGAATGTTTTATTGAACTTCTAATCATCCCTGATTTTGATACAATTACATATAGGAATTAAATTGCTAAATTTGGAAATTATAATTTTCCAATAGCCAACTTAGTCATAAATATTCAAGGAATGCTAATGTGGTTCATAGATGTCTCCATGATACATGTGTTTGAGTGTCATCTAGAATTAGTGATCAAGAAGTCTATCATGGAAGGTGGAAAGAACACTTTGTCAAATCAAGGATTAATTTTTAAGGTTCAAAATTGTCTTAGCTACATCTAATGGGAAGGACCATGTGTAATATGAAATTGCATGGAATGCAATTTATGACATCACATTTTTCCCCCACGTAGAGAGCATATATCTTCATATAGAAGTACAATCTAACACAAAGAGAAAGAGTTTAGATTATTATACCCAGATATAAAGGGGAAGTAGAGACTTCTATCTATGTGGTGTTCCAATAAAGGAAGAGATCCAATTCAATCTTTCTTGAATAGATATTTAGCTATATCAACATAACATGTTTGTTGCAAATAATCACGTTAGATGAAAATTTAAACTTAGACACTGAAATTGTATATATAGATATTAGACAACATTGATATGCATGGGTAGAAAGTTGTGTTACACTAGGGACTAGACTGCATTGTAGGATAGGCACAAAAAGACACATAGACATGCTCAAAGATAAATTTCAGGAGATTTCCCCCACACTAGATGATGAATAAGATAGTTGGATATAGACTTAATTTGAAAATAATTATGAGATAAGACATATGACAATATAAATGTGAATGTGATAGACCCCCTTAGAATGATTTTTGCTACACATAGAGGAGCATAATTCATTCTAAGGAGAAAGGATTTTTGTCATGAAAACATGGTGAGATGAAAAATAACATATAGAACCCACAAAATGAACAAAAAAAGTAGAGAGATAGACAAATCCAATTATTCATGCTTAGTATGACTTGTAGCAGTAGCATCTATATATATCCACATGGATGGTCATCATATCCCAAAATTTATCATATCATGAAGAAAGAGAACATGAAATAGAAGAAAAATAAAAGTTTGGATAAACATGTCTAAGAAGACCTAAATGCCCTCAATGCTTTGCACTGTCCTAAAATATTGATAATTAATATATTAAAAAAGAAGAATGGTGAAATAAATAGAGGAAATATGTGAAGTATTTTTACTCCCACACATCTTTAATCTTCCAAGTTTGATCATAGGGGGAAGGAGGAAAATTTCATAGTGGAAGAATAGTTAGGGTTGCATAATCCATCTCATCTACAAAAACATCTAAGAATGAGGCTACCTCAACATTCTCATCCAGGAAGAGGAGCTTCTTTTAGAGAACAACATTGAGATGGGTGGCAACATGGTCTGGGTGAAACCATCCAAAATTGAATATAGGTTTCTTAAGAACTCACGTGCCATAATGTATTTGAAGGAAGGCAGTTTTTACCCTTACATGGAATCCATGGAGGGAAGTGATGAGCTTACCATTAATTTTATAACCTTAGAAATCAATGAAGAGGTAATTACCCAAGCCACGGGGTTATCTATGGAGGGAAGGAAGTTGAAGAAGGTGTCTAAGATTAGGGATGATACGAGTATCAAAAGATTTTTCAAAAAGATGGAGATTTCTGTTCGGTTTTGTGGTGTCTTCAAATGCGCCGAGTTGCCTGATCCCTAGAACAAGGTATGCTTGATTATTATGAAGTATATTACCCTAGAAAATTAGTTTGGGACTTGTTACAACTATCAATTCCCTCTGTTAAACCATTTTTGGTATAATGAAGAAATTTCCTTTCCTTTTTTTCTGCTGCACTCGATGGAGGCGTCGGTGATCGATGTGAGGGAAAAGAAAAAAATGAAGCAAAAATTTTGCATTCTCCACCAAGGCCTTATTATGTGTCTTTACAATTTCCATCGTGCTTTGTGCCCTCCTAGATTTATTACTTTACAAGAAATTAATACCCCCACTATTAATAATCCTAATGAGATAGTGGCTTCCTCGTCTCAACCTACCTCGTCCTCAAAAATGCCAACTCTTGTGAGGAATAAGCCTAAGAACTCATGCCAAGAAAAATCTGGTCTGGTGGGAGAAGTTCAAATAAACATTGACTTAGAGGAGGAAGAGGAAGACAATTACAACAGGAGGAAATCCTGTAGGATTGCATCCAACACACGGGTTAAACAGAAGGTGCTTAGGAAAAGATACCTAGAGGTTGAAGATGAAGAGGGGGATTCAAAGGAGGAAGAAGGGAGGAGAAAAGTAAATAGAGATGAAAAAAAGAAAGGGAGAAACATTAAAATTAAGGAGGATAGCTTAGATAGAGACAAAGGTAAAGGTAACCCGACTAAGGAGGGAGGTGAGAAAAGCCAAGAGTCTACCCAAATTTTGGCTAGTTTTAAATTGCCCATGATAGACTTATCCAAAAATAATTTGATGGGAGAACAAATGATAGAGTCACCGCTCACTGCTACATCTCCTTTGGGCTAGCCGGAGGTTACTCTAGCTAAGAAGGATACGGGGGGAATAAGGATGGGGTCCCGAAGGAAAGCGATGAGGAGGTTAAGGCCAACTTGAATCAAATGAAGGGTGATATTAAGCGGCTCCAGGACTTAATTTAGGACTTGGGATCCAAAAATGACCTACAGGTGATGAAGGATGAAATCAAGGAGCTAGGAGAG
The DNA here is from genome assembly GCA_018584345.1 of Thuja plicata. Classification (NCBI taxonomy): domain Eukaryota; kingdom Viridiplantae; phylum Streptophyta; class Pinopsida; order Cupressales; family Cupressaceae; genus Thuja; species Thuja plicata. The sequence goes on along the minus strand of MU224954.1, from coordinate 301,468 downwards.
AGCTTAAACAGAATTGCGGATTCATCGTTAAAGTGATTCATTCGGTGACTATGACTCTTTAGCTCCTGCACTTGGAGAGTTAAAAGACTTTAGAGGAGGAAAAGAACAACGGGAGGCTCTTCCAGTTTCTTGTGGAGGACTGGCTGAAGCTGCTGATAAATGGAGGGGGGGAAAACCCCAAGTGATTTTCCTTCTGTTCTTTTTTTATGATCTTTTTCTCTAGCTGCTACTGGTGGTCGGCCGTTAAGGGCTAGTTTTTAATGTTGTTTTTTTAACTATGTTGGTCGTAAGACTGTAAATTGGTTTTATGCTAATGTTAGGATTTTAAAGAAATTTACTGCTACTTATGTTCACAGGCTTGTTACCAATTTCATTGTGAAGTTGGGGTTTGTTAGTGATTACAGGCTAGTTATCAATTTCGCAGTGAAGTTGGGGCCCGTGGATACTAGTTTTTGGTTTTTGATTTTTAAGAAGGGGATAGGCTAAGTGTGTGATGTTGTTGGTTTTGTACTGGTAGTCTGGCACTTCTCATGCTGGCTTTGTTTTTTGTGTTGGTTCAGGCCCCTCATTCTGGCTACTTTTTTAATCAAAAACATTCTCATCCATCAACAATTGTGAGCCAAGAGTCAAAAATCTTGAAAACATGGTTGACAATACCAGAATATCCTTTATATATAGATTCAAACATACACTATAAAGAGTGAGGTGTCTCAGTTGAAGGTTGAAAAATAGAAGTTGCATTGAAAACCTCTAGGAGATGGGAGATAATAAACTTTGGAGAAGGTGAAGCCTCCACACCTACCAAAATAGAAGAAAATCCAAAGGAGGAAAAACATTTTCTATTGGCACTACCATCAGAAATACAATGTTACATATGAAAAAAACATCGATTCTTCAAATGTTATGATATAGTATTGCAATTTATTCTAGGCCATATTTCATTATAATTTTTCTATAGAATGCTTGATAGTAATTTATTGTATACTTTTATAATAGTCTAGTAGGAATTATTTTAACCAAAATGAGAAGAATAAAAAATTATATAATATAGAACTCCAAGATTTATAATGTTAAATATGTTTAATCGATAAAAGATCATCAATCATTCAAATTTTAAGGTTATTAATTTTTTATGTTAGCTATTTTATTAATATGAATTTTGTTTACAAATTTTCTCACGAAAAATGAAAATTTACAATTTATTAAAGATCAACATAAAATGCTATGTCATTATAGAATAATCAAAGTTTTCATAAATTATTTTTTAAAATACTATAAATTAGCAATGAAAAGAATTACATAAAATATGATTTAATGATAAAATTATTTATTTGTAAGATAGTGTGTAATAACAATAACAATTTAAAGTTACAGAGGAGATAATTGCTGAGGCAACTGGTATGAGATTGAATGGGCTAAAGTTCTATAGAGATAGAACAATTTTAGATAAAGCATGGGAGAAATTTCCGAAGTCTGAGGAAGAGAAGGCTAGGCTGGAAAAGGTGGATACCTCCTATCATAACCTCAAATGTATATCAAGGCTGTGGAGGTATGTTCTCTATGTGATTATTTTATACATTACGCTTGATGGTAGGTTTACCCGAGCCTATGGACATCATTTCATGCTTCTAAATCACTTTAGGCACAATGTGAAAATTAGTCTACCTTTTTATCTTCTTAGCTCATTGGATTTTACAATTACTAGTCTGCAAAAAGACCCAAAGGGAGACCATGCCTCTCACCAGGGTCTCATGCTTCTAATCTACGATCTCCTAAAAACCAAAAAGGTGGAGAGACCTCTATTGAAAAATATTGAGAGGGATGAGGAGGAGATAAAAGGTGAAGAGGAAGATATTATGTATGAGGAGGAGATGAAGGAAGAAGACAAGAACCCTCAAGGGTATAAAACTCCTAAAAAAATAACCAAAAAGGCTCTTCTTCCAAAAGAAACCAAAAGAAGATTATCATGGAGGACTCTAAAATGGAGAAGGATACTGATAATGACACTCCTCAAGGGATTAAAATACATAATAAAAAAACTAAAAAATGTTCCTCTTCCAAGAGAAACAAGAAGAAGAATACTGCGGAGAATTCTGAAATATAGAAGGAGACGGAGGATGAAGAGTATGAGGAGAAACAAAGAAAAGAGGCTAATAAAAGAAAACATGGAGAGGTAACAAGAAACAAAAATAAGAGCACCCAAAAAGGAAAAAAACCCTAGAAAATGAAGAATTGAGTTATCCTCAGATGAGGAGGATGAGATGGAGAAGGAACAGAGCATAGAGGCTAACCTCGGAGAGGATTATGGGGAAGAGAATAGGAAGGATAATAGAGACAATAAGAAAGAAGAACAAACCCCCATTATGAACACAAAGACTAATTGGTAGAAGGGTGTTGATCAGACTATGGAGGAAACAATTAGAAGCATTGAAAAAGAAGAAATGGAGCATGTGGTGAAAGATATCCCTTCTAATGAGGATACTAGTAAATGTATTAATGTTTTTGATGATATTAAGAAAAGAAAGGATTGTCTTATGGATTTTACCTGTACTTTGGGTAAAATGTTGGATGATATTGCCAAAATAAAAAAGCAAATGGCGACTATGAAAGCTGAGATCAATATCATTAAAAGTATCAGCATTGGCGAGAAACCTATTGCGGTCTGTCTAGAGGAGATGAAAGACGCAGTTTGTAGATCTGAAGCCTAGGTGGAAATAGTGAATAAAGTATGCAACATGGAAAAATAGCTAAAGGATATAGCTGACAGGGCGGTGGAAGATGAAAACATAGTGAAAATCCATATTCTGAACAACAAAGTGGAAAAACTAGAGGATACAGTGTGCAAGATTGGGGAGCAATGTCTGGAAAGCTTAAAGGCATATACTGGTCATGCGAAGATTCAGCTAGAGAAGCTGGAATAGGAAAAAGGGAATAACGATGGAAAAGAGGTGAAGGAAACCATAGAACCTTGCTGATGATATATTTTTCCATTAGTATGAAAAGGAAACAAGTTTTGAACTATCGATACAATGCTCACTGAAAGACAGTTTTGGAGTGCAATCTAACACAACAGTTTTGCAGAGGTCACCAAAACTAGTCTTCACCGAAAGACAGGGTACAATGTTAACTGAAAGACAAGTTCACAGAGGAACCTGATAGAGCAGTTTACAATATAAATTGATAGAGTAGATATCAGAGGAACCTGACAGACAAGGTTATAGTCTACACCAAAAGATAGATGAAAGAGAAAACTAAGCACTAGTCTACCAAGAGGTAGTTATATTCCGTTAAATGTGGATATGACTTATGCATCAGATAAAATGCTTAAGTTTTAGATTTAGCTTTAAAGAAGATCTTTAAAACCACTTCTTGAGGGACAAGAAATGTAATTGTAATTGTTTTAATCAGTCTAACTGATTGAAAACATGCAAACTAGGAGATCAATGTCAAGTTGTAAACCTTTGATCATAGAGTTATCTTTGTAAAGTGTGAAACTAAAAATGGTCAAATCTAATGTATAAATAGATCTGTAATCAATAAAAACAAAGTGATGTGATGATGATTGTAGCCGAGGAGAACATCTATGGATCAGTCTAAGATTTTCATGCAGAAGAACAAAAAATGATGAAAACGGTTATCAAGAACCAGATTCAGGGCTACCGAGAAGAACAAAGGTATTGATCAATCACTATAGGTGATACATTATGCATGTGAACTTTAATGGATTTGTAATCAACAATTCTAGATTGCATATACTCAGGTCAATGAATATTTTTGACTACATTCTAACAAGTGTAGAAAATAGAAGAAATCCTTTGAGAAGGTGGATTTAACAATCCTTTTGTAAACCTCTTAACCGAGTGCACACTAAACAGTGTTGATAAATCTCTTAACAGGGTAGACCTTAACCAGTCTCTTCATGTTACTCCTAACAGGGTAAGAACACTAGAAGTGATCAAACTTATAAGCCTTAACCGACCCCTTCCATTTTGTAGATAGTGAAGTTTTTGTGGGTTTCATCCCCACTGAAGTTTTTACCTTCTAACAGGGGTTTTTAGCATTACCAAACCTTATGTCATGTGTCAATACATTTCATGAATGTTTCTATGAATGTTTACATGCAATTAAGTTTATGAATTGATATTACATGCATAAAGATAGAATAACAAAGATTGTGGGTAATACAAGCAATTGATTACTAAAGGATAAAGGTTAATTGACAAAAACATTTAAGGGTATTGATTCACCTCTCCCCTCTCAGTACACACCATTCCATTATTTCCAACACTGGCAAATGCACACGTGCTAGCATAAGGAGCTGAGCCCAAAGGAAGATAATGAGACTTAAGACCTCAAGAACTCTGTCGATCAAATGCAGATAATGGTTATCCAGGCACAAGACGTTGTGGATGGCATGTTTTTTGTTGTCTTAGTTTATGCTAATAGATCTTTGGGACTTTTTGTTAGGTTGTTAGCCGGCTCATATTTTTTGTTGTCCTTTTTGTGTGCTTTGACACAGTTTCAGCTGAACATTATTGAATATTTGTAAATTTTTTTAAAAGGTTTTGGTTCCTTATAAAACCTATTTTTACGTAATCAAAACAATAACAATTTAAAACTTGTATTATATTTAAATTATCATTCAAAGAATTCTTTGTCTAACATTAATTTATTATTTTCTACACTTAGCATACCATTGCTAATTATATAGTTTTTCATGTATAATTTTTATGTAAAATATATTATATTTTTATAGAAACTATTATCTTTTGATATGTTTTGATTCATGAAAGTTTTTAAATTTAATGACTTTTATTTATTTTTAATTAGATGTTTTTTTTCTAATATAAGTTATATGGAGACACTTTTCTCATAATTATTAATTTCTTATGATACTTGCAGGCGAATCTTATATTGCGACTTTTAATCTAGGAGATCAAAATATTTCATTGCATATGAAAAAAAATGATGCTATGCTCTTTGAAAGTAAACTTATGAACACCAAGAAGAAAAATGTTACTTCTTGCTTGTATTTTGATGTTTGGAAGAATCAAAACTACGAGATATTTAATAACCTAATACAGATAGATGTTCCTAGGCATGGTACAACTTTATTAATTTTGACTTGTTCTTAATACAATAAATCAAAAACCTATAAGATTATAGAGATGTTTACATAAATATTATTTTATATTTTAAATATTTTATGTCAATTTGAGTGTATATATTTTTTTTAAATATGAATATTTAATTGTACTTTTCATATATCGACTTAAGTTTTGAATAGAGAAATTAACATATTGTTCTTTTAGTTAAATAATTTATCAAAAGGATTAATTAAATTTTATTTTTATTTTTATTATAATTTATATTAAAACATTATTAAATTTATTTAGATTATCTTTTAAATTTAATATTAATTAAATTAATTTAATACAAATATAATATCTATATTAAAATATAAAATACTCAAAACTTACACACACACACATATGTATATATATATATACATACATATATCTATATCTATATATATACATGTATATATATACATATACATGTATATATATCTATATATACATATACATACACACACACACACACACATATATATATATACACATACATAAACATATATAAATATAAATATACATACATACATACATATATGTATGTATATATAAATATACCCTAATCTTGATTATTCTAAGTCCTAATTCATCACAGTCGAACTGATCTGACCTAAACCCTAGGTCCTAATCAATCATTGTACTTGATTAATTAATTCTTAAAATCATAATATATTGACAAATAAACCTTATGTTAATTATTTAATTGATATTCTGATATATTAATTAAATAAAAATTATAAAATTGTCAATTAAATAAACAATGAATTAAATTAATTATAAACACATAAATGTGCATTCAAAATAAATTTAATTTATTAAAAATGCATATGAAATCATCAAATCCAGTTAACTAATTTATCATTTTGGAAACAATCCAGTTCTGCTTAGTTAACTGATTCTCATCTGTTTATCATTTTGGAAACATTTCAGTTAATTGAAAACTAAATATGGAAGTTTCCAAAATAACTGATCAGTCAGTTCAGTCAACTGACTCTCTCGGCCAATCGAATCACTTGCACATGGATTGTGCTTCTTCAATTGAATCTGAGCCACTCTTTTTATTTGATATCGACCATCGATTTGAGAGAGATTTCTATAAAAGAGAGACTCTTTCCCTTCACAAAGATCCTAGATTTTTATTATCGTTATTATGTTGTATTTTTCATTCTAACTTTCATGCATCTTAGATTCAATTTCAATTAGCTTATTTCACTTTTGTTTAAGCATGCAAATCAATCTAACTTAGAGCACAGTTTGTTTTGGGCTTAAAACTGAATCTCTCATATTTTAAATTTGGTGTTTTTAAATTGAATCCATTACACATTCACTTGGTGCTCTAAAATTTAATCTTAAGTAGATTGGATTAACCACAAATCTGCATTTTTGCATGATCATCTTAGATCATTTAGTATAGCTTTTAAATCCTTAGTTTAGGTCTTCGGTGTAGTCACAGAGCTTGCAATGACCTGAGAGAAAGCTCATACTCCTACCTTCTAGAAGGAAATAGGTCGACTCATTTAGACATGCAGGATGAACGAATCCATATTCATTCCTATATGCAATTGAAGAACAATGACCATGTTGAAGTGTATGGCTAAATTAGAGGCCCATGTTTAGCTATCACATTTCTGGCGCCCACCTTGAGATAGGAAAATCAATTTCTAACCTCATTATTAACTTCTACTTTTAATTTTATTCTATGTCCACTTTGACCAAAATCTGAGTCCACCATTGCGTTCGGGTCGTCACTTCAATGTGAACGACTATAAATAAGCCTACCTTCGCACAAAATTGAATCTGTCACAAATTTTTTTTGCAAACAGAGGCCTACGACCTTCTGCATGCAAACTGAGGCATTTTCTGCACATAGATTAAGATAAAAGTTTCAAATTTATTTTTTTGGTCTGTATATTGTAGAAAAATATTTTGGGTCTGGTCTGTATTTTGATAGTATTTATCTCAATTTCTGAGAGATTGAATCAAATATCCTATTATTTTTCTTATGCAAAAAGCAGCCTGCGCCCGCTTCCCTTTCTTCTTTATAACAGTAGAGAGTTGGCTTTGCATATTACGTTTGTGACTTGGTATTAAAAAAATTTAGATTCCCACATCCCGGTGGATGTGGGACTAAAATCTACTACAAACCAAATGTATAAGACACTCCCTTCCCTCCATGCTTCATCCTCCCTCCAGCGTGCCACCCCACCTCCCCTAAACCCTCTCACCAACTTGCAGCTCCCATCCCC
>MU224954.1:254552-268801 GCA_018584345.1 Thuja plicata | reverse complement strand
TCAGGGGCAGATTGATAAGATTGAGAAGGAAGAGAAGATAATATCAAAGGGTGAGTAAAGTAATGTATAGAATATGGAGTCTATCATATGATCAAGGTCCTAGCACAGACTTGGAGAAGATGGAGAAGCCACAATATGCATTATGCGCCTATCTACAGATTGTTAATTCACTGATTGCATTTTGGGAGAAAGAGATCTAGAAGTTGCAGATTGCATATCCAGATATGTATGCTGAGTAAGTACATAGAAGTGTTTTTGAGCACCTTTTTCATTAATTTCAAAGGGGGAGTAGAGTATGAACAATATGGAGTCTAGTATATGATAAAAGGGAGATATAAGATAGAGAGTTTTTATATAAAAGTACAAATAGTAACTTCACCATATTCCTTTGTTGCCATTAATGAAAAAGGGGGAGATTGTTGTAAAGTTGACTATACTGAAGTATATGAATCTATTTAGTGTTGTCATTATGGCAACAAATTCATATGAATTTTTGGAGTCAGCACACATTATCAAAAGATCAGAAATTGGCTAAGTACAGAAAATAGGACAGAGCAAGGAACAGACTGTTATAGTTTTGATTAGCTTGTGTTCATTTGTTATCAAAATGATATGTGCCTTTGAAGATAATCTTATGAGTGTTTTTAAATTCTAATTCTAAGAGAGAATGATCAGATCTGAAAGTATGAAGAAGATACAACCAGTTGAAGAGATACAGCCAGTGAATGCTAGAACAGGATAGAGATCATGGAAAGAGCCGAAAGAGATTTTTTTTTCATAGAAGTTTCACTCATCCTCAAGACTTGCACCTTTGTATTAGTGATTTTTAGTGACCTAAAAATATATGGTTAAAAGCACATGAATTGATTCATTAGGGATAATTAGTTAGAGCTAATTTGGTGAAGCGGACTGTGTGAAAAGACGTGTCTGTTTGGTTTGAGTAAAGCAGTTATAATTAATGTTAAGCCAACTTAATGAAGGGTTTCGTGGTTATGTAAGTGATCAAGATAGATGGAAAAAGGTTTCCTAAAGCTGAAATGTTCATGTCCTTTGAGGAAGTACTTATAGAAGGTCATTTGTGATGGGAAAAGTTGTGAAAGCCAAAGATAAGAAAAGCAGAGTAGAGTGTAAAAGCAGCAAAGATATATCTATCATATGTTGATGATATAGATATTGAAGTAGAAGCTTTTAGAGTGAAGATAAGATTGTTTTAGTGATTTAAAAGAGGTTAAAGAATCAACACATAAAAGGAACTGATCAGACAAGCAGTGTCACAACAACAGTTCACCTTGCAGATACAGTGTGTATCAAAGATACAGAAGGTTGTAGCCTTCACCACCTGAGTAGTGTGCTCTTGGAAAGTGAGTCCTTGGAAAGTGAGTCCACCACCCCTAATAGGTTTATTGTAAAATAATCCTGATAGGGTTTGACCCTTAACAAGGTCACTGTACTTCATGTATTGTAAAGACAACTCCTAACAGGGTTAAGGATCCTCTAACAAGGATCATAAGACACTAGTGCAAAAGATTTGTGGGTACTAATTCCCACCAGGGTTTTCACCTACATTGGGTTTCACCATAATCATATATGGTGTTATGTTTTGTGTATATTTATCTTACTTGCATTGATATTCAAGTTCAGTACATAAGCATTTAAGTAAAGATTCAGACAAGAAGAAAAAGTATTAATTAATAGATCACTGATTCACCCCCCCTCTCAGTGATCCTAATCCTAACAAGTTAAACACTGATTCACCCCCCCTCTTAGTGTTTCCAACACTTTGTTCAATCTTATCATCTTTTTCTGTGATGTCACTATTCTAAGTTGTGAGAGTAAGTTCGTTAACCTTGACTCAATATCGGAGTCTTTTGCTATCTCCTTATCAGTTGGATGTTTATCTCTTGGTCTCTTTGGTATTGGACCTAGATAACACTTTAGGTATCATTACGGTGTCGATCAAGTGAATCAACTTATCTTATGCCTGTGTGAACTAGAAGTCATTTTAGAAAATTTCATGAAGAAGACAAACATGGATTCCCATTCGAAGACAAATCCTTGTTTGGAGAGAATCCTCTCTTTGAGGGAGATCCTCAAATTCCTCCTAGATCACAATCTCTAGAGGAAAAGTTACCTATTCCTAAGATGTCAGAAGAAAGACAAGGTAGAGGTAGGTTTTGATAGAGAGACCTCTCTAATGGCACCAACCATCATAATAGTCAACATTCCTTGAGTCCATCATACCCCGGTGAGGAAGAGATTGAGGATTGTCTCTAGGATAAGAGGTTCGTAAAACTCATGAAAAGAATCCTAAATCAGGATAAGGAACAATATTTCCTTGACTTAGAAGAGAAAGGCGCTCAACTTCCACCTCACTTTAAAGCTAAGGATATCATTGCTAGAGAAGAAGAGACACCCATGAAAGTCATAACTAAACAAATGCAAACTATGCAAATGGAATTACAAAAACTCCAAAAGGAAAAGGAAACACCCAACACAAGGTTTTCTTTAAACATAATCTATCCTTTTTCCTTTTGATAAAGATTTTTACTTACCTCCATTCCTATGCGGGGTTGAAATTCCATGATTTGATAAGTACAATGGTCACTCTGATCCACAAGATCACAACTGAGAATTCTGTGCTCTTTGTACATAATTTATGCATGATGAGACATATCTTATGTATCTCTTTCCTTAGAGTTTGAGTGGCCAAGATATGGAGTGGTTCTCAAAGTTACCCACGGGTATCAAAACTTTTGATGAGCTGATGAATATGTTCCTGCAATAGTATTCTTACAACATCCAACATCATATGATGATGATTAATTTATGCAAAACAAAGCAAAACATAGGAGAACCCTTTCTAACCTTTCTTTAGTAATGGAGAAAGATGTTTTCTAGATATCCATGAATCATGCTTGAATCTAAAAAGATGGGTATTTTCTCTAGTGTTGTAATTCTAGAACTAAACTACCCCCTTAAGATGCAATGTCCACCCTCTTTCAAGAAAATGGTGGAAAACATGATGAAAATAGAAGATGTGCTTGTTAAAAAGGGTGACATTACCCTCTATAAGGAAAACAAGTTTGGTTCCAACTCCAAAGAAAAAACTAAATATTAGAGCAAAAACAAGCATGTGGTAAATGACAGAGTAGTCGATTACTCTGCTCCCCAGTCAAAACCAACAGTCTTCAATCTGACAAGTGGCTCCAAGGCCCTAAAAACTACTAAAAATACCACTAAATCCTCATCTTCTAAAGGGACCAGCAGTTTGTTGAAAGATAAACCATGGGTCAAATGTAAATGAGACTTTGACTCTTTAGGTGAGTCCTATGAATCTGCACTTAAAACTCTACTGGCAAACAAACTGATCATGTTGCTAGATAACTCCAAACCATATGATCTAGAAAACAAACCTAAATGGTGGAAAGACAATGATTTCTATCAATTCCATAGAAACAAAGGGCACATAACATAAAATTTCATGAGGCTCAAACATGAGATGTCACGCCTCGCTAAGGAACCCAGGAGGACAAGCCAACTATCTACTAGAGATGTGAATATATTTTTTTCATATCTTTCCTAGGTACAAATTATTAGCCATGGCTCTGCTAGGGTTTCATGTGTATGGCGTTATATCTATGTTTTTGCTCTGGGCCATCCATCTGTCACACCGCATTAACTGCAGGATCTTTTTTGCATTAGGGTTAGCTTATAGTATGGCTCCGGCCAACTTTAGCCCAGCAGTTTCTGCTGGTGCGTGAGTTGAAGCTTTGGATAGCCATGGTGCCTCCTCTAAACAAAAATCCCCGCAAGTTCATCCCAAAGGTCTTTCATGAGGTAACCCTGATATTGTTCTCAATCGATAGGAATTTGATTATGCTTGTGAATGGTTAGAAAAGCATACGTTGATTGGATATTTTGTGGGTCGTACTCCTCCTAAAAGTATTCTTAAAGATTTGGTCAACAAGAGCTGGACCCCTCATGGGGTCCGTCTTGATGGTGTGCAAAACCTTACCAAAGGTTTTTTCCTTTTCCGGTTTGCTAACCCTTCTCAGGCGGAAGCGGTTTTTAACCGTGGACCCTGGACTGTTAGGTCCTCCCTGTTAGTTTTTCAGAAATGGTCTCAAGATTTTACCATCTCAGATGACAAAAAACTTAGGGTTCCAGTTTGGGTCGAGTTCCCTGGCCTCCCTTATCCATGCTAGCCATTTATTAAGTCTATTGCTAAGACCCTTGGCAAAGTCATTGTCATGCAACATGACAAATGTTTCAATTCCCGTCCCCAGAAGCGGGTCTGTGTTGAGGTCGACCTTTCTAGGGACCTCAAGGACATTGTTGAAATTCAGATTGGTGCTCTCACCATCTCTCAAAAGGTGATTTATTTGAATCTACCCAACACCTATTATCAGTGTCAATCGGCAGAGCACAAGATCAAAGATTGCCCACTGGCTACCCCTCGGGTGAAACCTGCGCATAAAGACGTGCTGGTCAAAGCCATCGATGCTGGAAAAAAAGAAGAATGGACTACAGTTTTGTGTAAAGGCCAGAATGCCTCAGGCCCTAAGATGACACCAGCCTCTACTGCTGTGTTGCCATCTTCGGATGCGCCCGTTGGTCATTCTTCGCTAGTTGATGCGCCACCAGTGGTGCCCTTTGTTTCAAACCCTATTACACAGGGGAAGAGTTCAGCTAAAAAGCCATCCACTCCAGAAGTGGTGCTTGCGCTACCAATGGTTTCTTTGCCTACTGCTAGGGCTATTCGTCGGTCTCACAGTCCTAATGGACACACGGATGACCCAGATAAACGGAGGTTCACCTCGTCTGGAGAATTTCTCCCTAGCTTTGGTTCTGTTCTAGCCTACTTGAAGAATAGCTTCTCCTCGCTTGGGGACAAGGAAGCTATGAAAGAGTTTTTATGATTTTTTGTCCTAGAATGTGCGAGGTCTAACTGACCTCTCCAGAAAGTACTATGTTCATGATACTCATCGCAGACTTCAAAATTTGGACGTGCTTTATTTACAAGAAGTTAAAATTTCTGGGTTTTTGCTTAACTCTGCCTGTCGTGTCATATGGCCAGACGACATTTTCTTTTCTTCTTAGCATGAAGCTGGAAAAGGCAGTGTCATTACCATTCTGTCACCTTGCCTTCATTCTTGTGTTATTGCACATGGATCTGATCCGATGCAACGTGTAACCTAGATTTTTCTATCTCTGCATAATCATTCTTTTGGTGTAATTAATGTTTACGCCCCCAATGATGGTGTCGAAAGATCTCAATTATGGTATTGGCTGGCAGACAACTTGCCTCCAGCTACTTGGGTTATGTGTGGGGACTTTAATATGGTTGAGTTGGCCTCTGACAAGGAAGGAATTTTTCCTTTTTGCTGGATAGCTGGGGAGAGAGAAGCTTGGTATCACATGCGCAATAAATTGGGCCTTTTTGATCCCAATGCTAACTGCCGCCAATAGGGTGGGGTCTGGCATACTTGGTCTAATTTTAGAGCTGGCTCTGACCACATATTTAAGAGACTGGATCATGCTATGATAACGGCTCAATATTTTTTCTCCTTTTCTGAAGATCGAGGCCTACCTGTCATTCCTCTAATAGATGTTACCTTGTCAGATCACTTCCCCATTTACTTTTCCATTACTTGGCAGTCTTGCGCCAGGAGAGCTACGCAGATGTAATTTTTTCTTAACACATCTGTGCTGACACACAATTGCACTATAGCCCACATTCTTCAAGTTTGGAATTTAGCACCTCAGCCCCAGAGTGATACTGGTTGGATTCAGTGGTGGAATGACGCCATTGCCCACACTGCGAGGTTTCTTCGCATTTATGGCTGTTAGCTAGCCTGTTACAGAAAGCATGCTTATGAAGCTAATACTAAGGCTCTACGTAGCGCTGCTAAAGTGCTTACGTTGAAGCCCTTTGATACCGATCTCTAGCTTAAGTTGGCCCAGCTTTGCCATGAGAAGCAAATTGCTAATGCCTATGCTACTCGTGGTGCTCAAATCAAAGCCCGTCTCCATTGGTTGGAGGTGGGCGACAAAGCCTCCAAGGATTTTTTTTAGGCTCTCAAAGCTCGTCATACTAATGTTGGTATTCAAAAGATCAAGCAAGGATTTGAAACCCTTATTGAGCTTCTGGCCATTCTTCAGGCCCTTGTCCAGCACTATGAGCAAGTATTTGCTTCTCAGGGAAATTCAGCTGCTCAGGATGAACCTCTCAAGGCTTGTATTGCTGTTACTCCAAACTGCCTAGCGGTTGAGAAGCATGCCTTCTGTGAGAAAATTCTTACCATCTCAGACCTCAAGGAGGTGGCTTTCTCTATGGCCAATGATAAATCTCCAGGATGTGATGGCTTCCCCTATGATTTCTACAAACACCTTTGGGATGCTGTGGGTCCTGACTTGCACAAAGTTTACCTTGAAGCTTTTCACAACAAAATTTTGGGTAACATAATTAACAAAGGGAATATTAAATTCATACCTAAGTCTAGTGATCTAGAGGATATCTTCAATTGGAGGCCCATCACTTTGTTGAATGTCTCCTACAAGATCATTGCCAAAGCTTTAGCTCTCAGGATCAGACATCTCCTTCCCCTTATTGTTCGTCCTGAGAAAACTAGATTTATTAAGTCCAGGTATATTCTTGATAACATCATTGATATTTTGGAAGGGATGGAATGGGCTCATCAATCTAAATAGGCTACTCTATTCCTCAAAATTGACTTTTCTAAAGCCTATGACCGCATTGAATGGCCTTTCATTCTCGCTATGCTTCAAGCTCTAGGGTTTGGCCCTTAGTTCTTGCAACCTGTGGAAATTCTATTTGGAGATGCTTCTGCTTGCATTACCATCAATGGGGCCCAATCTGATACTTTTGACCTTTTTAGATCCATCCGGCAAGGTTGTCCATTGGATCCTACTTTATATGTGCTTGCTACAGAAGGCTTTGGGTATTTTCTTGCCAACTCTATTTCCGCTAGCTTGGTTTAGGGCATTTCCATTCCTGATTCTTCTTCCCAGTTGGTTAATGGCCATTTTTCTGATGACTCATTTCTCACTCTTATTGAGGATGAGGAGAACATTTCCAATGCCTTGCAGTGCCTGGACACCTTTTTTCAAGCCTCTGGATCAGTCATTCAATGGTGTAAAACTCTTTGTTTCAGATAGTCCTTTCTTCCAGCCCCGCCTTGGCTTGCTAGTTTTGGCTGGAAATGGGTGCAACATGGAGACTTTTTTCACTTCCTAGGAATTCCTTTTTCCTTTCATGGCTCTTCTGTGGAATTATGGAATACTGTGCTTGCTAAAATTGAGAAAAAATTGCATTATTGGATTTGCAAGCCGCTCTCTCTTGCGGGGAAATTCCAGATTTGTTCCAAAGTGCTGGCTGCTACCCATGTTTATTATTCCTCTTATTGGGCTCCCTCTAAGGCCTCTTATCTCAAGCTTGAGTGTCTTCTCAGAGACTTTCTTTGGGCCTCTGGTGCTGATGGCCATGGGTTCCATCAGGTTGCCTGGGAGTACTGTTGCCTTCCTTGTGATTTTGGAGGCCTGGGTCTTCTTTCCACCCAGAAGCAAGGGCTTGCTCTTTGTGCAAAGTGGATTATCTGAGCTCTCACTGGTGATGAGGCATGGAAAATTCTTGTCAAACACTGCATCTCTGCTGGATTTCTAGTTCACCGGCCAGCTTGGAAAGGCATTGGTCTTCAGACCTTGCTCACTATGAGAGAACTTGTTCAAATCTAGGGTACCTTCATCATCAAGAGCATTTGGAAAGCTTGGGAAGCTATTAAACCCTGGATTTGATGGGATGGTAATGCTTTCCGCAATGGGATTTCTTTCAATTAGCAGAGCCTCTGGTGGTCTCCTTTGTTTTCCATACATGGTATACCCTTGGCCAAAACTCAAGGGGTTTGTGCTTTGCATTTTTTCAAATGCAGCATTCGGACTCCCAAAGATCTTTTTTCTAGAGTCTTTATGGGGCTCCGATCTTGGAAGGATATGCAGGTTCAATTTTGGCTGGCTCATTCTGATCGCCAAACTTTTGGTCTTTTGGTTTCAGCTATTCTTACCAATCTACTTCATAAGATTGGCATTTAGGCTACTAGGCCTTGGTGGAAGGATTGGAAATGGTATCCTGCCATGCCTTTCAGCAATTACAAGCCAAGGCTTGGTTATAGGTGGTTATCCCCACATCTTATGATGGTGGATATCCTTAACCAGAGATGGCATCTTCATTTGGCCACTTCCCACTAGAGCTCTCACTTTCACACCATCTGGACCACCATTACGGAGCCCAAGATGGCTCTTTTTTCTTGGTGTCTTTTATTTCAAGGTCTCCCAGTCGGCCCTAGGCTCAAACATTTTTGGGGTTCATGACCCTCGATGTCCTTTTTGCGGTCACCCTGAGACCTTTTTGCACATCTTCTAGTTCTGTAGGAGAGCTCAACAATATTGGCAGTGGATTCATGATTTTTTAAAGCCCTTTCGGCCCGAGCCTTTCTCTTGGCATATGATTATCTTAGGAGATTTTCCTAGACTCCCCTCCAAGTTTACCCAGATTTGGCATACTTTTAGGATGGAGATTTTGTTTAATCTTTGGAAAGATAGAAATGTTGTTATTTTCTCTCACAGCTCTCTTGATACAAATGTTGCTTTGTTTAACAAAGCTTGTATATGTAATAATTTTATGATGCAGATTCAAGTTCAAGCCAATAAAGTGGCTCTGGAAGTGGCTCACTTGCAGGAGCTGCTCAATCATTGGGGCAATGCTCCCTGCACTATTGCTCGGGTTCCTCTGGATGTCCTTTCTGCTGAGGGTATGCCTCCCAGAGGCCGCCGTCATGGGCGCAATTCTTCAGCATGCCGCTCGCACACTCCGCAGTCCCAGGCTCCTTGTCACCACTCTCCAAGAGGTGGTGGGGACGGATGGCAGTGCTGCTTGGCTTCTCCGCCTTCTCAACCTTCTGGGTGGGCATCGGCTCTGGCACAGTCTGCCCCTCCTGGTGCTCCTGGTGTTCACCATGGTTTGGATTGGCCTCTTGCCACCTCTTCCAAGTATCCCTGCCTGGCTCTTGCTATCTCCCCGCCCAGGGCGGATGAAAAAGATAAAGAAGATGTTGATGATGATGGTTGGTCACTTCCTGACCCTCCTGTCAATCCCACTAAGGCATGGGGATCAGATGATAAAGATCCTCTGCCTTCTGCTACTGCTATTGCTGCCTAATGGCTTAATGTTTTTTTGATTAATAGTTTTCATTTCTGGCGTGTGAACTCTGCGGGGTGATTTCTATGTCCCCCGACCCCTTTTTTGTGGATATGTAACTTTAATATTTTTTAATAGAGAAGGGACTATTCATCAAAAAAATTATTAGCCATGAAATTTAATTATTACCATTTCATTCCTATAAGAATAAAATCAAGTACTATCACAATCATTTCTTTGTTTGCATTAAAGGTGCAAAGACAATTAATTTCTAAGAAGGTAGTCAACTGGGCATTTATAAGAAAATAGAGTTCGTAACATAGAAAATATATAATAGGTAGGGTCAAGAGATAATATTACCTTCAAAGACTCAAGTTTCCTTTTTACTTTTGGCTTTCCTAGAGATAACAATCTCATTTATCAACAAGGAGATGACGCACACAAGTCTAAGGGATTCTTTAACATTCTATTTATAGAAAGAATCCTTTTAACACATCACTAATTTCAGAATGCAAAATCATAAGTTTATAATATAATTCAATCATAGAGGAATTGATATACCTTTATAAGACATTGTATCATAAATATAAGAAACAAAGCCTTCATTTCATCAGATTCAACTTTTACTAGCATACAGATGAAAACAAAGGAGATAGAGATAAAATATTCAATGTTATGCATAAGTGAGCTATGGGTCCTAGAATTCCCAATGTGGAAACCTAGGGCTCTAATACCAAGAACATCCATCTAACTACAAACAGTACCTTGATATTATAAAGATTAACTATCCAACCACGTGGATCCAAAAAGATTCCAGTCCCCTATGCTAGGAGACAGAGACCAAGGTCCACGCAAGAAGGTAACAACTAGGATACCCTTAAGGTGATGGTAGCCCTTCCCAAAATATAACACAATAGAAAACATAAGATGATCACAAAGACATAAAGCACATTGGTAGGAACTCTAAGAAACGCTAGGTGAGTTTCATCGCATAGCCCTCACCCCTTAGGCTACCCTGGTTAGCCACTCTGGGCCCTGGCCGTTAAGTAAGCAGATGCAAAACTGAACATCTCTCATAGGGATGAGACTGTCTGATTGTGCTATCTCAATGGCACCTTCTCCCACTCCCATCCATAGCATTTAATAGCACTACTGGCATGGGTGAGGCTTATCTTAGTTAATGTGTAGTTCCCTTCACATAAATTATTATTGTTATCACTGGATTAAACAACCCCACAATGGGTTACCCTAGTACTAGCCACTTAGGGCCCCGAACGTCCACTGTGATCCAATCACCTAGTTTTCTTAGGTTCCCTACCTTTAGCAAACACCAAAAGGTCATAATAGACCAACATAATAATCCATAGGAAGACATAACAATATAACAACATCAAACAGTTTAGTTTAGGAAAGCACTAGTTGTCTTGAATCCTTTGGACAACCCTAAACCACAATCGAGTACACAGATAGTTAAAACACAACCACATTATATAAAATGCATCAAAAGGTATTCTCAACAACATAATAACATCATGAAACTCATAAAAACATAAATTATAACATTATAGTAACCTAGGATTGGGTTTAGGGGATCATTGAATAACCCTAGTCCACCAGATAGTCCTAAACCCTAATTTGAAATTCCAGATAGTAGATAACACATAAGAAGACATAAAAATGTACCAAACATCAATTATTCTACAAAACCATATAACCAGTGCCTTTTGGTAGCAACTAAAACTACAAAACATCATAACAAGATCATGTTGCAGAAAACACGCTCATTCCTGAAATTTGGCTAAGTCAAAAATTTCCTAAAACCTTCAAATTCTAGAATCTTTATTTAAAATCCTAAGAGGATAAAACCAATCTCAAACATCCTGGAAGGTATTACATAAAATTTAACTTAAAGTATAAGGAATTAAAAGTATGTAGCTTATACATTTTATGTTCCGCCCTAAGACTGAAATCAGACTGAGACCTTCCTAACCCTAATTTGGGTTCCCAAAATTATCCAAACTCTTCACAGGGTTCCAAAAGATCCTAACCATAATACCATATGAAAATTAAGTGTCCTACAAGTTTACACTCCCCCTAGGGTCAACCCCAGGTCAACATGACACCCTAAGCCCTCCCAAAAACCCTAAAAATAAAACTAGAAGAGTCCTATGCAGGTGGTAACCTAAGCTGCATAGGTGGTTACCTAATCTACATAGGTGGTACAACCTACATAGGTGGTTATTTTTTCATAGGTGGTCATGCATCCTATGTAGGCGGTGTCTATATCTGCACAGGTGATCAGGACTTGTGCACACTCCAAACAACCACCTTCAGATTCAACCTTCTGGGTAAAACTGGATAAGATGGAGGCCTAAAGGGAAGAATCAGAGAGATACCCAGTTGAGATCCCTCAGTTCTCCTTCCAAAACATCCCTCAAATCCATCTACCTTCTTGGTAAATTGATTTAGTTCCTTCCAATAAGTGCAAGGTGTAGAAAGGTGACCACCAAAAGACATCATTCTAACCAAGATGGAAGTCTGCATAACATCAATAGAAAGAGGTTCTATCTAAAACAAATTACATTCTATGGTGACAATCCATAGAGAAGGACAAATAAATAGTAGTTCATAAACATTATTCATCATAAGGTATACCTTCATTATTTAATTCATACTAGACAACATAATATCCAAATAGTCATTAAAGAATTCCACTATTCACACAACTATAGAAGACTATAAACAATCACATCAAAACATAAAAATCACATGAATAGGAATCTTCTTTCTTGGTAGAGCTTACCTGGAGTCCTATGGAGAAACCTTTGAGGCAATCCAAATCTATTCTAGCCAAACCTATTCTCCTCCAGCCTTTCAATCAACTAGATATTCTCCAAATGTTTCCCTTAGTCTTTCTAATAGTTTTCATATATACATATATATAAAGTTCTCCGTATATAATTTCTCCATCCTCCTCCTTCCTTTTACCTTCCAACTCTCGTTGCATAAATATATGGTAGGATCGGTTTCTCGGGAAGTTTCAACTAATGCAACCATCCACAAACCATCTTTTGGTTATTAGTTTGGATTTTAATAGTCTTTAGATAAATTAATATGTAGATAGTTTCCCGAGAATGCTTTGGTTAAATTACCACCTTTGTTACTTTATGTTTTAATTTCATGCTTTAGGTAAATTCTTTTATTTTATTCTTGCTTTCACCTTAGTTTAAGATTAGTTAGTTTCCTCTTTTAAAGGAATAATTATAGATCTAATTATAATTTCACATAATAGTTAAAAATAAAAAGACACATAAATAAATAAATACATAAACACACCCACATATATTAAAACATATATATAAGAATATTTATATAACCATATATATAGACATATGCATATGTGTGCACCCATATGCCTATGTGTATATATATCCATGCAATTATTATTATTATAATCATGCATTACTGAATACAGTAGAAAAGGCTTATTACGATGCATTTAATTCCATAATACCATCAAATTATTACTAACTGATAATCCAACCACAAAACAATATTCACCTAGTCCTACGGACTATAATGAATATTCACAATGATCAAATACTAAGCAACCATAATCAGACATCAATCTACAATCAAAGGACAAATCCAAAAGACCCAACCCAGGAACAAGGATCAGGGATAGGCATAATCTTGTGGGACTAGGTACTATCTCTGTAACAACAATAACGATCGAGGATTTTGGGGCATGCTTAGACCTATGAAGCCAAGTGAAGTCTATGCCTAGTACCTACAAGCCTGCATCACTAAGAAGAAATACATGTGCATTGATGTACATATTAAAGAAGATATTGCAGATAGATGGTCGGGATCAATACATCGCATGGACCTCATCCATGTGAGTAACTATGACTTCGTCCTGAATCATGAAGACATATCATTTATGTAGAAACACACACACACACGCATGTGCACACACACACACACACAAAGAATGTAACATGAGGGTTAGAATCTTGAGCATTGGGTTAGTCAATAATCGATACTAATAATAACTCATCATAATCATAATAAATGTCCTAAAATCATTAAGTAACATACAAGATTCATTGAAAGTAACTTTAATAGAAGCACATATCACATAACATCCTAACCGTGTTCAGAAAGGTATTGAAGGTCCTTTATACATACATGGGGACAAACACATACATAAATGATACCTTTAGACAATATGTCTGATATTAGAATTCTCAGGTACAAGCCGATGAAATCATTATAAACAACTTACAGGAAAACAAGTATTAAGCTATAAGGAAACATCTAAAGATCTTACTTCATTCAAAAAACTTGTATTAGGGTTAGAGGGGTATTACATCCTCCCCCCTTAGATTTGACTTACTCCTGGAAGTCAAAAGAGATGACATGAACTATACACATAAGTTGTAAGCTATTATAAAATAGAATTGCAATATTACTACTCTAGTACCTACTTAATGACTGCAGGCATAATTCTCCTATGAGGAGTGTTGGTAAATCCTATCTTATTATAGTGTAGATTAACTTGGTTCCAAGGGTAAGAGACTTTCAAAAGAATTACCTATCTGATTCTTTCACTTTATGTAGTAAGTTTGTCAATAGATACTCAGATCAGAGTATTACTTCAAAATTACTTCAACAATATTGTCATCAACTTCAAATTCTAAGGTATTCATGTTTACTCACTAACATCAATATATTAGAAAAATGTATGTTTTACCAATTCCCAATGTCAAAGTTCCTATCCCAATGTCAAAGTTCCTATCTATGGTAACTAATATAAAAGATGGAATTTATGATACATTTTCCCTTTTTTGAGATCCAATCTAATCCTACACAATACAAAATATGAGACTTTATTCCCAATAGGGTTCTAAAATTTGCGTTCCTCACCAACTATGCATGAAAAACAAAGAGGGGTATATAACATTTATATATATTATTTTCATGAAGGGAATACAACAAACAATTGTGATTTACTTTTGCAATCATGAAACTA
>MU224954.1:211955-252532 GCA_018584345.1 Thuja plicata | reverse complement strand
CAATTATATATCACTTGAAGCTTAACACAAGATCACATAACACATAATATGATTACGGGGAAACCTTGATTAGAGGAAAACCCTGGTGGTAATTAGTACCCACAAATATTGCACTAGTATAATGAACCTGTTAAAGTTCCTTTGCCCTGTTAGGAGTAGTCTTTAAAATGCAAGTACAATGACCTAGTTAAAGGCTTGACCCTATTAGGATTATTTTACAAACAACCTTGTTAGGGGTGAGGACTCACTATCCAAGAGTTCACTGCTCAATGAGAAAGAAGGCTACAACCTCCTGAGAATAGATATGCACTATATCCAAAAGTGAACTTCTATATATGACATAGAAGTCTGATCAGTTTTGGTTATGTATTTATTCTCTTATCTTCTTTTAGGGCTCCATCTCATACTGACATCTTTATACTACTCTTCTATATCTCTTCTCTGCATATTTCTTTGACACTTTAAATATATCTTTTCATTACCTATATATGTGTTTATGCCTGAATAGACATGACTATAAACAAGACCTTAGTCGGCCCGAAAACAACATACACAATACTTCCAAAAAAATTGGCTTAAGTGTGTTTACAATAATGTTTAATACATGGTTACAAACTTACTACAATATGCGCTTAGCCTTTACATAACAAAGGAGTACACACTAATCAAAACCTTGAAGTCGGCTCCATACTCTGTATTCTGAACTGCTAGTGTACTTGTTCTTTCTGTAACTTATCCGTACTGACATTCCATACCATGAATGTATAGGGTAAGCATAAAAACATATCATAGAGCTTATGTCTGAAGGCGCTTAGTCTAAATTCATCGTACACATGTGCACTGGTGCACTGATCATCTGTGTATCTCTGTTATGTATTATCTTCTATACTTAGTCAATTTTCACTATTAAGTTTGCTATCAAAACTCCATATGACTTTGTTGCCATAATGACAACACAAAATAAGTTATATACTCCGTGGGAGTCAACTGGCCAACAATCTCCCCCTTTTTCATTAATGGAAATGAAAGAATGTGGCCAAGTTATTCAAAATTGACTGACACCAAAAAACTATATATTATCTTCTCTTAACATATACTATATATTTCTTTGCATATCTATACACTACTCCTCATACATACATTACTCCCCATTTGACATTAATGAAAAAGGTGTGAAAATTATAAGTCTCTAGATACTTACTCCATGTATACATCTGGATAGGCTATTTGTAGATTCTTCATCTCTTGCTGCTAGAACTGTTGTTGTAGACACAGTATTCAGTCTGCTTGCCTGCTAAAACTTGTATCCAAGTATCATAGTGAGTAGTCTGATGTCATTCTCCTTAATAGGATCGACAGTCATGCTGTGCCTATCACTTCTAGATAAGAAAACTTGTTCAACCTGCTTCTTAACATCCTTGCTAGTAGGAAGAACTGGTCCAGTCTTAGGAAGTCTAGTCATTTCATGGATTAGGTCTGCAGTAATGCAAACATGAACCTCACCAATCCAATATAGGTCATCATGTATCCTGCTCAGTAGTATCTTCACCCATTCTTTCTCATAGAACTCATGCACATTGGAATACTCAAAGATATGGTTATCAGTGAGATGCACGTATTCATCCTTGAATGAGTAATCTGGTTTCATCATTGAACCCATAAGAGTAGATATGTTGTCTCCAACTATTTCCTTCTTGCAGTAGATGTACGTGCGAATGTCTTCCATGTGCACAACTCCTTGAGGAGTCTTAGAGAATGCTCCTTCAACATCATCTAATATAGAATTGAATGGATGCTTCTTAAAGACAAATCTCTTTCTTTCAGCAATGTCAAATACAACTGGGGTTGCCATACTTTCTTGCAGCTTGATTAAGTAGGGTTTCACAGAAAATCAAAACAATGTGACTGCTAGGGTTCCATTTCAACTTGCAATCTTTTTACCAACTAATCAAATCGATACCTTTGATTTATTTTTATGCTTAGTGCTTCTGTGCTCGACAAATTTTTGATCTCAGATGTGAACAATGAGAATAATCAATCAATCCACCAATTTATATAAAGTTTTTCTACATTTAATTTCATTAGTGCTTTTACTGAGAATTTCACACTTTATTCAGAATGAAGTATAGACAATGCATGAATGTATACTGCATTATTTTGTTATCACTGATATGAATCCAAAGGCGCATACTTGGAGGTGAGTATACTGGCCACACAGGCATTTAGAGCTAGAATAGCTCCCCCTAAGACCATGATGGTCAACTATCCAGAAGTAGAGGGTGCGTCCACTGAGGATGCATCTACTACCTTTTTTTATTCATTATCCTTCCTTACTTCAACCCATATTTTATCTGAGTTAGTTTTAGCTTCCACAAACTTAACTTCTCCTGATTTTTCAAACAAAGACCTTTTAGGATTCTCTTATCCTTGTGTTCTTGACCTTCAAAACCTAGAGATGTGTCTAGCCTTTCCACACGAGTGACAAATTATAGGAGGTCTAATGTTGTTATACATCATGCTGCACTGATTGGCTGTGTTTCCATTGTAATTACATATCTAACATGTAATATTCTGCAAGTTTCTTTGAGGTTGATTTCTCTGATTGTATTGAGTCTGGTTCCTTTGGTTTAGTTGTGACTGATTTCTTTGATTTGTCCTGCAATGAATAGCCCTATGACCAAACTTATTACAGGAGTAATAGAAACCATTGAAGGGTCTTACATTCTTACAATCCCCTTCCAAGTGACCATGTTTGTTACAGGAATAGAAAGTACAATTGACTACTTTGTGCTTATCTTTTGGTGGTTTTGCTTTAGTTTCTTCATGATTCTTAGTTTTCTTTTCTTCTGTAGATTTTGTTTGAGCTTTCTTTCTTTCTTGTAATGAATTGATCTCAATTTGAGCTATATTGTATCCCATACCAATGGTGTCACCTTTTAGGTTTTGTGCATAAAGTTGTGATTGAATTAAATCAAAACTTGTGTGAAGTTTATCAATCTCGTCTTTTGCTCTTGATAATTCAGATTCAATCTTATTCTTGATGTTTTCTAATTCCAAGATTTTCATGTTGGCTTGCATGAGTTATTCATCTAACTATTTATTTTCTTTATTCTTTTCTTCAATAGATATTAGGCCATCAGTTAACTGATCATTCAATTCTTCTATCTTATCCTTTAAAGATAAGTTTTCTTCATTTAGTTTCTTAACCATTTTCCCCAAATCATTTGTAGTGTAATCTTTTAAATATTTTCTTAACTTTTTGATAAACATTTGTGAGCCATCAACTTTTAGTTTAAGTTCCTCATTTTATTTCTTAGATTTGTCTAGATCTTCAAGGGCTACTTCAAGATTATTTTTCAGATGTTTTTCTTCTGCTGAATCCATGATCTCCTTAAGAGGTTAAGCTTTCTTTTAGAGGACCAGAGCTCTGATACCAATTGTTGGAAATACTGAGAGGGGGGGGGGGGGTTGAATCAGTGTTTAACTAATTATTCTATTTTAGAAACTTTAAGCATAAATCAATTATATATCACTTGAAGCTTAACACAAGATCACATAACACATAAAATGATTATAGGGAAACCTTGATTAGAGAAAAACCCCGGTGGGAATTAGTAACCACAAATATTTCACTAGTATAATGAACTTGTTAAAGTTCGTTTGCCCTGTTAGGAGAAGTCTTTACAATGAAAGTACAATGAACTATTTGAAGGCTTGAACCTATTAGGAGTCTTTTACAAAAAACCCTATTAGGGGTGAGGACTCACTGTCCAAGAGCTCACTAGTCAATAAGAAAAAAGACTACAACCTCCTGAGAATAGATATGCACTATATCCAAAAGTGAACTACTGTATATGACACTAATGTCTAATAAATTCTAGTTATGTTCTTATGCTCTTGTCTTCTTTTAGGGATCTATCTCATACTGACATCTTTATACTGCTCTTCTATATCTCTTCTTTGCATATTTCTTCGACACTTCAAATATATCTTTTCATTACATATATATGTGTTTATGCCTGAATAGATGTGACTATAAACAAGACCTTAGTCAGCCCAAAAACAAAATACACAAAACTTCCAAACAAATTGGCTTAAGCATGTTTATAATAATGTTTAATAAATGGTTACAAACTTACTACAATAGGTGCTTAGCCTTTACATAACAAAAGATTACACACTAATCAAAATCTTGAAGGCTCCATACTCTGTATTTTGA
The DNA here is from genome assembly GCA_018584345.1 of Thuja plicata. Classification (NCBI taxonomy): domain Eukaryota; kingdom Viridiplantae; phylum Streptophyta; class Pinopsida; order Cupressales; family Cupressaceae; genus Thuja; species Thuja plicata. The sequence goes on along the minus strand of MU224954.1, from coordinate 248,313 downwards.
ACTGCTAGTGTACTTTTTCTTTCTATAACTTATCTATACTGACATTATGTACCATGTGTGTATAGGGTAAGCATAAAAACATATCATAGAGCTTATTTTTGAAGGCGCTTAGTCTAAATTGGTTGTACACATGTGTGCTGGTGCACTGATCATCTGTGTATCTCTATTTTGTATTGTCTTTTATACTTAGTCAATTTTCACTACTAAGTTTGCTGTCAAAACTCCATATGACTTTGTTGCCATAATGACAACACAAAATAAGTCATATACTCCCTAGGGGTCAACTTGTCAATAGGGTCTTGATAGATGGAGGCGCAGGGTTGAATATCTGCAAATATAGGTTAATCAAGAAACTTGGCTTTTCAAAAAATGTCATTGATCCTAAAAAGAAAATCACTATCAAGGTGTATGATGAAAAAGAAAGATCTTCTAAAGGTCTCATAACTTTACCAATCCAAATAGGTCCTATTGAGAGGGATGGTACCTTCCAGGTTCTGGATCTTCTGCTGGCGTACAACATTCTATTGGGAAGACCCTAGATCCATGAGATACAGGCAGTTCCATCAATGTTCCATCAGTGCGTCAAATTAACATTCAATGGTGTAGAATTCACTGTTCCTGCAGGCACTAGTTATTCCTGTAACACATTAAGAAAAGTAGCGGATACCCTTATCCTGCATAATAGTGAGGTGTCAAACTCTAAATCAGCTATAAATTTACTGAAGGAAATGGAAAAGAAACTCAAGATAAAGGACACAGGTATGGGTGGATACACAGTGGAACCCGTACTGTCACTCACATCTCTTCCCAGATCACCTAGGTCTTATGGAAAACTGGAAGAAGAGATGAAACCAACAGTATCCCAAGAAATATATGATGATAACTTTGTTAAAGCCAACACACCATTAGAAGATGAACAATAGGAAAGAGCCTCTTTGGATTGGTTATATAAGAAACTTGAAGATAATGAAGTCAAACAATGTGTAATATCCCCAGAAACATTCAGAGTGGGGTATAAGGTGGCTTGTAAAATGGGTTATTTGGGTAAAGGACCCATTGGACCTAATCAAAATGGACTTAAAGAACCAAACTCTATTGAATACAGATGACCTAGAGACATAGCTGGTCTAGGGTTCTTATCAAAGAAAGGACAAAGAGCAAAGAATCACCTAGATAAAGGAAAGGGACATCAGGTTCATGAAGAGAGAACACAATAGTAGAGAGCACTGATATACCCATTGACAAGTGGGATGATTCGTATGATTCTAATGTAGAGGATGTGTATCCTTCCCCCATTTCTCCCAATATTTTGACTCTTCTCTTTGACAAAGATACACCCCAAGTCAACGCTACTGAAGAGCATATTCTAGAGGAATCACCAATAAGTTCTGATTAGTCAAAGACTACTACATCTACACCAGACAAAGATATAGAAGAAATGAGTCTAACCATAGTGGATTTCTTAGGTAGAACTCATCCAAAATGGGGGCAAAGAGTAGATTTCACTCATGTCCTTGATATAAAACCTAATGATGAAACATACTCCCATGAATACAAGTTTAACAGTCTTTCAAAAGGCACTTTAGACAAAGAGGTGGATACAATTCAATGATATGTACCCGCGCTTGAAGTAGGTGAAGGCTTAGAGATTAGGTTAGAAAAATTAGGACCTCCTATTTTTGACATGGGCTTTGATGATGCCGTTAGGGATCTTTCTAATTTGAACACATCTATACAATGTTCAGGTCTAGGAATCTACTTAATAGTCATAGTCTATGATTAACATACCATGAACGCCCTCGAACCCATTAAACCTTTTCCACTAATGCATCCTGAACTCATTGATTGGTCCTTATAGGGACAACCTGCTGAAATGCCTACATTCCCCAATGACTATACTTTAGCCTGCTATCTTAACATTGTTGACCCTATCACTTCTTCCACCAGTGAACCTAGTGTGAGCATGACTAAAACAAACATCAAGTATCTCAGTTATAAAATAAAAATGAGAAAAAGAAAAGGGTCTGAAGGCGAAACCACATTGTGGCAGTTTTAGAACCCAAACCAGTAAAAAGAAAAGATGTATCCAAAGGAAAAAAACTCTTTGAGGCGCTTGAGGATGGGATGCTTGATGTCTTGCCTAGTCATTTATAGGAACTATCATTAGTTCTTATAGAGCCAACTCAACCAATGAATATTGGCATGGAGGAACATCCGCACATCATTCATGTGGCTAAATATTTGTCTACAGAAGAGCTCAAGGAATTCATATACTTCTTTAAAGAGAAGAAGATAAAATTTGTGTGGAAATACTCAGATATGCTTGGTTTGGATCCAGATCTTATCATGCACCATCTCTCAATAGCTCTTGGAGTAAAACTAGTAAAACAAAAACTCAGAAAAACTCACCCTCATGTTGCATTAGTTATCAAGGATGAACTAGAGAAACTACTCAAAGCTGGATTCATTCGAGCTATTGATTATGCAGAATGGATTTCCAACATCATACCAGTATCAAAACTAGACAAATCCATCAGAGTCTACACTGATTTTAGGGATCTCAACAAAGAATGTCCAAAGGATGACTTTCCTTTGCCTAACATTGACATGATTGTAGACATGTCTATTGGGTATGAAATGTATTCTCTCATGGATGGTTTCTCAGGTTAAAACCAAATCAAGATTACTTTAGAGGATCAAGAAAACACTACCTTCACATGTTCCTAGGGAACATTATGCTAGAATGTCATGCCTTTTAGTTTGAGAAATGCAGGAGCTACCTATCAGAGGGAAGTAAAAACTATCTTCCAAGTTATAATGCACAAAACCATGGAAGATTATGTGGATGATACCCTTGCTAAATCCAGGAAATGATCTATGCACCTACAAGATTTAGGCCCAATCATGGATAGAATGGAAAATTTTAAATTATGGTTGAATCCTAAGAAATGTGCATTCGGTGTTACCTCTAGAAATTTGTTGGGTTACATTATCTCATCTAAAGGCATAGAAGTCAATCATAAAAAGGTACAAGCAATACTAGAAAAGCTACCTCCTAAGACTATCAGTCAGATTAGAACACTCCAGGGGAGAATCTAGTCTATCAGAAGGTTCATCTCATATTTGTTTGATAGGGCACAACCATTTACCAAGACTCTACACAAGGGCATTACTTATCAATGGAGTAAAGAATGTGACAAAATCTTCACTCAAATCAAAACATGCTTGGCAAACCCACCAGTATTCATGCCACCTCAACAAGGAAAACCATTGATTTTGTAAATTTTAGCTACCTCAATGTCACTGGGGGCACTATTAGTGCAAGAAGATGAAAACAAGAAAGAACATGCTATCTACTATATCAGTAGAACATTGGTATCCTATTAGATGAACTACTCTATGATTGAGAAAGCATGCATGGCAGTAGTCTTTGCATCTCAGAAACTGCCTCACTACATGTTGGCTCACTCAGTCAAACTAGTGGCCAAAATTGACCCTTTGAAGTATATCGTAAGTAAAGCTACCCTCACTGTCAGATTGGCTAAATGGGTTATGCTTCTTAGTGAATTTAACATAGAATATATTAAGCATAAAGAAATCAAAGGGAAAGTAATTGCAGATCAATTGGATGATGCTCCACTACAAGGCAATGAACCAATCAATGCTAAGTTCCCAGATGGGTCTATTTTACACATCACTCATAGATCCTGGAAAATGTTCTTCGATGGATCCTTCACACAACAAGGTTCAAGTGCAAGGATTTTGTTTTTGACTCCTCAAAACTATTCCATTCCAAAAGTGTACAAGCTCATGTTTCCTTGTACAAACAACATAGAAGAATATGAAGCACTAGTAAATGGAATCAAACTAGCTCTTGAATGGAATGTTTCTGAGTTACATGTCCATGGTGACTCTCAACTTGTAATCAACCAAATCCATGATGTATACCAGACTAAGGATGAAAAAATCATGCCTTATAAATGAATGGTTGGTGACTTTAAGAATTATTTCACTTTCATCACATTTCAACAAGTTCTAGGGATACAGAACAGAGTAGCTGATGCCATGGATACACTAGCTTCCACATAGCAAAAGGAGGATGATTTTCTATATGAGTTCCTTGTGGAAGAAATCCATTTCCCTTCCTACAAATCCCCTGAATACTAAATGGTTTGTGCATTTATTGAACAAGAGTCCTCCTGTTATCACCATGTCTACTCTTACCTGTGCCATGAGGTCATTCCTGATGGACTAACCAGAAATGAAAAATGACACCTCATCCACAATGCCTCATGGTATGTTCTTATGGCCAGAAATTTGTATAGGCAAGGATTAGACGGTACTTTTCTTAGGTTTCTAGAAAAATAAGAGTCCAAACATATGTTGTCTGAAGTCCACGAAGGAATTTGTGGTTCTCATTCTAACAGTCTGTCTTTGGCCCAAAAAATTCTTAAAGCAGGGTATTATTGGCCAGGTATGGAGAAAGAAACTATCAGGTTTGTAAAATCTTGTAATAAATGCCAGCTGCATGGCAATCTTATCCATGCTGTAGCAAGGGAGCTCATTCCCTTTGTCACACATTGGCCCTTTCAACAATGGGAATTTGATCTAATTGGGCAGATTCACCCCTCATCTTCTAATGGACACAAGTTCATTATTACAGCTACTGAGTATTTCACCAAGTGGGTTGAAGCAGTCCCACTCATCAAAGTGACTGGACAACAAGTTTCGCTGTTCATTCTGAACTACATCATTTGTCGCTATGACATACCTTCCTCCATCATCACTGAAAATGGAGGACAATTTAAGAACAACACTATGGATGAGTTCTGTGAAAAATTCAAAATCACACAACACTGTTCTTCCATCTATTACCCACAAGGTAATGGACAGGATGAGGCCTCAAGTAAAAATTTGTTGAAAATATTACATCGTAAAGTTAACAAGTATGGAAGGGTTGGCACCTGCACATCAATCCTGCATTATGGGCTTAAAAAACAAGCATTCGAATACCTACAGGGGCAGCCCCATTTTCAATGGTAGATGGGGCAGAAGCAGTGTTACCCCTAAAGGTAGAAATCCCATCTCTTAGGGTTTCTTTGTGCAGACTTATACGAGATAAAGAGTATATATTTTTGAGACTCCAAGAACTAGAGCTGTTGGATGAATGCCAGAAAGTGGCCTTTGATCACCTTAAAGCTTATCAAAAAAGAATTTCAAGAGGATACAACAAGAAAGTTAGACCTAGAGAACTTCAAGAGGGAGACCTTGTGTTGAGAGAAAATCCTTGTAATCAGTCACATAGAGAACAAAAGGGGAAGTTTGAACCCAACTGGTTGGTTCCTTATATCATTACTACAATATTCAGATTTGTAGCCTATTGATTCTCCACACTTGAAGGAGAACCACTTCAAGAGCCCATCAACACTCTCCATTTGAAGAAGTTCTACACCTAAGGAATTCTCAGTGATCAACACCATGTACATACTTATGATCCTGAGAAAAATCTAAAAATTAGAAAAATTCCTAAAAAATTGATCATCTTGGTGAAAACCTAGCAATAGGCACCTTGATGCATTGATAAAAAATGGATCAAAAAGAGAAAAATAAAACAAATTCAAAAAATGGAAAAAATACAAAAAAATTTGATTGAAAAAGAAAAAAAATGCCTTGGTGAAAACCTAGTAAATAGGCACCATGGTAGCAAAACTAGAATCTCTACCAAGTAGGAAAAAACCTAGTACACGAGTGCCTCTTGTACTCAAATATCCATCTATCAAAGCTCAATCTTGGCAATCCTTTGCTTCAGTTTTTACAAGGCTTTCAGTCACTTTTGTGACACTCTGGTTCTTCTGAGAACCCTCCTGGCTTGAAACCTATCGAGAGTCATAACCTGGGGGCAATCAAATTGGCTTTGTCCTCTAAGTACAAGTCAAGTTAGTCATTTTTTTTTTCTACTAGGGGCATGGGTCCCCAAATATGATCACATCTTTGGTTTACACTAGAGTCAGTAATCTTGTCATTTCTGAAGGACAACTCGCTACTAACGCAAACAAGTGTTTCTCAACACCCCAATCAATAGTGTTTCTTAATACTATCTTTGGATGCATCTATGTTTATTAACACACATTGGATATTGCAAATGTAAATGATAGATTGATAGCAATCAAACACAAAGCACTCACAAGCACAATGGTGTTTCTCAACACCTCATACATATATACATCTGAAAACTTTGAAACTAGCTGAAGTATGTTGAACTTCTATTTGTATGTTGTCTATTCTCATTGATTTTTGTTAATATTTTCTTTGTGTACTGCTTGTTGGTGTGGTCCTGATGATCCAAAAACATCAAATAAACTCAGTGTATGTGATAAGAGCTTCTGCATTAATGTAGAAAAGCCTCACATCCCTTGATCCTATTTATTTGTATGCCAAAGTGAGGTCAGAACTATCTCCTTGATTATTATTGCTCTGCTTGTTTATGCAAGATCACACTCATGGTTATCTTGGCTATGAATGCCTTGATATTGGTTTACTCTAAAAAAATTAACTAGAAACAACGTTCAGGTCATCTAAATTTGTGTGCCTCGATGCTTACATTAATTTCCCATATCTTATCTGATGAAAGTCATATTCATATTCTTATGGTCGCAGTGGCACCAGTAAGGATTGTATTGACTCTGATGTTCCAAAAATGCTTATTGATGAAAATTTTCAATGCTACACCTTAGGTTGCATTCATGTTAGTCTTGCATCTACATCTGTATCTGCATCTACATAGTGATGAAATTAGCATAATAACTTTATCTCTATCCAATGTGAAGGATCTAAGGTTCTTATCGATCAATCTTCTCATCGTCAAGTGGTCAATTGTATGTGAACATGACACCCCTTGCTAATTTGACTATCCTAATTCTATTTTTAGGATCAAAATCAAAATCTACAACTGACTTCTTGCACAACCAATATAAATCTCTCATGCTTCTCTTCTAATCAATCCTTGAATCATAAATTTTGGTCAATATTGGTCAAACAGGACCTCTCATAAAGTACATCTTTTGTCCTAACCACATGGGACCTCTTTCTAAATCAGATCAGTTTCTTCCTAAATTATCTAATCAATCAAATTGCTTCTTATCACTGGGGCACCTAGCCATATTTTGATTTCCCTCCCGAGGGGGTACGATCAAGACGTCAACATCCCAGTGATCACATCTTTAATCAAAACCCCATCGCTTGGGGCATCTCAGCTTCATCGCATCAAATCAAGTTGAGATCATCCTAAATCAAAGGCAACCTAATCAATGGTCTTATACAGTGGTGAATACACATGATACTAGACAAGATCAGTCTTATACGGGTTATTCATTATTGAAACTAGATACATTGAACAAATTGGCTTCATCACTTCAAATCAAGTCAATTTGTTTGCTAATCAACTCTCTTAATGGTAATCAATTTCATCACTTCAAATCAAACTGGTTATTCATTCAAACCAATCAAAAGGTTTAAGAGTTCCTGACAGATGTTTAGTTTCATTGCTTCAAATCAAACTGAGCATTATATTTTATATCTTTTGATCGATCTTCATCCATTCAAGCTGGAAGTCCATCTTCTTCTTCAAAAGAATGGTTTCATCACTTCAAATCAAACTATTTTGGGTCTTCTCACTAACAGGTCTTTGAATCAATGCATTGATCACACATCAATTCATAGAGGGGAAAATGTAATCACCTAAAAATGGTCATCTAAACTCTAGATCCCCAATCTCAACAATTAAACAAGAAACCCTAATCTTGATTATTCTAAGTCCTAAATCAAACAGGCAATTCATCACAGTCAAACTGATCTGACCTAAACCCTAGGTCCTAATCAATCATCGTACTTAATTAATTAATTAATTCCTAAAATCATAATAAATTGGAAAATAAACCTTATGTTAATTATTTAATTGATATTCTGATATATTACTTAAATAAAAATTACAAAATTGTCAATTAAATCAAAAAGGAATTAAATTAATTATAGAAACATAAATGTGCATTCAAAATAAATTTAATTTATTAAAAATGCATATGACATCATCAAATCCAGTTAACTGATTTATCATTTTGGAAACAATCTAGTTCCACTCAATTAACTGATTCTCATATGTTTATCATTTTGGAAACATTTCAGTTAACTGAATAATTGAATATGAAAGTTTCCAAAATAACTGATCAGTCAGTTCAATCAACTGACTCTCTCAACTAATCAAATCACTTGCACATGGATTGTGCTTCTTCAATCGAATCTAAGCCACTCTTTTTTTTCGATCTCGACCGTCGATTTGAGAGAGATTTCTGTAAAAGAGAGACTCTTTTCCTTCACAAAGATCCTAGATTTTTATTATCGTTATTATGTTGTATTTTTCATTCTAACTTTCTTGCATCTTAGATTCAATTTCAATTAGCTTATTTCACTTTTTTCAAAGTGAAATAAGATAATTGAAATTGAATCTAAGATGCAAGAAAGTTAGAATGAAAAATACAGCATATTAACGATAATAAAAATCTGGGATCTTTATGAAGGAAAAGAGTTTCTCTTTTATATAAATCTCTCTCGAATCGACGGTCGAGATCGAACAAAAAGAGTGGCTTAGATTCAATTGAAGAAGCACAATTCATGTACAAGTGATTTGATTGGTCGAGAGAGTCAGTTGACTGAACTGACTGATTAGCTATTTTGGAAACTTCTATATTCAGTTTTTGGTTAACTGAAATGTTTCCAAAAAGATAAATAGATGAGAATCAGTTAACTGGATTTGATGATGTCATATGCATTTTTAATAAATTAAATTTATTTTGAATGCACATTTATGTTTTTATAATTAATTTAATTCCTTCTTGATTTAATTGATAATTTTGTAATTTCTATTTAATTAATATATCAGAATATCAATTAAATAATAAACATAAGGTTTATTTACCAATGTATTATGATTTTAGGAATTAATTATTTAATCAAGTACGATGATTGATTAGGACCTAGGGTTTAGGTCAGATCAGTTTGACTATGATGAATTGCCTATTTGATTTAGGACTTAGAATAATCAAGATTAGGGTTTCTTGTTTAATTGTTGAGATTGGGAGTCTAGGGTTTAGATGACCATTTTTAGGTGATTACATACATACATACATACATATGTGTGTGTGTATATATATATATATATGTATGTATATATATATATATGTATATATATATGTATATATATATACATATATGTATGTATGTTTGTATACATGTATATACATACATGTTGTATACATATATGTATGTATATGTATATGTACATTGTTCTAAAGAAAAATATTCCTCACAACCTTCTCTTCTATGGCATTAAGCATTGTGAAGGATTAAAGCAAGTCAAATTCATTAGAATGGAAAATACACACAATTTATTAGTGTGTATTATACGCATAATTCAAGATTATCTTTATTTTCTAAACAACTCATTATAAATTTAGAGTTCAACATATCAGATGATTAGAGCTCTGCAACTTCTTGCTCAAAAAAAATCAAAATTCAAACCCCCTAAACTACACATGGTCATTGATAATAGAGGGGGCCCTAACCCTCCATCAGTTGAATCTCCTCTCAGAGAAGTTGGTATGCCTTTGAGGGGACCTTTTATAGATTCTCCTAATACAAAATGCTTGGAGGGGATTTCCACTGAAATCCTTGCTGCCTAGAATGGGATCCTTGTGGATTCTTCAAGTAATAATTGTGAAGGAACAAACAAAGGTTAAACCCCAAAATTGAACTGGTAGGATGCATTGGTTAATGGGGCCCATGGGAATGTGACCCATAATCTTATATCCAAATGCAACTGGATAGAAGAAGGGACAAAGATATAGCTTTCTGACTTCGTGATGGGTAGAATAATTTTATCAATGAAAACACACTCATGGGAAAAACTTCTCTTTCTGACCAACGTTTGATACAGTCTAAAGATGGGTGGCTACTAGGTGGTGTTAGCACTGTATATTGAAATTTTTTCAAATTCCAAGCTTTGGCAATTTTCCCGCATGTTTTGGTTCAAAATCCATGTCTCTTCATGCCAAAAGGTCAAATTGTGGTTAAGTCTTCAAAATGCCCTATTTCAAGCTTTAATTGTGTTGTCATGCTGGCTTTTAAAATGTCTTTTTTAAGTGAGCGAGTGAGGGACAAGTCATTTTGGGTTGAATCACGCAGTTGCGGTCATATCTTGATGAGCTAAGTTGGTAGTGCGAGTGAGCAACATGGTCATTAAAGTGTGTTAATCGCGCAGTCAGGATGTCTTTTTGAGGTTGGGTTGTTAGTCAGTGACTGAGAAAGTTGAAATTTTTTTTTTTTCATGCACTTGTGAAGGTTTGAGTCTTTTGTTAGAATGCTCAGCAAGTCAGCGAGTGGTTAAGTTTTATTGTATCGCGCAGTCACGATGGTCTTATGTCTTTAGTTTTTGGGTCTGCAACTGAGTGATTAGTATAAATTGAAGTCTGATCGCTCACTCGGGCTAAATTTTTATTTATACCTTTTTAGCCCATGAGTGCGTGAGGATGTCATGTTACAAGAATTTCTCACTCGTTCAATTTCTAATCAATGTTCTTTTTGCAGTGTGAGTAAGCGATGGATTATGTTTTGGTTATCAGATGGTTCCACTCGCTTAGTCATGCAGAAGATTTTCAAGGTTTTGAGGTCAGCGATTGCACAACTAAAGAAGCCATGTTGGTTACCGCTCACTCACAAATGATATACTGATTAAAATTTTTAGCCCGCGAGTGCATGATGAAGGAAATTGGAGGTTGTCACTCAGTCGCTCATGAAAAAAGTTGAGTCAAAAAGATCAGCAAGTGAGCGATTGATGAATCATAAAGTTTGTATGAAGATACTCACTCACTCACGAAGGATCTAATCATCAAGATTTTTTAGTAGCAAGTGCGCGATTGTGAATAACAAAGGGGATATTTCTCACTCGTGGATAGTTTTGAGCTAAAGTATTTTGCAGTGCGATTGAGTGACAAAATAAAAGTGCATGAAGAAGATGGTTATCGCTCACTCGTGGAAGTAGAAAAATGGAACAAAAGTACACAGCGACTATGTGACTAAACAAATGATTCACGACTATTTTGAGCCATCGCTCACTCGGGTACATCCAAGCATGATGATAAAGAGATCAAGGAGTGCGCGATTAAGCGATGAATTTTTACTCGCTCACTCTCGTGATTTTCAAAGGGGTAAAGTATTGAGCAGTGAGTCCACGATTGATGTAGGGAATAGTATTATCTCTCACTCGCACAAGTATAAGTACAAAAGACAAAGAGGTAGCGAGTATGTGATTGCTCAATGATAAAGTTGCCTTCTAGGTCATCGCTTAGTCATGAATGACATAAACTCAAGCAAATAAAAAACCCTAACTGCACGACTGGTTGTAAGAAAAGGTCTTATCACTCACTCACAAGGGAAAATTTGAATGTAAGCAAAGGACAGTGAGTAAGTGACAAGTTGACAAGTGGCTCATGCCAGGCTTATGAAGGCAAAAAGAGAAAAAGTGAGTACTCTTTTCCAACAGGGATCAAGAAATGTGAATTAATGGAAAAATTAGTTACAGAGAGATGATTGTATGACACTGCAAGTGTGAGAATTTGGCATTTAAGTAGACAAGATGCCAATTAGATGGCTATAAAGATGAATGATTGAGCCTGATTTTGTACAAATCTCATCTATGCCTTGAATATTTTGCTATGAAAGCAATAGAGCTTGTTTTTCTGAGATAGAAATTTGAGAAGGAAAGATGAGTCAAGCTACTACCAGTGCTGCCTCACAAGGGTCTGAAAAAAAGAAGGTTGTAGCAAAGAAATATATAGAGGAATTCGTTGATTTGCTTTCTAGTGTAATACCCCAAAATTGGCACTTTACAATTCTAATCAACTTTGGTGCATTTCTTCAAATTCTCATCATCGAAGTCCTATTGTACTAGGCAAATTATCCTTCCTAATTGTCTTTAATTGACTTAGTCTCAAATGTAGAAAACCTAAATTTGCATAAATCTTACACTATATTTAATTCCTAAATTTTCAAGATTTATTAACTAAAAATCCATATGATTAATTAATTTAATTCTAAAGTCTTAAGTGCTTTTAAATTAAATTAATCCAACCCCCTTTAGGTAATACACATCAAGGGAATTAAATATTATTTGGTTATTTGAATGGATTATCCTCACTTGAATTTAATCATTCAAACAATGTGAAAAGCCACCCATGTGGTAATAATTCATTTATTTAATTAAATAATTCCTTCATATTTGTCTCACCTTCCTCCATGAGGATGAAGAGTCAACCGTTTCTGTTAGAATAGGAAAAACCCTATTCTTCCAAGAACACCTACATGCATAACCTATCACAAGGAAGAAGCAAAGACAAAAGACAGAAGAAGCTATGGTGGCCTAAAAGCCAGAGACATGATATCCATGTTGAAAGAATGAATTTCTATTATCAACAAAAATGAATACAATACTCTCCTTAATGAAATGCAAAGCGGTGAATCCTTATAAAAGGATACTGAAACCCTAAAGATGAAAAACCCTAGAGAAGATGCCTAAGTTTAACTTAAGCATAGATTATAATAGAATAATAATTAAATGAATTAATTATTAGCTATAATATGACTACTCTAACACCCCCCCTTAAGTGTAACTTAGGGAGAAGCTAAACAACTAAGGACTAAAGGAAGCATGAAAGGAACTATGGGTCCTGGCAACTAGGCCTGATCAGGTACCTAAGTATAAGAAATAAATTAGATGAAGGAAACTAAGCCTCCAATCTAGGGAAAGTTCCAAAGAAAGGAACAAGAATGAGCAAGAAGCATCTCTAAAGCAAGAAGCTGTAAACTCTATCAAAAATAACTGTTGGAACCCCCACTAAAGTGCATGACCAGGTAGAGAAGACAAAGTCTAAAGAGATGATTAATCGAACCAAGGAAGCAATAGAACCAATAGTTGAACCCCCCCATAATGCTAAACAGGGAGAGGTGACAAGAACACTGAAATGCAATGCTAGAAACATTTGCAAAAAGAAGAATCAGGAACACCAATAGTGCAACAGAAATACAAGCACACGATAAAGGGTAGTGTCATCGAAACACAGCATGGGCTAATGTCATGGAAGGTACACTCACTTGACAAAGGTGGATGAGCACAAAATGGCATAACATCATAACCCCCCATAGCACTTTATAACTCAGTGCGAGTACAAAAAACACAAGGTGTTCAAAATCCTAGAAATGCAGAAGAAGGCACTTTATCACAGTGTGTTTATAGAAAAGAATGCTATAGAAGAGAAGTATACAAGCTCAGAAGTCAGAAAGATGAGTGAGCCAGAAGATAAGAATAAGAGATCCCAGGACTTGTAGAACCCAAGTAATCTGCTAGAGTGTAAAAGAGAAAATCTCAGAGGAGAGAGAACCTAGAGGAAAATCTAAAAAAAAACCCTCCAACTAAATAGTTCACTGAACTAGCTTTTTGACGATATCTGGTTTGCCAAAAATGGAGTCCGGATGAGCCAGATATGGCTCCCGGAAGGTAGAAAAAAGACATCAGACTTTGACAGAAAAAAATGCTATGAAAATAGCAGAGCCAAAAATCCTAATTACCATAATCAGAAAGAGCTCAGAAAGAGCTTTCTGATGATATAAAAAAGTCCAAAAAAGGCCTCCGTATGCTCCAGATAGAGCGAAAAAGGTGAGAAGGGCCCAAAAATGCTCTAAAAGCTAGGTTTTAAGCCCCTAGGGCTAAAAAAAAAGGGCCCCTAGGCACATGGCGTGCGTAGGGGCTGAAAACAGAGTTCCTAGTCACAGATATGACTATCGGCCAGCAAAAAAGGGCTAAACCCCCATCAGGCGGCACTGCGGGTGGCAGAAGTGGGCAGTACCGAGCGGTGGTGCCGGAGTCAGGCTAAGTGGTGGGATCCAGGAGGCAGAGGGAGGCGGAGCTGCGCGGGGCCGGGAGGCGGTTAGTGCTGGAGGCGACAGGTGAAGGTGGCCACGGGGTGGGGGTGCCGGGGAAGGGCAGAGCCCGTAGGGTGGGGGGCAGGTGCTGGCCGACGGTAGTGGAGCGTTGGCAGCCTAGTGGTGGAGCCATTTGAAAACATTAGCCTACGTTATTTTTAAAGTAAAAAACATTAAAAAAATGTTTTTTTTAAATTTTTGTCTCAAAAATTGTGCCTGTACGACCTTAGAGGGCCAAAAAAAATTCTCCCAGATGCTTCGGTGTCCAAATCAGATGTGTTTTATATAGATTCTAGGGTTTTTGGGCCTTCTGGACGCAACTGTGAGGTCAATTTTTGTCCAAAGTGCACCAAAAAAAAGACTCCACAGATCCAATAAAAACAACAGAAAAATGAAAAACTTCAAACCCTCATACTACGAAGAGCTTGCTTCAACAAAACCAGAACAACGAGTAGAAGGCAAGCTCTGATACCATGTTAGAATAGGAAAAACCCTATTCTGCCAAGAACACCTGCATACATAACCTGTCACAAGGAAGAAGCAAAGACAGAAGACAAAAGAAGCTATGACGGCCAAAAAGCCAGAGACATGATATCCATGTTGAAAGAATGAATTTCTATTATCAAAAAAAATGAATACAATACAATCTCCTTAATGAAATGCAAAGCGGTGAATTCTTATAAAAGGATACCGAAACCCTAAAGGTGAAAAACCCTAGAGAAGATGCCGAAGTTTAACTTAAGCGTAGAGTATAATAGACTAATAATTAAATAAATTAATTATTAGCTATAATATGACTACTCTAACAGTTTCTTCCCAAGAAACTCTTCATCCTCTCTTCAGGCTTTTCTATATTATGGACCTTCTTTCCTTCATTTGGGAGTGCAATTTTAGAGTACCAAAACTATAGTGAATTATTGTCTCAATTCTCTCATATTTCCAAGCTTTTATTGCATATTTAGTGTAAATTCATTTAGCTTAATGGCATTTTTCATCCCAATTTAGTTTGTTTACTTATCAAGTAGCTTAATTCTATTATCTCTTTCAAGTTTCTTAGCTTAAAATCTGCATCTTCATTCCTAGATTACAATTGCATCTCTCATATAGAATAAAATTCATTTTAGTTTTCAAATATTTAAAATCCTTCATTTTAGCAATAGTCTATGGTTGTTGGCTCTTGCTCTGAGAGTAATTAAACACCCCAACTAAATAGGAGGCAACAGGTCGATTCGATCAATATTGTGGAATGAGCAATTCATGTTCATCTTCGCGATTCAATGATTGAGCAATGACTATGTTATGTTGTGGCTGATTTAGAGGTCAACATTTAGACACATAAATTTTGGCACCCACCGTGGGGCAGAAAATTGATTTCTGACCTCACTCTCAAAAAAATTTTGACAAAATTTTGTACTCTATTGTACATCTATACTTCTTTGTGTATGAATTCTCGCGTGAGAATTCTGAGTGTACCCCATGAAGTTGTGCTTTCATTAGCAATCTCTCGCATGAAAAATCCACTTTCTCGTGCTAGTTGTTTCATTTCCTCATGCAAAGCCTTGTACTTCCTTGTGTGAGACTTGGTGATAGTCTCTGGAATTTCAAAGTTTCTGCAATTACTGTTAGTATTTTCCTGATTATTTTCACATGCTGCTATTTTTATCTCTCTGAATTCTCTAACAGTGTAACAATGGGCTGCCGGCCACTTGAAAAAGATATAAAATTTCTAACGGTTTGCTTGCAAGATGGTTGTTGAAGATCATTTTAAAACATTGTGCTTGTTCATTGCTTTCATCACATAGTATAATTAGGGCCTTGTGAAAATTTATTGGGATTCTTGATAGCAAAATAAGGGAATAGGCTCTTCATTACATGGAAGTGATTCCCATGGATGAATCTGAGACCCAGAAATTTGTAACATGATGGAGACCTAGGGAAGAAAGGAAAGTTAACAAACCTTTAGCATGTTCACTTGTCAGGGAATTATGCTCTTCTCTCTTTAAGAGAATCAAAAAATCTGACCCTTGAATCCAAGCCAAGTTTTGTGTCACCTTTAGAGGGCCTACTGGAAGTTGAACCTCTGGGAACAACCCAAGTGAGTACACACCTATCGCCGGTGATTCCACCTCACTATAATAAAGTATGCTTTATCGAGTCCAAAGACTCCAAAACCATGGTAACTTCTTTCTCATGATTCTGACTATCATCTTGAAAAAGCCTTGTCTACTATACTGAGTGGTGCTACTCCTAGCCCTACTTGCGGGGGTGTATGACTTTCAAGTGCTGGTGTGGCTGCGAGGCCCAAGCCCTATATCAGTGACACTAAAGGTTATTGTGAACGGAAGTCCACTAACAACTTTCTTAGTTAGTTGCCTACCTAGATCACCTCCAAAAGGAGACATAATTTTGCGCAGGGAGGGGGAAGAATCTCTCCCCTAGATTCTCACCATAGGTATGCACCTAGACGCTTGAAGATGGTATATGACGCTAGCCCCTACTTTAAGGGTAACCTTTTAACATTTATTATTTAGTCCTTGGAAACACCAAAAACATGGGCACCCTCTAGGGGGTGACACGGCTGTGTGAGGTGCACGCATACACATAAGAAATGAGGCACAAATTTTGTCTTCTCTACCATTTTTTTTGTAGGGATAACTAAGTGCTTGTTTCAAGTCTTAAACTATCCAATCATGGTTAAACAAAGACTCCCATGATTCTGCCAAGTTGCCTTGTCCTTGGTAGAACTATTTGCGACTACTTCTTGCATCACTATTGCTTGATCAAAACTTTATGCTTGTTAACGATTGCTTGTCACATTCAAACTAAGATTGCTGATCTGAACTGTCATAAAACTATCCTAAATCTAGAAATTCTGTCAGAGAATAGTGTTGACTATGTCTTGAAATCTGACTTTTGTCTCGAAAACTAAGTCGATCTGTTAAAACTTGGATTTTTCTTGCGCAATATTCCAGAAACTAAGCATTTCCTTGCATAAGATTTCATTTTCTCGCATGTAGTTAAGCATTTCCTCATGTGAAATAGTACGTTCTCGCGTGAGTCTATACCCTAGTGTCCCAAAATAGTGAGCTATTCCCCGTTGACTGATGAGTTTTTTGCCTAATCTAATTTTTGTTTGAGGACTGATTTCCTATTTCCCTATTGTCTACAGTCTGAAAGTAATTGTCTCAAGTTGTGAACCGACCAATTCTTTCTCAAACTTGTTTTTTCTCTTTGTTCTCTATCCTACCTTTCTATGCTTTTGTACCCTACAATGCGATAGTCACATCTCAGCTATTCTAGCCATACCCTACGATGCGATAGTCACATCTCAGCTATTCTAGCCATACTCTCAATGATTCGTGTCAGGTGAATTTCACATCTTGGTTGTTCTAGCCTTTATCTCCTTTTTTCTATTTCTAGAGAAATTTTTTTGAGTCAGATCCTAAGTCC
Source organism: Thuja plicata (assembly GCA_018584345.1). NCBI lineage: Eukaryota > Viridiplantae > Streptophyta > Pinopsida > Cupressales > Cupressaceae > Thuja > Thuja plicata. Next base: position 230,835 of record MU224954.1, on the reverse strand, counting down.
TCTCTTGTTTCATGTTCGTCTATGCCTATTATGATGAGAAGCAACAACATATTTCCCATTCATGGTTCTAGAATAAGTAGAGGTAGATCTCATAATCAAGGAAGAGGTCATTCCGAACCTATTGTTCAATCTGATAGTCAAGAGGGATCATCACATTCCTCCTCTCCATTTAGTATAGATCCCAGTCTAAATAAAAAATCAGTGTTCCAGCAGTGCTATAATCCCTTGTTTCAAAGACAACTTGAATTATTGTTTCAAGATCAACAGAACTCATTTTTTCTAGATCAACAAAACTTTGGAAGGTCTCTTACTTGGGTCAATCTTCTTGACAATCCTCGCTAGCTTATTGATCCTTTTGATCCTATCGATCCTTGTGAACCTATTGATCCTTCCAAACCCATCGACCCCTTTGACCTGCCAAAAGTTACATTGGCCAGGAACTCTCGGCTCGAAACGCACACTCACACTAAACCTGTGCACATGGTACAATCCCACATCAGCAACATGGGAAGTCCTTTAAACTTCCTACAAGGTCAATAATGTGAGGCCCATGATCAATCTCAAAATGATCATAATCAACAATCCCAAGCTGATCAGCAAACACATCACCATCACCCTCCTCCACATGACCAGAGTCAAGATTAGAACCCAAGCATTTATGAGATCCTCAGTAATGATGATGACTTGATAACTCAAAATGACATAGATGTTGTGAAATCTAATAAGGGTCTCATCAAGATGATGGAAATTCTCCTTGCAGAAGATAAAGAGAAATATTTTCTAGAATTGGCAAACCAAGGAGTTAAGCTACCACCATATTTCAAAGTGGAAACACTTGTGACTAAAGAGGAAGAGACTGAGGCTACCAAATTGCAAAATATGATTCAAGATATGGAAAACTAAATTAGCCAACTTTTAAAGGATAAGGACAAACCCACACAAAAATTTACGATGGAGAGTATCTGTCCTTTTCCATTTGATAGGAGTCTTCATATGCCACCTTTTCGCAAGGGTGTGGAACTCCCTAAGTACGATAAATATTTGGGTACCACTGATCCTTAGGATCATCTAAGAGAATTTGGGGCCCTATCTATGGAGTTCATTCATGATCAAACTTATTTAATGTGTCTCTTTCCCCAAAGTCTAGGTGGACCTGCCATGGAGTGGTTTTCTCGACTACCCACTAGCATTAAGAATTTTGATGAGATCAAAAATGTCTTTATCCAGCATTATTCTCACAAAATACAACATCCTGTCAACATCAGGGACCTTTTCAATCTCAAGAAAAGACAAGGGGAGCCATTCCTAACATTTCTCTAGAGATGGAGATAGCTTTGCACCAAGTATCCTCGTAAAATACCTAAATTTGAGAAACTTGACATCTTCTTAGACAATCTCACTCCTGATTTTGGGTATCAGGTATAGCTTCAAGGTCCCCTCAATTTTGACAGCATGATTAAGCAAGTTGTGAGGATAGAGGCATTTATGGTTAAGAAAGGGGAATTGACATTGCACAAAGACAAAAAATGAGGTTCCTCCTCCTCCAACAAAGATAAACGGAAGTTTGTCAAAAAGAATAGGGACATTGTGAATGATGGAGTGGTTGACAATGTGACCCCAGGACCTTCAAAATCAATCTTCAATCTTACTTCTAGGATACAACCGATCAAAACTACTGAAAAGGATGCAACAAACACTCAGCTGCCTTCAATATTCTCTAGCAACAAACCTTGGGCCTCTTGACCCAAGCGTGAATTCACTTCCTTGGGAGAACTACTTTATGTAGTTTACAAGACTTTGGTGCAAAACTAGGTTCTCACTCCTTTGGAAAATCATCCATATAATCAACAACCATGACCCCATTGGTGGAAAAACAATACATACTGTGAATATCACTAGAACAAGGGTCATAAGACTTCTACTTGTCTTTAGTTGTGCCATAAGATCCAAGATCTGATTGATAATGGTGATATTGTTGTGGATAATCATAATAAGAATTCAGATCACCAGGCATTTAAAGATCCCTTTCCTCTTCATGAGAAAGGTGAGTCTTCTAACAGTAAGAACAACAATGCCAAGGTTAACTACACATATGTCACTAATGACAATGTCATCAACATGATCAAAACTATAGAAGTTGAGTATTGTGATGTGGTTACTATCAAGGGGAGTGAGGATTCTCCTAAGTCTAAGACCCCGTTTGTCTTGAGAGGCCCTGGGTCTCACTTGTCTGAACCTAAATCATCTCAATATTGCACAAACATCATTACCATATCTCACGCTAAGATCACTCTCAAGGGTCCTGACCCTCTTGCTACTACATCCGCACCGAAGAAAACCATGGATAAAGCTATTTTTGGCCCTGCCAAAAAGACCACAAAAGTAGTCCCCACACCTCCTACTGCAAATTATAGCATTCTTGACCAACTGCAAAGAACCAACACTCAAATAACCATCTTTGAGATGTTGAAGATCTCGCCTGCTCACAGGAAGATTCTGGATAAAGCCCTCATAAAGGCTAATGTCCCCAAAGACATTAATCTTGATCAATTTCAATCTATAGTGGGTCACTTGACTTCATCGCACTATCTGTCTTTCTCAGAAGAAGATGACCATTCAGTTAGCCACCTGCATAATGCCCCTTTGCATATAGAGGTCATGATTGGCCAAAAGCGCATTCATCGCATCCTTATTGATAATGGTGCTGGCCTCAAAATTTTCTCTGCTCACTTTCTCACTCAGCTAGGCTATGATGAAGATCGCAAAGATTCCCGCAAGGAAATTACTATCAAAGTCTATGATGAAGAAGAAAGAAAGTCTAAAGGTTTAGTTGTGCTACCTATTCGGGTTGGACCTGTTGAAAGAGATGTCACTTTTCAAGTGCTGGACATTCCTCTTGCTTATAAAATCCTATTGGGAAGACCATGGATCCATGAAATGCAAGTGGTTCCCTCTTCATATCATCAGTGCATCAAGTTTCCTTTCCATGATGTAGAAGTGACAGTTCCTGCTAATATGGGCTATTCTTGTAATATGCTCACACAATTAGCTGATAGTTTTGTTCCTGCTAACATGGAATCCATAGAATTCTATGATGCCAAGATGAGAGGCATGGAATAGACTTTGAAAATCAAAGACATAGGCATGGGGGGTATCAAATAGAACCTATGCTATCATTAGCAACTCTACCTTTGTCTCCTTGTTATTATGGGAGACCTTCTAAGAACAATAAATCTTCTACTACTCCTCCTAAAATAGTTTATGATGGTGCCTTTGTACAGGCTTCAACACCATTAGAAGATGAAGATGAGGAAAGAGCTATTAAATCTTGTCTTTACAAAGGAAAGGACATATCTAAACAGACCACCCCAGTTCATGAAATAGATCCCAATAGTGAAGGTCTTAAAATCATGAAATGCTTTGGATACAAAGGGAGTGGTCCAATAGGGATGAATGGTAATGGGCTAGTTGAACCTATTGAAGCTATGGGTCAAAGAAAAAAAGATACAACTGGTTTAGGCTTCAAGAAGATCCTATTCCATATAGGGATTAATAAATTTGTGCCAAAAGTAGATCCTCAACCAGAACTTGAAGGCACAGCTACAGTTGACACTGTAGAGGATAGCTCTGACAAAGATTACTTTCCTTGTCCTATTCCTCCAGATCTAGTAGCATTCTTTGCTAAGGAATATGACATCATAAAAAATGTTAGTACAGACAAGGCTGGTAGTGACTCCAATGGTTCTATTCCATTCACTTCTCTGACATACGAACAATGGAAAGTGTCACAAGACCCTGGTTTCCAAGGTGAACTATACATACCATCACATTTTTAAGAGAAGTTTGCGCAAGAATAGGTTGGTGTCACAAGAACTCTCAAACCTTCATGGTGCAAACATCCCAGTCAAAGTTTAGACAGATTCCCATGAATATGAGTTCGATGGTCTTTCAGAAGGATCCTTTGACAGGAATGTCAATACTACACATACGTCTGAAAACCTTCTCAACATAGGTGAAGGGTCTAGTGTAAGGTCTAATGAGTCTGATTCCATAGATGTTAATGTGTCTTCTACTATGATCGCTAGGAGTTAAAGGGATTTGAATTCACCTTTGGATGAGATTTCTCTAGGTCTCAACTTACTAGTTTGCACTTTTGATGATTATACCGTGAATGCACTTGAACCCATCACATCTCTCTCACTCCAACATCCCGAGCTAATAGAATGGATTTCCCCTTCCTCATCCAACAAAGTCCTCACATTCTAGAAGGACTATTCTCTAGCCTATTATCTCCATGTTGTTGAACCTGTAATATCCTCCACTAGCAAAGACTGTGTCAACATGACCGAAAGTGATATCAAGTATCTTAGTCATAAAATAAAAAGAAAAAAAAATAGGCGCTCTGACGGTGAAAACCATATTGTGGCAGTGTCAGAGCCAAAAAAGTAAAAAGAATAGACATATCCAAAGGTGAAAACCTCTCCGAGGCACCTAAGGATGAGATACTTGGTGCACTTTCGAGTCATTTCTAAGAATGATCATCTATGCTAATTGAGCTAACTCAACTAGTAAATTTGGGTACAGAAGAACATCCAGACATTATTCATGTGGCTAAATCATTGTCTACAGAAGAACTCAAAGAATTCATAGATTTATTCAAAGAGAAAAAGATAAAATTTGCATGGACATACTCTGACATGCCTGGTGTAGATCCTAATCTTATCATGCATCACCTATCAATAGCTCCTTGAGTAAAACCAGTCAAGAAAAAGCTCAAAAAAATACATCCACATGTGGCTCTACTTGTCAAGGTAGAATTAGAGAGACTCCTAAAAGCTGGATTCATCAGAGAAATTAACTATGCAGAATGGATCTCCAACATAGTTCCAGTGTCGAAGCATGACAAATCTATCAAAGTCTGCACAGACTTCAAGGACTTAAACAATGCATGTCCAAAAGATGACTTCCCACTACCCAACATTGATATGATCTTGGATATGACAGTAGGGTATGAAATGTACTCCCTAATGGATAGTTTCTCTGGCTACAACCAAATCAAAATTGTGCTAGAGGACCAAGAAAAGACTGCTTTCACTTGTGCATGGGGCACTTTCTGCTGGAATGTTATGCCTTTTGGTCTCCAGAATGCTGGAGCCACATATCAAAGATCAGTCACTACTATATTTCATGATATGATGCATGAAACAATGGAGGATTATGAGATGAAACCCTTGCTAAAAGCATGGATAGGAAGGCACATCTTACTGATCTAGGCCCTATACTAGATCATATGGAAAAGTTCAGATTACATCTCAATCCTAAGAAATGTGCATTTGGAGTAACTTCCAAAAAAATTGCTTGGTTATATCATCTCCACAAAAGGTATCGAGGTGGATCTTGAAAAGGTGCAAGCTATCATGGAATTGCCTCCACCTCACAATATCAGTTAAATGAAAGGTCTTCAAGATCAGCTTCAGTCTATCTGGTGCTTCATCTCATAGCTAGCTGACAAGTCATAGCCATTTACTAAGACTCTGCATAAAGGTGTGACCTATGAATGGAATAAAGAATGTGAACAAGGTCTTCAACAAATAAAATAATATCTAGCTAATCCACCTATATTAATGCCTCCTATTCATGGGAAGCCATTAATCTTATACATCTTAGCTACAGAAATATCTCTAGGTTCTCTATTATCCCAAGAAGATCAAAACAATAAAGAAAGAGCAATCTATTACATCAGCAGAACATTGATCTCCTATGAAATGAATTATTCTATCATTGAGAAGCTTGCTTGGCAGTGGTGCTTGTTTCCCAAAAGTTACGGCATTACATTCTTGCTCACAATACAAGGCTCATTGCAAAAATTGATCCATTAAAGTACTTACTATGCAAAGCTTCCCTCACGGGTAGATTAGCTAAGTGGGTCATGATACTCAGTAAATTTGACATTGATTATATGGAAAGAAAAGCTATCAAGGGGAAAGCAATTGTAGATTAGTTGGCTGAAGCACCTATTGTAGACTATCAACCATTAAGGATCAAGTTCCCAGATGAGTCCATCATGCTTCTCACACATCAGACATGGACCATGTTCTTTGATGGATCATTCACCCAGCAGGGGTCAGGTGCCGAAATCTTGTTCATTACACCTTAGTGGTATTCATTACCAAAGGCTTACAAAATGTTGTTTCCTTGCACAAATAAAACTGATGAGTATGAAGCCTTGATTAAAGGATTAAAGATCACTATTGAATGGCGTGTTTATGAGCTAAAGGTCTTTGGAGATTCACAGTTGGTTATCAATCAGGTGAATGATATCTACCAAACAAAAGATGAAAAATTGGTGCCTTATAAAAAGATGGTTGATGATCTCAAGAAATACTTTGCATACATTACTTTCCAAAAAATTCCAAGGGCAAATAATAAAGCAGCCGATGCCATGGATACTCTGGCTTCCATGTTACAAATGCCAGAAAATGACTTCTGACATGAATTCCTAGTGGAGACGTTATGCTACCATGCTTATAATTCCCCTGAATCCCAGATGATATGTTTACTCATTGGACATGACTCATCCCGCTACCGCCATATTTACTCCTACCTTTGTGACCACATCATTTCGAACACTTACACCCAAATGAGAAATGTCACTTATTTCATAGTGCTTCACAGTTTTTCATCATAGCTAACAACTTATATATGCGAGGTCTAGATGGTACCCTCCTTAGGTTTTTAGAACCTGATGAGTCCAAGCGTGCATTAGTAGAGGTGCATGAAGGCATCTATGGGTCTCACTCAAACAGCTTGACACTAGCTCACACAATTATTAGATTTGGTTACTATTGGCCGGATATGGAGAAAGAAGCTACAAAATTTGCTAAATCTTGCAAATAGTGCCAGCTTCATGGAAATCTAATCCATGTTCCTGCCAAGGAGCTCATTCCTTTCATCAGATTTTGGCCATTTTAGCAGTGGGCCTTTGACTTGGTGGGTCAAATACATCTATCTTCTTCAAGGGGACATAAATTCATCATTACTGCTACAGACTATTTTACCAAGTGGGTTGAGGCAGTGCTTCTCATCGTAGCTGATGGCAAGTCTATGGCCATGTTTATACTGAACTGAACTACATCATCTATAGATATGGTGTACCCTCATCAATAGTCACTGAAAATTGGGGGAAATTCAAGAACAAGGATATAAAAGAATTATGCACTAAGTTCAGAATTATTCAACACTGGTCTTCTATCTATTATCCCCAGGGTAATGGATAGGTGAAAGCTTCAAATAAGACTATTCTTAAGATCTTACACCACACAGTACACAAATATGGATGAGACTGGCATCTCTTGATTAATCTAGCTTTATGGGCTTACCGCACCAGTATACATACACAGATAGGGGCCATGCCCTTTGCTCTAGTTTATGGTGCAGATGCAATGCTTCCTATTGAGGTTGAGATTCCTACCTTGCAATTCTCTCTAAAGGGCCTTATTACTGATGATGATATCAGAATATCTCAGCTTCAAGAGCTAGAACTACTAGATGAACATCGAAAAGTGGCATTCAATAATCTCTGAGCATATCAGAAGAGAATATCTAAAAGCTACAACAAGAAGGTCAGACCAAGGGAATTCCAAATGGCTAATCTCATCCTGAGAAAGAACCCCAAGAATCAACAATAGTGGGTCCAAAAAGGAAAATTTGAACCAAACTGGCTTGGTTCGTATGTTATCACTATAGTATTTGGGTCTGGTGCTTACCATCTCTCTACCATAGAGGGGGACTAGCTCAAAGAGACTATCAACGCTCTTCATTTGAAGAAGTTCTACAACTAAGATGTCTTCTAAATGCTCATGTACACTCTATTATGAGAAAATCCTAAAAATTACAAAATGTCCTAAAAAAAGGATCATCTTAGTGAAAACCTAGCAAACAGGTGCTTTGATGTATCTATTATTCTAGTGAAAACTTGGTAAATAGGCACCTTGATAATACCAAAAAAAATTGAAAAGCAGAAAAAACAAAAAAATATAAAAAATGAAAAATATAAAAAAATGAGAAAAAGAGAAAAATGTGCCATTGATGAAAACCTAGTAAATAGGTGTGATGGTAGCAAAAATAGAATTTCTACCAAGATGGTGAAAACCTGGTAAACAGGTGCCTCTTATTTTGCAATGCTCTATCTATCACGACATCCCTTGGCTATCTTGCAGTTTTCTCTCCCACTTTCCTGCTTCAGTTTCCTTTCCTGCTTTAGTTTACTCGCTCATGTATTTGCTCTTAGTTATTTTCGAGATTTTTTTCTTGACTTCACATGGATTGAAACTGGCCACACTCAAGGGCATCTTCCTAGTCTAGGGGGAATTGTCCTATCTTTTGGAGTCTCTCTCCTCTTCAAATCAGTCACCAGTGGTTCTCACCGAGTCTGCCTACTGATGCCTAGATCTCATGCCAATCTTTATACTTGAGAATATTTCTTGTGTCAATCACCAGTGATTCTCACTACATCTTCCTACTATCATTGTACTACTAAGATTTCTCACATCAACTCACTATCTACATATTTGACATCAATCTGTTACAGTTGGAGTTATACCCAAACGCTCTATCTATTGATATTCAGTCTTCACATGCTTTTCTTTAGTTTGTACATAGCTTTCAATCACTTTCATGACACTTTGGGTCTTTTCAAGATCCCACCTAACTTGACATGACCCCAATGTCATAGCTTGGGGGCAATCCACTCAGATTTGTCCTCTCTATATGAGTCAAGTTAGTCATCAACATTCATTACTTGGGGGCATGGCTCCCCACTTTGATCACATCTTCAGTTTACACTCGAGTCAATAATATCATCAGTTCTAAAGGACAACTATATACTGGCACAAACTAGTGTCTCTCAACACCCCAATCAAATAGTTTTTTTCAACACTATCTTTGGACACATTGGACATCACAACGTAAACATCTCCCGATAGCAATCAAACACATCGCACTCACAAGCACAATGGTGTTTTTCAACACCCCTAAAACACATGCACATTCGTAAAATTTGAAACATACTAAGCTATGATTGAATATTTCTTTGTATGTTGTCTGTTATCATGAATTTCATTGATATTTTCTTTGTCTACTGCTTGTGGGTGTGGTTTCGATGATCCAACAGTGTCAAATAAACAGGGTGTATGTGATAAGAGCTTCTGCATTAAGGTGGGAAAGCCTCACATCCCTCAATCTTGTTTATTTGTACGCTAAGGGGAGGTTAGAACTATCTCTTTGACTATTATTTCTCTATTTTTTTACTGGTGTACTCTTACTATATCAAACTAGAAAAAATGTTCAGGTCATCTTGACTTTTGTGCCTTGGCGCTTACGTTCATTTCCTACATTTTATCTAATGAATGTCATATTCATATTCTCATGGTTGCAAGGCCAATAAGGGTTGTATGAAATCTTGTGATTGGGCAATACCTAAAGAACTTGATGATGATAATTATGTGATGATTCCAACAACCAAGTCCTAGGGTTGCATTTAGCTTAGGCTTGCATTCGCATTTTAATATTGCATAGCAACAGTTTTGGTGCTCTCTTCATTATCTTCTCATTCTTTGAAGGTTCTCATCTTTTGTCCTAGATTCCTCTTGACTAAAAAAGTGTCTGATCCTCTCTCTCTCTCTCTCTATCTTCATCTATATGCTCAATCAATTTTTGTGATTGAAATAAAAATTTGACTCTTCTATATAGCTCAAAATTGTGTTATAAAATTTTGGGACCGACATGCTCCGACGCTTGTGCAGTCGTCTTTCTGACATCGCTTTCTTGTCAGAATCATCTCTCATCATAATTTTCTTAGCTTCTACAATATTTTCATCAAAAGTCAACTCTAGTCAATTTTGGTCAAACTTGGTCAACTATGGTCAAACCTAGTCAACAGGACCTCCCAATCACTCTAAATTGACTTGCCTTCTCTTGATCTATCTCTGAATTCCTTTGGATCTTTGATATTACTCCTATCTACAATCTTTTGCTGTCGATCATCTTTCTATTGTGTCATCTTTCGATTTCACTCCTGAGGAGGCAAGATGATTGCATCATTGAATCTTTTTGCATCATTCTTGAATCAGTCTAATCTGAATCAAAAGTCCCCATTGCTAGGGGCATCTCATCACTTGGGGCATATTCAGTGTTTCATACCTTATAGTCAAAATTGGATATTCCATGATCTTAAATCTCTAGGGGCATCTTGATGCCTCGCATCTTGATGCCTCGCATCTTGTCATCTATCTTTCTAGGTATCTGAGCAATCTAACTTGGATCCTCAAGGATCAAGCTTCATTCTAGAGATGATTCTTGAAATCCCATTGGGTAGTGGGGCAATCTAACCCTAATTATTGAAAGTCATGCTTCATTCTAAAGAGTTGGCTCTCAAAAGATCTTTTCAACCGTTATCTAGGCAACCTAACCTAGATCTCGGAGGACTAACCTTTGTATTGGGGAAAGCTAACCCTGATCCTAGAGATGGTCCTAAATCTTCATCAACTATCAATGGACATTGGGGCAATCTAACCCCGATTCCAATTTTCTCTCAATTCGTATTTGGACTGTTGTCTTTGCAATCTAACTTAGAATTTGGAGAATCATGGTTTGTTCTGAAGATGGTTCTGCTTCTCGATCTGATCAGTGTCTTGGAAACCTAACCTAGACTCCTGAAATCTTCATATGTCACATCAGACTATTCTTTGAATCAACGCGATGCTTGCACATCAATTCAAAGAGGGGAAAAATATAATAACCCAAAATTGGCACCTTACAATTCTAATCAATTTTGATGCATTTCTTCAAATTCTCATCATTGAAGTCCTATTGTACTAGGCAAATTCTCCTTCCTAATTGTCTTTAATTGACTTAGTCTCAAATCCAGAAAACCTAAATTTGCATAAATCTTACACGATATTTAATTCCTAAATTTTCAAGATTTATTAGCTAAAAATCCCTATGATTAATTAATTTAATTCTAAAGTCCTAAGTGCTTTTAAATTAAATTAATCCCACCCCCTTTAGCTAATACACATCAAGGGAATTAAATATTATTTGGTCATTTGAATGGATTATCCTCACTTGAATTTAATAATTCAAACAATGTGAAAAGCCACCCGTGTGACAATAATTGATTTATTTAATTAAACAATTCCTTCATATTTGTCTCACCTTCCTCCATGAAGATGAAGAGTCAACTATTTCTTCCCAAGAAATTCTTCATCCTCTCTTCAGGATTTTCTATATTATGGACCTTCATTCCTTCATTTGGGAGGGAAATTTTAGAGTACCAAAACTATAGTGAATTATTGTCTCAATTCTCTCATATTTCCAAGCTTTTATTGCATATATAGTGTAATTTCATTTAGCTTAATGGCATTTTTCTTCCCAATTTAGTTTGTTTACTTATCAAGTAGCTTAATTATGTTATCTCTTTCAAGTTTCTTAGCTTAAAATCTGCATCTTCATTCCTAGATTACAATTGCATCTCTCATATAGAAAAAACTTCATTTCAGTTCTCAAAGCTTTAAAATCCTCCATTTTAGCAATGGTCTATGGTTGTTGGCTCTCATTCCGAGAGTAATTAAATACCCCAACTAAATAGGAGGCAACAGGTTGATTTGATCAATATTGTGGAATGAGCAATTCGTGTTCATCTTCGCGATTCAACAATTGAGAAATGACTATGTTGTGTTGTGGCTGATTTAGAGGTCAACATTCAGACACATACACCTATGACATTGAACACAAACAGTGCTAACTGGGATGAGTGGAAGGATAGATGGTGTCAGTGCAGAAATCTGGTCACTACAGGCTTCTCAATTAATACTCTATTTCATTATTTCTGGAACAACAAAGTTAAAGTTGTCCCAATTTGTAATCCCTGGGAGTTAAACATGGATAAATTAATTGTGCCTGATATATATCTAGACATAGAGTTAATCAGAGAATTGGATAAGAATTATTTCCTAGTAGCTAGGGTAATTAGGAAAAAGAACAAGGAAGCCCTAGTACACATCAATAGAAGATCAGTAGCAGAGGTTTTTTGGATTACTGGTGCATTGTGCACATAAATTGATGTGGAGAGGATAAAAGAAAATTATAAGAAGAGGGAAAATTGATGAAGAAGTATGAAATGCCCAATTTCATTCTTAGGATAGACAAAAACTTGGTAATTATCCCAGACAATGTTAAACCTCTATTTGATTTGTCCCTTTTTCATCACTATGTCAAGTGCACAATATATGGCCTGAGCAGGGTATTAGGATTTGATGGAGATTCTACTATTGCTAAGGACCTACTAATGATGGAAATGAACATTCAACACACAGATGTCAATTCAGATTATGATTATGTGGGATACCTAGTTGAAGCTATACATGTAGCACTAGTAGATATAAAGAATAATGTCACTATTCCAACTTTTAAACATTATTCTCATCTAATGCTTATGATTCTATTTTACAACAAGGCCTCCATGGATGAAGAACTGGAACTGTTTAATTTAGAATATGCTATCAATATGCCAATTCAAAGATGGACCCTAGTATGGGATAGATCTACTATAAATTCAACTTTTTTATGTTTCTCTAATTGGATTGTAGATCCAATCTTTGATTTACTAGAAGTTGATAGGGAGAGATTGCCAATTGAGGTTAGGAGACTTATAAGTCCTTACCACTTTGTTGAAAAGTAGCCAATCACTCACAATTGGGGAGATTTATTTTTCTTTGATCATTTCACTATCATTAGGGTATATGGTTGTTCTCAACCTCCTCACATTCTCCCCAAATTTGTGCCTCTTAGAATTGCATTTCTAGAGTTCATTTGGCAACTTACCTGGGTTGATAAATAATTCCTAGAAGGACATAGGAGGGGTACTTTTGTTACTAGATTATGGGTGGGTTTTGATTTTTCTATTGGGAAAAGAGTGTTTGATTTAATCAATGACTTTCTAAAGAAGTATAGAATGTCTACAGCTGTTGTTAGATTTTGTGAACTTGAAAATTTTGTAAAAATAGCTCTGAAAGGTATGGTTTCCTGGGTAACTATCAAAGATCATGAGCCACTGGATGAGGAAGATATAGTGAGAAACAAGTTGGAAAAGGATGAATTCTAGGAGAGAAGAAGGAAATGGAATGATCTTCTTAGGGAAGAATCTGATTGGAAGGAATCAGACAAGACTTTTTCTGGTTTCTTCCCTGACCTCCCATACTTGAAGAGAATGAACGAGATGCTTAAGTCTTATGATACTTTGATGGAACAAGTACCATAGTTCAGTGCTGAGGATGTACAGTCTCAAGGATCCCCAATTCTTGTTGCACTACATAACCACGAACATCAAGAACAACAAGAGGAATAGCACTAAGAAGAAGAAGAGGTTGGTGAAGAGGCTACTTCTGCTAGAAAGCCACCCAAGAAAAAATAGAAAACAAAGCACAAGAATGGGTAGGTTAGGATGAGTATGGCCAAGGCTGTGATAACAAAGCATGAAAAATATTTTAGGAAGCTAAAATGACAATTGCAAAAGGAGCCACAAGCTGAAGGTTAAGGGGACAATCATATGGTACTTTTTGGAGAGGCTGATGAGAGAGTAATGATAGAAAATGAATTCATGAAAGATGATGAATTCATAAAATTTGAAGAGTTCAAGAGCTTCTTAATCAAAATGAAGCAAAATGATTTAAGCTAAAACCTTATCACAAGAGAAGGTCTGGAAGGGAAAAATGAGGAGATTGTAAAGACACTCTAGGATTATGATCCTGAGAGTGAATTAATCATTGTGGAGAAAGCCAGATTGCTGGTACAAAATAGTGGGGTACTGTTAATGGCTGGTTGGGACTTATAGTCCACATTTATTATAGATAAAATCAGAAGGCAAGAAGATCCTCTAATGAAAATAGAGGTTGAGATTGATGAAGTATTGAAAGGATCAGGATTTGATCCTAAGTCCAAGACTTTAGCTATCTGGTCCTTGGCCCCTGCTACATAGAAACCTCTGGTTATGAAAATAAGAGAGGAAATGCGGGCAGGTAAGATTATCTAGAACTTGCAAAACACCAGTGACACTAAGATTGTCCAGTTAATGACCCAAGTTTCCTTCATGAATTTGGAAAAAACAAAGGACTTGTCATAGAGATATGAGACAACATTTGGCCAAATGATGGCCCTGGAAAAAAAGCATGAAGAAGTAGTGGTTCATAACCACACATTGGAGACAAATTGAAAAATTAAAGGAAGAGTTGGAAGAAAGTAAGACAACAAAAACTCCAGCCCTCCAGGAAGAATCAAAAGATGAAACAGATGCTGCAGTAGGGACAAAAGAGGACTCAACATTAGCAGAAGGCCAATCTAAAGAGTTGTCAAAGGGACAAAATATAAATGTCATGTCTATCATATTGCCTATATTGCAACATCAAATTGATGTTTTGAAGTAGAAGACTAACATAATATACACATTATATGGTTCATTTCAAGAAGCCTCAAAGACAGTAGCTGAGGCTATGACTTTTCTGGACCCCACTTTCAAGTTCTGGTTAGGAAAGGCCAGAATAATGGATAATTTGAAGACAACTATCTTGTATAGTTATGAATTTCCTGACAAAGTATCTGACACTATTGAGATTATTAGTGAAATAAATGATACTTATGCATTCTTCAATGGCAAAGCTAAGTTAATTGATAACAAGTTGCAGTTATTTGGTAATCATTGCCCTCCCTTAATCCCAAAGATCTATGATGAAGCTGGCACTCTAAAGCCACAATCAGATTGGATAGCTAAGTTTGATGGGATATTTAAGGATGAAGAAATGAAGTATCACCTGGAGAAAGATACTAAAGCCAAGTATTGCAACAAATTAATTGATAACCTCTTAAAGGTTGAAAGAGATATGGAAAAATTTGTTACTAAGGCCAGAACAAATGTGGATGCTAGGTGGACGGAAGCTATTACCAAGATGGACCAAGTGAAGAATTTTGAGTGGCTCACTGCCAAGGAGGTGAATAAGTGGGAGGCAAAGCTGAAAGGATAACAATGATATTTTCAAACTGCAACAACAAATTTTGTTCGGGCTTCGCCAACTTTTTCCACCTATGTTCTATTGTAATTTTGTCTTTTTTTGTCAGTTTTAAAGGTTGTTGTAAAAGATTTTGTAAATATTTCTCATGTATTTTGTAGCTTGTTTCATCCTTAGTTATAAAAGGATCCCATGACTACTGGGAAAAGGATAGCCATTTTCATTTTGGGGAATACAAGTTGAAGTTGTAAACTCTGTCTTAAGACCAATATATTCGAAGTAGGGTTTTGAAATTCATTGTTGAATGCAATAGCAATGTTTGATCATGAATACAAATGAAACCCATCAACAGTTTCTAAAACATATGATGAGTATTTTGTCTTCATTGTTGTGTTCTGAATTTTATTTAAGTTGAATGCTCAAGGAATGTTCAACTTATGCATCTGTTAGGCAGATTTTGAAATAGTTTTAGGGTTCTTTCAAGGAAATACTAAAATTTCCTTAGGACTATTTCAATGAGATTCAGGGTTTATAATGAATTTGATGAATTAAGTTTTCATAAGTGTGATGATAGGTATATAAGGTATATCTATTTTTATGTTAGATCTGTCATATTTTTAAGTTCTTATTCATGAGAAATTGGTTATGAATATTCATAAGTGACTCCATACCCTAGGAAAAAACACTGGTCTATTTTCCTTTGAAATAGTTGACTATCACTATTAAAAGTGATCTTTATCTTTATGTTTTGATCTGTCAAATAAATGTTGTAGAGGTCAATCCCTGTAATTCCATTCATACCTACTTGAATGATCCTATGTGATTTGATTATCTCAAGATAGAAGGGTATTCCCGCCCGAGTTTATGGAGCTCAAAGTGTAGAGGGTTTAAAAACCCTATTTCTGTCATTCTATATCTTGCTTGATCAGTGTCTGGGATAAATAGAGCAAGCTCATTGAGAGTATTTCATATGTCAGCAAGAAAAGGAACTAAAAAAAAATGGTGACTCTACTGGGGAGTTTCAAGTTATGCGTGTGAAGGTTAGTTTGAAAGTCTATTTCATATATATCCATTCCTTGAAATCTAGTTTTTTGAAATCACAAATTATGTCATATCCTCTAATATAATTGTTGAAGTGAAATTTTTGTTATTATTCCCAAAACCTTTTGGGTGGTGACTCTGAGTAATTGGTTATAGTGTTTCTAAGGGGAACATTAGTAGATCAAGTGTATAAAAGTTCATTTTAGTTAGGATGAGGAATGCAAAGACAAACACAAAGAATCACTCTCAAGCAACATCAGAGAGTGACGTTTCTAAAAGTTCAAGAAAGAACCATTCTAGGAAGGGAGAATCTTATAACAACACCTCTTGGAATCTGTTGGTTGTATTTCCTATTTTCTCTACTTTGTCTTGTTCCTTGTCTTTCCCTCTGCAAAATTTTTAGGTTTTCCATCTTTTAACCTTGCCAAATTATCAAAACCCTGAAAAAACCCTAAAGCCAAGTATTAAACGATGCATATTTAAACCCTAGGCCATGTCTTTATATTTCATCGTTACTTTTTTAAAGTCACTTAAGACATGTGTTCTAAGTCAGGTCGCTTGATCGCGTTACCCAAAATCGAATATGCCAAATCTTCTTCCGATCAAGCTTTTCCTTTATGTCGCGTAGTCTCTTGAAAAAACAGAATATTCCATCAATGTCTCAAGACTTAGAGATCTTTCTTTAGTCGGGTTGTCGCTTGAACTTCATAACATAAAGCTTTAAAAGGAACGGGACCCACTTCAGTTGGGTGAGCACGAGACAGGTCAAAGAGTCAATGAAATGTGCTCCGACTTCGCGATTCACTTCATGTCGCAAGATCGCTAGATCAGGACATTCAAACAGCTAAGCTTTCCTTCAGTCGCGTGGTCTCGTGATAAATTGGTAGTTAAGGGGTAAATGTCCCAATTCGGAGACTAATGGTTTCATGTTAAGTGATTTCCCTCAGTCGGGATGTCGCCAGAGCAGAATGATTACTCAACTTTCCAGAATGCATAAAGTGGATGAAAGAATAGATGACATCTGTCATATGGTGAATGGTTGTCGTAAGGTCGCCAGAAGGAGGAAAGATATCAAGCGATAAAGAGACATAAGTGTTTTCACCCTCAGTCGTGAAGTCTCCTGATGATTTAAGGGCATGAAGTAATTTGAAGCGATTAAATGACAACTGTGCAATGAAGGAATGAAGAGATCTGATGGTGGTCGCATAGTCTGGTGATAAAAATGCCCCAGGGAAAAAGTCCTTCCAACTTAGAGATTAAGGCATGTCACGAAGTCGCTCTGAACAGAATAAAGGCATGTGCTATATGATAAGGTTAAGTTGAACTTATCACCCGACTCAGTGACTAAAGGTTATCGTATAGTCTTGAAATGAGAAATGAGCATCCAGTGACTTAGCAATTATCATGAAAAGTTAAATGCAACGGTGTGTCGCCAAGTCTGGAGAAGAATGCTGGGTTAAGGTTAACTCCCCGCGACTTAGATTTTTGCTTGTGTCACCTGATCGCTAGAAGGACTTGAGTTAGCCGAGGAAAAGAAAGACCGTTGTCGCCTAGTCTGAAGATCGGACCATGGTTAAGAAAAAGTGCTCGCGACAAAGAGACTTAATGAGGTCGCGAGGTCGCTTGATAATGAGATCTAGAAAAGTGGCGCCAAGTGGATGATATGACAGAAAGGATCACCCGGTGGCCAATAAGATACATGAATTTTTGATTACTGTGTACAAAAGGTAGCTGGGATATATGACAGAGGACAAATCAGAGGATGCCATGTCAGCTGTCTTAACCATTTTATGATTGCGCCAAAAGATTCATGATTTAAATTTGATTTTCTGTCACCTCGCGCAACTATGGCTAGGTTTTTGAAAGCTCATGGCATATCAACTTAATGGCAGAACTGACGTTTCTAAATTTTGATCCATGTACTCTGAATCCTTTGGCTATAAACAGGAGATTGTGCATTCATTCCTATTCACCGAGTTTATGATTTTAGAGCTAAGTTGTTCAAGCAAAAGGTGATATTCAAAGAGTTGTTACAGTGTTCAAAGGTGATTAAGGTTTCTAAGAATTACAGAGATTTGTGCTTAGATTTGTTTCAATATCATTCAGTCAGAGGTTCGAAGTGCTTGCAAAGATGAGTAGAGCTGTGAGCGTCACTTCTACTAGTGGAGGCAGTGGAGAGGAGCAAAAAGGAAAACACAGCTTCTCAGATGAATTTTTACAGCTTCTTCCAGGTTCAACACAGCACATGAAGATTGATGCTGGTGTCTTCAAGGATGAGTTCAGGAACATCAGAGATGCTTCAACCCCGGGCACAATAGGTTTCTCTCTTTTTTCATATTTTTATAACAATTCTGATAAACCTATCCCTATTTCAAACCCTTGGATATCTGGTTTGGGTAGGTTATTAGTGCCTGATGTATTTCTAGATGTTGACCTATTTTTGGACCTGGCAAACCATTATGATGCCCTAACAAAGACCATCAAGAGAGAAGATGGCACTGCCTTGTTGATATTAAATAGGAATTCTTTTATGCAAGCTTTTGGTCTATTCAGTACCATGTCCACCAAAATTGACATGAAGAAGCAGGAGAAAAGATATAGTACCAAGGCTGGTGTGGCAAGAATCTTGTTGAAGAAGCACATGCCAAAAGAGTTAAGAGATTATGTAGGTCCTAAAGCTGAACCCTACCCTTATTATTATAAGGACCTACATTTTTATATCAAATACAATGCCTATGCTCTTTGTAGAGTATTGGGAATAGATGGAGATGCTGAAAGAA
>MU224954.1:152842-179232 GCA_018584345.1 Thuja plicata | reverse complement strand
TGTAAGGCAAGCTATCCTAATTGTTTGAGCTGTAAGGCAGTTCAGTGTATCTTGTTTCTGTAATTTCTTTGCTTATTATTGACTCTGCAGCCCTAAGGATAGGCACTGATCTAGAAAACATTCTAAAAATCTATCTATGTTCGAAGTATTCCAAGTTATCAGAACCAAATCAATTTAAACACTCTGTTACTAAGAACATATAAGCTAAACTTGTAAAGGACCTCTGTCAGCAGGACACAGTCCATAGTATTGTTTCCTTGAAGAGTGAATCAACTAGGTTATCCCTCCTATTAAGAAAAGGAAGAAGGATGAAAATCCTTGTATCACTGGTTATTATTATGTTAATAACTATGGTTTGTATGGTAATATCTTGTTTATGGTTATGCTTGATCATCATCAAGATACTTCATAAGTTGCTTCAATAAAGATACATATTTAACCAGTGTCCACATCAACAAATACTGTGTTAACAGCCATCTTGAAAGGTAAAACCTGCCTGAGTATTTGTGGAGCTCAAAAATGAAGAAGGACCTTATCCAGTCCTTAGTAATTAGGCTTTTCTTTTCTTTGAATCAAGAGTAGAAGGTACAAGGTTCACATAGACATTTCAAGCATTGTGGTTCATACAAGAAAAATCCCTAACAGAAGCCCAGATCTGTAGGTCCTAGTCAGTCCTTAGGTGCTATTCCTAAGAAAGAAATTAATGTACCTTTGAATCCTCAATTTGACACCACAGGTTATTTTGAGGATATATTTAACCCTAGACCAAAGAGTGTATATCAAGAAAAAGGGGAAACATCCTCTTATTTCAAGGGTATCCCTTATGAACAAGTTGAAGACCAAAAGGGAGATAATCTGATGAATATATATGATTCTTCTAGTTTTGATATTGAGGGAGTCCTTAGAGATAATGACCTTTTGAAGAGGGAATTAGATGAAATACTTCTTATCAAGCAGAAGAATGATGAGGCTAGAGAGGAAAAATTATAAATTCCATCACTGAGAGAGAAAATTTGAAGAAGTGGGTTGCCCAATTAAAATTGGTAGCTCAAGGTGCAAATGAGGGATTTCATGGTTTGAATAAAGAACTTTTTGGAGATGTGGACACCTTGACAAAAGAATGCCAAGAAAGAGAACACATGCTTAAGAAAAATGATTCTAGAGATACAGGCCCTATGGTGAGGCAAGTCATTAATTATGAAAGTCAAAAGCCTCCTAAGTCTCAAATATCTCACAAAATATATAAACAGCTAATGCTAGAAAAATAGATGTTGATAAAGGAAAACAAAAGCTCACTGGCATTAAATTTTCTGAGCCTAAGGTTGAAGAGGGTATATCTCAGGATATGTTCTCACTTGATATGGAATTATAAAGGGCTAGAAAGACCAAAGCTGATATTGCAAAATAGTTGGAAAAGGTAGAATTAGAATTTGTTGTTGTAGAGATGAAAATAAAGATTGCTTTATGAAGTTCTCTAGTTTATACCAATTTAAAAAATGATAGCACTACAGTTACTCAAACCATACCTATAAATACCTATGACATTCAAAATACTAGTTGTAATAAAAATACCTAGACATATGGTGCAGCTCAAGGAGTTGCATCACAACCAGGAAGGAGTGGATTGAACAATACTAGTGGCCAACAAAATCTAGGCATTGGTAATAGCGGCCACAATATTGGTACAATTTTTCAAAGGAGACCTATTCATTTAGAGAGATATAGGAAAATATTTTTTGATGGTATCCCTGGCCAACCAAACCCTATTCCTAATGAGGTTAGAGATAAGATTCCCAAACTTAGTGGAAATAATGCCATAACTAGTGAAGAGCATCTAAAAGTCTTTTCGAATACAATAAATTATTATGAGATTGGAGATGAAGATGTTGTGATGAATTTATTTGTGCAATCCCTGATTAAGGATGCAAGAGATTGGTATGGAGATTTGCCTGATAACATCATTTACTCATGGGATGAATTTTTTAGAATTTTCAAAGAAGAGTATGGTGACAAGATAAATTCTAGTTTCATGTTGAATGAATTCAATAGTTTGAAAAAATTTACTAATGAAGGCATTGCTGAATTTAATGTACAATTTCAAAATGCCATGTATAAGCTATTCCAAGTATTGAGACTGGATGAAAATGTATGTGTCACCACCTACTGTAATTATTTGGATGGGAAGACAACTTATTTAATTAGAGATAAAGATCCTCAAACCATGAGAGAAGCATATAAGATGGCCATAAACATAGAAATCAATAGAAGAGCTTCTGGAAAGCTTGGAAAATGGGATGACAATAGACTCTGGAAAGAGTAAAAAATATAGTCAAATAAGAATTCCAAAGAAGAAGATAAAATGGATACATTGGTAATTGTGGTGAAAGATCTTGTTGCTAAGGTAAAAAAAACTGAAAAGGGGTTTCAAAATAATAGGCCACGGTATCAAAGGAAAGATAAGCCTTATAGACTACAAGATTTTCCTTATAAAACTCAGTGGAAGGATGGAAAACCTATGTCAGAAGAAAAAAATGATCCTAAGAACAAAGACATCCTTGATCCATTGAAAAACAATAATGCACATAATTTAGAAAACACTCCCTGGTGCATGGATTGTAATATGCCTCACTCCCCATATCAATGTGTGGTAGCTTAGGGTATAGTGGAGCCACGTAAAAATATTGGAACATAGGAAGGATAGAATGAGAAAAAACTGGCAATAAACATGTGTGCACTTACTATTGAAGATGACAATGGTAGCTCAGAGGAAGAGCTAGAAGAAAATATGCCAAACACAGTACATAATACAAGCACTAAGTTAGAAATTTTCAATTTGGGATACCTAATGATGAGGAGATAAGATTTATTACTATTGTTGCTATGACACAAGTAAGAAATTCATATCAGCTTAGGAGTAGAAAGGTTGATCAAAGTGGGAAACAACCCAATTCACCTATTATCATAGAAGTCATAAATGAGGAATCTACACAGGGTGAACTAAAGGACAATCTGGTCAAGGAAAATAAAATTACCCCAGCTAATGAACAAAAAACAAGACAATTGAAGGAGAATAAAGGTGAAGCATCTTCTGACAATGTCATGAGTTTCTAAAATTTTGATATGAAGCAAGGTTTATCTCAGATGAAGGTCTCTGTCCCTTTACTTGAGATGTTTAAAATTGAAGAACACTGAGAAGCAACCTTTTCATTGTTATCTGATTTGCCTTGTATGCATGATAATACTGATTTGAATGATAAATTGAAAGGGGACCAAGAAGAAAAGGGTAGAATCCCAATCTGTCTAGGAAATGTAATTATCCAAGAGCCAAATTAGATTGATCCTTTTTATGTAACACTGCTCACAAATAATATGTTACTAAAAAATTGTATGATGGACTTAGGAGCGACTGCTAATGTGATGACCTATACTGTCATGAAACAATTAGGTCTAGAGGTGGATACTGCTTGTGGTAAATGTTATGCCATGGAAAATAGGGAAGTACATGTAGTAGGAAATTTACAAGGATTAGAGGTAAAACTTTTTGCATACCTTGAGGTCACTTTTAAAATAGATGTTGTGGTTGTGGATTCACCACCCCATTATGGCATGCTTTTATCAAGAGAGTGTGCTGCAGCTATTGGAGGACATGTACAATTGGACTTGTCCTTTGCTACTATTTCTATAAATGGGAAAGAAGAAAAACTATTTCTATAGCCTAGATCTCCAGTTTATGTTGAAAAAACTGAACCAAACATGCTGAATTGCTTTGTGGATGTAGATATGCATAATTTCAAGGTCAAAAAGATTCAACCATAATTGAAAATCACAGATCCCATAATAGAAGAATTAGAATTGAAACAACATGGACTGTGGAAAATGTATTTTTTTGGAGCATGCTCTAGAGAAGGGTAAGGAGCTAGTGTACTATTTGTCTCTCTGTCAAGTATTACTTTCAAATACTCATTTCTATTGTCCTTTCAGTGTACAAACAATAGAGCTGAATATGAGGCATTATTTTTGGGATTAGAAATAGAAATCAAGCATGGCATTAATTTATTAAGAGTTTTTGGTGATTCAGAGCTAGCTATATCCCAAATTAGATCAAAATATGCTGCTAAAAATGATAGGTTGAAACAGTATAAGCATGTTGTATGGGATAGCATTGAATTTTTTGATGCATTTTCCATTGACTGGATAGAGAGATCTAAGAATATCATGGCAGATTTTTTGGCTAATGTGGCCTTGAAAAATGATGACCTAACACTAGCAGGGGTATCTATTGTGGAAACCAAGACTAGGCCTGCCATTCTCGATAATGTATATAATTGACAAGTCTTTGAAAGTGATGAAGATATCCTTAATTTCATTCAATGTGTGGATAATTATGAAGGGAAAATCATTGAATATAATAATTTGATGGAGATTATTGATGGGAAAGAAACCATATTTGGCAATGAAATTTTGCAATTGCAAACAAATGAAATCCCTAAAGGACTAACTCAACTAGAGGGATTGTTTACTGATAATGATAGTCACATGTGCCAAAAGTCTACAACCAAATTGGATGAATTTGAGGAGATAAACTTGGGATCAGAGTGTGATCCTAAGATTGTATATATTGGAAAGAAGTTGGCTCCTCATGTGAGAATAAACTTGATTATTTTTTTGAAAATATTCAAACATGTTTTTTCTTGGTCTTATGAAGACCTTAAGGCTTATCAATAAGACCTCTTTCAAAATGAAATTCCATTTTAAAATGATATTAAGCCTTTTAGAAAAAAAACATAGGCCAATAAATCCTTTGTTGGCCCCCAAAATGCAGCAAGAACTGACAAGGCTCAGAGAGGATGGGATAATAAAACCAATCAGACATTCTTCTTGGGTGTCCAATTTAGTCCCAGTCAGAAAGAAAAATGGAGACACCAGTCTATGTGTTGATTTTAGAAACCTCAATGTAGCCTCTCTAAAAGATAATTATTCTTTGCCTAACATGGAGGCAATGCTACAAAGAGTTGCTGGTTGTGATCTAATATCCATGATGGATAGTTTTTCTGGTTACAACCAGGTACTAGTTCAAGAATCTGAATAGTTTAAAACAACATTCACTACCCCATGGGGTACTTATGTCTATGTGAGAATTCCATTTGGCCTAATGAATACAGGAGCTACTTTCCAAAGAGCCGTTGATGTGGCTTTTAAAGAGTTTATAAATATAATTATGGTGGTGTATCAAGATGATTTAACTGCATATTCTCAAAATGATGAGGATCATTGTAAGCACTTGGAAAAGATTTTTACTAAAGCCTTGGAGTATGGGATTTCATTAAATCCAAAGAAGTGTCACTTTGCTATTACAGAAGGTAAATTATTGGGGCATATAGTGTCCAAAGAAGGTGTCAGGATTGATCTTGAAAGAGTGGAAGACATTAACAAAGTCTTGCTCCCAAAAAATATCAAAGGTGTTCAGTATTTCCTTGGGAAAGTAAATTTTGTAAGAAGGTTTATTGCAAACTTTTCTGAGATAGTAAAGCCCATTGTTAAATTAGTAAAGAAAAATGCTAAATTTGAATGGGATAAGGATGCTAAGTCAACTTTTGATGAGAAAAAGGTAGCTATTCAGCAAGCACC
The DNA here is from genome assembly GCA_018584345.1 of Thuja plicata. Lineage (NCBI taxonomy): Eukaryota > Viridiplantae > Streptophyta > Pinopsida > Cupressales > Cupressaceae > Thuja > Thuja plicata. Next base: position 173,604 of record MU224954.1, on the reverse strand, counting down.
TATATTGAGATCTCCAGATTATGAAAATCCTTTTTTCTATATTTTCTTTTGCTTCATTCCATACAATTGCTGCATTACTTTTGCAGAAGGATCATGAAGGTTTTGATCATCCCATAGCATTTTTTAGTAAGTCTCTGCAAGTAGAAGAACTTAATTATGAGATAATGGAGAAACAAGCATATGCATTGGTCAAAGAAGTCAAGGTTTTTAGACCCTATCTAGTTTGTGCAAAGATAATTGCTTGTGTGCCACATGCTATAGTGAAAGATATATTGTCTCAGTTTGAAGTTACTGGAAAAAGGTGTAGATGGATCAACAGGATCCAAGAATTTAATCTGGAAAATTCATGTCACCAAATTGGTGAGGGGTTTGGGTTTGGCCAAGATAATGACTGACACAAACATGGAGTTGGCCCAAGTCAATGATGTACAGACAGTAAATATGAATCTGACTAGTATAGAATTGCAACCATGGTATACTGATATTGTGTTTTTTCTGAAAAATGTTAAATGTCTAGAACATATGTCAGAAAATCAAAAAAGGACTCTGAAGTTGCAGGCTCAAAGGTATGTCTTGATACAAGATGATTTATTTTGGAAGAATAGGGATGGAATTTTATTATTTTGTTTGGATTAATCACAATCTAAAAGATACTTGGATGAAATGCATAGTGGTGTGTGTGGGGGACACTATTTTGCAAAGACCACAACTCACAAAATAATCAGAGTTGGATTCTATTGGCCATGTGTTTTCAAAGATACTCAAAAGTTTGTATAGAAGTATGAACCCTACCAAAATTTTTCTTCTAAGATGAAATTTCCAGGAGCCTTGCTTTTGAATCCTATGACTGTTCAAGCACCTTTCACCCAATGGGGTCTTGATTTTATTGGTGAATTCATAGAAAAATCTAGTGTAGGCAATAGTTGGATTCTTGTGGCTGCAGACTATTTTACAAAATGGATAGAGGTAATTCCATAAAAAAGGGCTACTAGAAAGGTAGTAATTGATTTCTTAATGGATAATATTTTGACAAAATTTGGTGTGCCCACTAAGTTAATCATGGACAATGCCATGTGTTTTAGGTCTGAGGAGTTTAAGGAGTTCTGTGAAGACTATGGCATTATTGTATCTTATTCCTCACCATATCATCCTCAAGCAAATTGACAAGTTGAGTCTAACAACAAAAGCATCATGAAATTCATTAAGAGGATTTTGGAGAAAAATAAAAAGTCTTGGCATTCAAAACTAAAGTTAGACTTTTGGGCTGATAGGGTTATAATGAAAAGAGAAATAGGGGTATCCCGTTTTGAAATGGTCTACGGAACTTAGGCAAGGTTGCCTTTAAATAATTTTTTACCTGTATATAAATTTCTACAAGAAGAAGAGTTTGAAGAACAAGAACCCATGATGGAAAGGATGGATCAATTGGTGGAACAAGAAGAAATATGAAGCTCCAACAATAGTCCAAGTATTTGTTTGACAAAAGAGCAACTAAAAGGAAATTTCAGATAAATGATATGGTGCTTCAGTGGAATGCTAGGAAAGAAGAAAAGGTAAAACATGGTAAATTTGAATCATTATAGATGGGCCCAATTGTGGTCTAGGAGTTTCATGGTCAAAATTCTTATTTTCTGGAAGACCCGAATGGTGAGATACATGAATTTCCAGTGCATGGACAATTCCTAAAACATTATTTCTCATAAATTTCTTTTTCCATACAGTATAATAGCTCTCCCTATTTTAGTTTGGTTTTGTTGTGTGTGTATGTACAGTTTTGCTTCAGTTTGTGGTCTGTCTCCTAGAGTTTTGGTTTCTAATGTTAATCTCACAATTAAATTTCCCTAGTCAGAGCCATTGTTAGCACTGTATATTGAAAAAATTTCAAATTCCAAGCTTTGGCAATTTTCCCACATCTTTCTATTCAAGATCCATGTCTCTTATGCCAAAAGGTCAAATTGTGGTTAAGTCTTCAAAATGCCTTGTTTCAAGCTTTAATCACACATTCACGCTGGATTTTAAAATGTCTTTTTAAGTGAGCGAGTGAGTGACGAGTCATTTTGGGTTGAATCAGATAGTCACGGTCATATCTTGATGAGCTAAGTTGGTAGTGTGAGTGAGTGACATGGTCATTAAAGTGTGTTAATCACGGAGTCGGGATGTCTTTCTGAAGTCGGGTTGTTTGTCAGCAACTGAGCGAGTTGAAATTTTTTTGTTTGGTGTGCACTCGTGAAGGTTTGAGTCTTTTGTTAGAATGCTCAGCGAGTCAACGAGTGGTTAAGTTTTGGTGTATCACATAGTTGTGGTGGTCTTATGTCTTTAGTTTTTGGGTCCACAACTGAGTGATTAGTATAAAGTGAAGTCTGGTCACTCACTCAGGCTAAATTTTTATTCATACCTTTTCAGCCTGTGAGTGAGTGAGGAAGTCATGTTACAAGTGTCGCTCACTCATTCAAGTTCTAATCAATGTTATTTTTGTAGTGTGAGTAAGTGGTGGATTATGTTTTGGTTATCAGATGGTTCCACTTGCTTAGTCACGCAGAAGGTTTTTGAGGTTAGCAAGTGCGCAACTAAAGAAACCATGTTGGTTACCACTCACTCACAGATGATATAATAATTAAATTTTTTAGCTCGTGAGTGTGCGATGAAGGAAATTGGAGGTTGTCACTTAGTCACTCATGAAAAAATTTGAGTCAAAAAGATCAGCGAGTGAGCAATTGATGAATCATAAAGTTTGTATAAAGATACTCGCTTAGTTGCCAAGGATCTAATCATCAAGAGTTTTCAGTAGCAAGTGTGTGATTGTGAATAAAAAAGGGGTTATCACTCACTCATGGATAGTTTTGAGCTAAAGTATTTTGCAGTTTGATTGAGTGACCAGATAAAAGTGCATGAAGAAGATGGTTATCGCTCACTCACGGAAGTAGAAAAATAGAACAAAAGTACACAATGACTATGCGACTAAACAAATGATTCATGACTATTTTTAGCCATTGCTCCCTTGGGAAAATCTGAGCATGATGATAAAGAGATTAATTAGTGCATGACCAAGGAAGGATTAAGTGATGAATTTTTACTCGCTCACTCTTGTGATTTTCAAAAGGGTAAAGTATTGAGTAGCGACTCCACAATTGATGTAGGGAATAGTATTGTCGCTCAATCACGCAAGTATAAGTACAAAGACAAAGAGGTAGTGAGTACACAATTTATCAATGATAAATTTTCCTTCTAGGTCATCACTCAGTCATGAATGACATAAACTTGAGCAAAGAAGAAACTAGGAGTGCGAGACTAGTTGTAAGAAAACATCTTATCGCTCACTCACAAGGACAAATTTGAATCTAGGAAAAGGACAGTGAGTAAGATACAAGTTGACAAGTGGCTCATGCTAGGCTTATGAAGGAAAAAAGAGAAAAAAGTGAGTACTCTTTTCTAGCAGGGATCAAGCAGTGTGAATTAATGGTAGCATTAGTTACAGAGAGATGATTGTATGACACTGTGCAAGAATTTGGCATTCAAGTAGACAAGATGCTGATTAGATGGCTATAAAGATGAATGATTGAGCTTTATTTTGTACAACTCTCATCTATGCCTTGAATATTTTGTTGTGAAAGAAACATAGCTTGTTTTTCTGAGATAGAAATTTGAGAAGGAAAGATGAGTCAAGCTACTACTAGTGCTGCCTCACAAGGGTCTGAAAAGAAGAAGGTTTCAAAAAAGAAATATATAGCGGAGTTTTCTAATTTTCTTCCTGGGAAATCAAACATAAACAATGCTAACTGGGATGAGTGGAAGGATAGATGGTGTCAGTGCAAAAATCTAGTCACTGCAGACTTTTCGGGTAATACTTTATTTCATTATATCTAGAACAATAGAGTTAAAGTTGTCCCAATTTGTAATCCCTGGGAATTAAACATGGCTAAATTAATTGTGCCTGATATATATGTGGACATAGATTTAATCAAGGAATTGGCTAGGAATTATTGCCCAGTAGCTAGGGTAATTAGGAAAAAGAACAAGGAAGCCCTAGTACACATCTATAGAAGATCAGTAGTAGAGGTTTTTGGGATTACTGGTGCATTGTGCACAGAAATTGATCTGGAGAAGATAAAAGCAGATTATAAGAAGAGGGAAAAATTGAGCAAGAAGTATGAAATGCCCAAATTCATGCCTAGGGTAGACAAAAACCTGGTAATTATCCTAGACAATGTTAAACCTCTGTTTGATTTGTCCTTGTTTCATCACTATGTCAAGTGCATAGTATATGGCTTGAGCAAGGTATTAGGATTTGATGGAGATTCTACTGTTACTGAGGACCTACTAATGATGGCAATGCACATTCAACACCCAGAGGTCAATTCATATTATGATTATGTGGGGTACCTAGTTGACGCTATACATGTAGCACTGGTAGATATACATAATAATGTCCCTGTTCCAACTTTTAAACATTATTCTCATCTAATGCTTATGATTCTATTTTACAAGGCCTCCATGGACAAAGAACTGCAACTGTTTGATTCAGAATATGGTGTCAATATGGAAATTCAAATATGGACCTTGGTATGGGACAGTTCTACTATAAATTCATCTTTTGTATGTTTCTCTAATTGGATTGTCGATTCAATCTTTGATTTACTAGGAGCTGATAGGGAGAGATTGCCAATTAATGTTAAGATAATTATAAGGCCTTACCAATTTGTTGAAAAGTGGCCAATCACTCACAATTGGGGAGATTTCTTTTTCTTTGATCATTTCACTATCATTAGGGTATATAGTTGTTCTCAACCTCCTCACATTCTCCCCAAATTTGTGCCTCTTAGAATTGCATTTCTAGAGTTCATTTGGAAACTTACCTAGGTTGATAAATAATTCCTAGAAGGACATAGGAGGGGTACTTTTGTCCCTAGATTATGGGTGGGTTTCAATTTTTCTATTGGGAAAAGAGTGTTTGATTTAATCAATGACTTTTTAAAGTAGTATAGAATGTCCACAGCTGTTGTTAGATTCTTTGATCCTAAATTTTGTGTAAAAATAGCTCTAAAAGGTATGGTTTCCTGGGTAACTTCCAGAGATCATGAGCCACTGGATGAGGAAGATATAGTGAGAAACAAGTTGGAAAAGGATGAATTCTAGGAGAGAAGAAGGAAATGGAATGATCTTCTTAGGGAAGAAGCTGATTAGAAGGAATCAGACAAGACTTTTTTTGGTTTCTTCCCTGACCTCGTATACTTGAAGAAAATGGAGGAGATGCTTAAGTCTTATGACACTTTGATGGCACAAGTACCATAGTTCAGTGTTGAGGATGCACAGTCTCAAGGATCCCCAATTCCTGTTGCACTACATAACCAAGAACAACAAGAGGAAAAACACCAAGAAGAAGAAGAGGTTGGTGAAGAGGCTACTTCTTCTAGAGAACCACCCAAGGAAAAATAGAAAAAAAAGCACAAGAGGGGGTAGGATAGGAAGAGCATGGCCAAGGCTGTGATAGCAGGGCATGGAAAATATTTCAGGAAGCTGAAAAGGAAATTGCAAAAGTAGCCACAAGATGAAGGTCAAGGGGACAATCAGATGGTACTTTTTGGAGAGGTTGATGAGAGAGTAATGATAGCAAATGAATTCATGAAAGATGAAGAATTCATAAAATCTAAAGATTTCAAGAGATTCTTAATCAAAATGAAGCAAAATGATTTAAGGAAAAACCTTATCACAGGAGAAGGTCAGGAAGTGAAAAATGAGGAGATTATAAAGACACTCCAGGATTATCATCCTGAGAGTGAATTAATCACTATAGATCAAGCTAGATTTCTGGTACAAAATAGTGGGGTACTATTGATGCCTGGTTGGGACTTACAGTCCACATTTATTATAGATCAAATCAGAAGGCAATAAGACCCTCTAATGAAAATAGAGGTTGAGATTGATGAAGTATTGAAAGGATCAGGATTTGATCCTAAGTCCAATACTTTAGCTATCTGGTCCTTGGCCCTTGCTACATAGAAACCTCTGGTTATGACAATAAGAGAGGAAATGAGGGTAGATAAGATGATCTGGAACTTGCAAAACACCAGTGACACTGAGATTACCCAGTTAATGACCCAAGTGTCCTTCATGAGTTTGGCAAAAATAGATGACTTGTCAAAGAGATATGAGACAACATTTGGCCAAATGATGGTCCTAGAAAAAAATCATGAAGAAGTAGTGGTTCATAACCACACATTGGAGAAACAAATTGCAAAATTGAAGGAAGATTTGGAAGAAAGTAAGAGAGAAAAAACTCCATCCCTCCAGGAAACATCAAAAGATGAAACAGATGTTGTAGTAGGGACAAAAGAGGACTCAGCATTGGCAAAAGGCCAATCTAAAGAGTTGTCTCAAGGAAAAAATATAAATGTCATGTGTATCATATTGCCTATATTGCAACATCAAAATGATGTTTTGAAGTAGAAGACTGACATAATATACACATTATATGGCTCATTGCAAGAAGCCTCAAAGATAATGGCTGAGGCCATGACTTTTCTGGAGCCCACTTTCAAGTTCTAGTCAAGAAAGGCCAGAATAATGGATAAATTGAAGACAAATATCTTGTATAGTGATGAATTTCCTGACAAAGTATCTAACACTATTGAGATGATTAGTGAAATGAATGATACTTATGCATTCTTCAATGGAAAATCTGAGTTAATTGGTAACAAGTTGGATTTATTTGGTGATCATTGCCCTCCCTAAATCCCAAAGATTTATGATGAAGCTAGCACTCTAATGCCACAATCAAATTGGCCAGATGAGTTTGATGGGATATTTAAGGATGAAGAGATGAAGCAACACCTGGAGAAAGATACTAAAGCCAAGTATTGCAATGAATTAATTGATAACCTCTTCAAGGTTGAAAGAGATATGGTGAAATTTATTGCTGAGGCCAGGACAACTATGGATGCCAGGTGGATGAAAGCTATTACCAAGATGGAAGAGGAGAAGACCTTTGAGTGGCTCACCACCAATGAGGTGAACAGGTGGGAGGCAAAGCTGAAAGTATAACAATGATATTTTCAAACTTCAACAACAAATTTTGTTCAGGCTTCGCCAACTTTTTCCACTTATGTTCTATTGTAATTTTGTCTTTTTTGTCAGTTTTAATGGTTGTTGTAAAATATTTTGTAAATATTTCCCATGTATCCTATAGCTTGTTGCATCCTTATTATATAAGGATCCCAAGACTACTAGGAAAAGGATATCCATTTTCATTTTGGGGAATACAAGTTGAAGTTGTAAACTCTATCTTAAGACCAATATATTCAAAGTAGGGTTTTGAAATTCATTGTTGAATGTAATAGTAGATTTTGATCATGAATACAAATTGAATCCATCAATAGTCTCCGAAACATATGATGAGTATTTTGTCTTCATTGTTGTGTTCTGAATTTTATTTAAGTTGAATGCTCAAGGAATGTTCAATTTATGCATCTGTTAGGAAGATTTTGAAATAGTTTTAGGGTTCTTTCAATGAAAGACTAAAATTTCCTTAGGACTATTTCAATGAGATTTAGGGTTTATAATGAATTTGATGAATTAAGTTGTCATAAGTGTGATGATATTTATATAAGGTATATCTATTTTTATGTCAGATCTGTCATTATTTTAAGTTCTTGTTCATGAGAAATTGGTTATGAATGTTCATAAGTGACTCCCTACCCTAGGATAAAACACTGGTCTATTTTCCTTTGAAATAGTTGACTATCACTATTAAAATTGATCTTTATCTTTATGTTTTGATCTATCAAATAAATGTTGCAAAGGTCAATCCCTGTAATTCCATTCATACCTGCTTGAATGATCCTGTGATTTGTTTATCTCAAGATACAAGGGTATTCCCACCCGATTTTATGGAGCTCAAAGTGTAGAGGGTTTAAAAACCCTATTTCTATCATTTTATATCTTGCTTGATCAATTTCTGGGATAAATAGAGCAAGCTCATTGAGAGTATTTCATATGTCAGCAAGAAAAGGAACTAACAGGTGGAACATGAAATGTAGTGTTTCTACTAGCACTATGCAAGGAGGTTTATTTTTTTCAAATTTATAGCGAAGAATAAGATTAAGGGTCTAGGATGATCATGGGATTGTGGTAAGAACTATCTGTCTTTATGTAGATGGAAACCAAGGTTTGACCCCGTGGCTGATCTTAACAAAACAACTCTAGTGTGGGTAAGAATGCCAGGATTCCCACTTGAGTTCTGGGATGAGAAATTCTTTAGATGGATTGGTAACACATTTAGACACTATTTTAATTTGAATGTTGGGACTTAGGTGAGATCTAGGTTAATCATTTCCCAATTCTGTGCTAATTTTTTTATTAATAAATTTTTTCCTAATTTCATTACTCTGTAATCAAAATTGGGAAAACGGACTCAAGTTTTGGTGTATGAGAATGTCACTATTTATTTCCAATTTAATGTTCCAAACCTGGACATGTTATAGAAGACTATAGAATTCCCTAGTGAAGGAGCTTAAGTTGAAGGAAATATTCTCTTCACCATCATACATAGTGGGAGACAAGTTAGAAGTTGGAGATACCTTGGGCGATAAGGACTATCCTTCCAGAGATGGATTGTTGAAATTAATGAACTCTTGGGACATATATTCTATTTTGGATCAAGTTACCTTTGATAATACATCAAGGATTTCAGAAGAGGAGTGCCAACCTCTTGGAAATGATACCTATTTGGAGGAAGAGGAAATTATCTCTGCTCTAAAGGATAAAAAAATAGGTGGGGAAAATCTTTGAAGTCCTGAGAATTAATCTATAGTTTTCCCAAAGCATAAGGAAATAAGAGGACAAACCGCTATTTCCCCTAAGAAGAAAACAAAGAAAGAGCCCCAAAGAGAAGATGACCAATAAGGAAGATACTAAATTGTCAATATTTATACAAACATTAAGGAAGTTCTCAAATGATCTAGGGATTGGTTTTGTGCTAGAAAAAACTAAACCCTCACAACCAAAGAAAGAAATACTTAAGTCCAAAAAATCATACCTTTCCCCGAGTGCTACAACTACTAGCCTATTTCTTATAGAGGAAGAAAAATGGAGAACCTAGAAGAAGAATACCAAAACTAAAAAGGTGGATGTGGGCTCAAAAAGTAAGGTGGGATTCTCTTTAGTGAGAGTTTCAAGACAAAAGGAAATTGCTAGGGAAATTTCTAATGGAAGGAAAAGGACCCTTAATGCAAATACCAAATGTGAAAAATGAAGTTTCTTTCATGGAATATGAGGGGGATAAACAATCCTCAAAATAAATATGTGCCAAGAAACTATTTTTTGCAATCAAAATTAGATATTATTTTACTATGTGACATAAGGAGGGATGATGAAGGGGCCTAGGGCTCTCCCAATCTACCAAACCACCTAGCTGACACAACAATGCGGAAGCAACAACATAGTGAGAGAAGAAACAACAAATCCTTTTCATATATTGATCAAACTCATTACATGTTAGGCTATAAGGCCTTCCTGGTTTTGACCATATATAATCAATAAATTATAGAATAGTCTTCATACATGCAAGGTCACAGACCTTCCTTCTAGCTATTTCAATACTTTATCATTTATTACAATCTGATATCAAATCCTACTAAAGAACTACCAAGAACCCCTAAAACTAAGAACATAGAAACAAATATATACAAGAGTCTAACAAAGAGGTGGGTGCTCCAAACCATAAGAGAGACCCAGATATAGGTCCACATAGATCCCAATGAGAGGCCCCAAATCAATTAAGACACAAATTAAATGAATAAGTCGGCCACCAGATCCAACTCTAAAATAAACATCTCGGGCAAAGGTTGACAGAGAAAAAGAGTGACTCAGGAAAAGAGAATCCCAAGCAACAAGAAACAAAACCTGAGTATCAGAAAAGAAGCTCGAGCAACAAAAACAAGCATTACTGAGTGACAGAACCCAAGCAATAGGAACAAGCATGCCCAAGCGACAAAACCTGAGAAATAGAGACTAACCCAAAACAAGCATTACCAAGCAACATAGCCCAAGAAACAAAGTACTTCCTGAGCATCCTCCAAACAAACATAGAACAAAACAAGCATATTTTTAGTTGAGTAGGATTGCAAATGACCCAAGATGCTCCTACATCAGACACCTAGGGTTACAAGAAATGATTCCCCGAATCATGTATCAGGTCCAACCTGAAATGAATCTAACTTAGATTGAGAAATCCAAGATGAGTTCTCAATCAATCTGTTCTTCCACTTCACTAGGTACTCCATGTATTCCTTTCTTCTTGTACTTCTATCAATTCTCTATTTCAAAATCTATTCAACTTCTTCTATATGCTTCTTAGGATAATCACTTGGTATTGTCACTTCTTCATCAGGTTCATGATATTTATACAAGTCTGAAATATTGAATATAGGTGATATATCCATGTCATCAGGTAATTCTACTTCATAATAATTTACGCTATCAAATCTTCTTAGTATTCTACAAGGACAAAATTTCTTCATCTTCAGTTTACCATATGTGCCAATAGAGAATCTTCCCTTCTTTAGATGAACCATAACTAAATCACCAACTTTGAATGTTTTATGTATTCTTGATCTGTTTGCATTATCTTTTAATTTCTAATTACTTTTCTCCAACTTTTGTTTTACATCTTCATGCAATGTCTTAATAAACTCAGAAAATTCTTCTACTTTAGCACTCCTTTTCTCTTCTCTAACAATATCTCTCAAGTCTGATATACCTCTCAGTTGTGTGTCATGAACAATCTCAAAAGGTGTCTTTCCAATACTTCTATTTACTGAACAGTTTTATGCAAACTCTTCTTGTGCCAACATCAAATCCTAATTGCTTGGTGTGTCTCCAACTAGGCATCTAAATAAGTTACCCAAACTTCGGTTTACAACCTTTGTTTGTCCATCAGTCTATGGATGAAATGTAGAATGAAATTTCAACTTAGTATCCAACTTCTTAGCATCTGATGTTTTCCTACATGGTATGAAATGTGTCATCTTAAAAAATATATCCACAACAAAAAATATGGAATCATTACCTCTTGCTGTCCTCAGTAAGCCAAGAACAAAATCCATGCTCATATCACTCCAAGGTTTCTTAGGAATAATAATTGGTGTATACAAACTAGTATTCTAACTCACTCCTTTTGCAACTTGAAAAACTCCACAACCTTTCACAAACTTATGAACATCCTTATATAACTGAGGCCAAAAATACCTTTCCTTAAGAAAACTCAATTTTTTATCAATGCCAAAATGTCCATCCATTCCACTACTATGTTTCTCTTTTATCAAATTAGTTCTCATTGATCCTCTTGGTATACACAATTCAATATCTTTGAAAAAAATATATTCATGAATGAAATAATCTTCATACTTACTTGATTGATTTGAATTTGGTGCTCTGCACACTTTTCACTGCTCACAAAAATTTGGATCACTTTCATACAAATGTTTCATATCATCAAAACCAAGAACTTCAATTCTCATTTCAGTCAACAAAGATCTTCTTCTACTCAATTCATTAGCAACTCGGTTAGAAACTCCACTCTTATGCTTAATCACAAATGTAAAACTTTACAAATACTCTACCCATTTCATATGTCTCTAATTCAACTTATTCTGACTACCCAAATATTGTAAAGCCTTATGACCAGTATACAACACAAATTCATTTGGCATTACGTAATGTCTCTACTTCTTCACAGCTTGAACAATAGCATAGAAATCTTGATCATAAATAGAATATTTCCTTTTAGCATCATTCAACTTTTCTCTAAAGAAAGGAAGATGTTTACCTTCTTGAGTCAATACAACTCTAATTGCACTTCCACTTGCATCATATTCAACTTGAAATACCTTATTAAAATTAGGTAATTCATCAACCTTCAATTTCAAAGTCCCAAAACTCTTATTAGCTCCATGTGTCCATTTGAATTCTCTTTTGTCTCCTCTCATTGTCTCAGTCATAGTATTACAAATAGAACTGAAATTTCTGATAAAATTCATGTAATTAAAACTTGCAAATCCATGAAATGATCTTACCTCACTGACTTTGTCAGGTGTAGGCCAATTTAGTATAGCTTCAACCTTATCAAGATCCATCTTTAAACCATCATCTGAAATCACAAAACCCAAATACACAAGCTCTTCTTTCATGAAAGAACACTTTTTTAGATTTATCAGCAACTTTTCCTCTTTCAATCTTTGCAACACTTGTCTTATATGCATCAAATTCTCTTCTCTAGTCTTACTGAATATCAAAATATCATCCAAGTATACAATCACACATTTATTCAAAACTTCATTCATCAACCTCATAAATGTACTTGGTGCATTAGTTAAACCAAAAGTCATAACCAACCACTCATACAAACATTACTTTGTCTTTAAAACAATCTTCCATTCATCACCTTCTTTGATTCTTATATGATGATATCCACTCTTCAAATCAATTTTGGTAAAATATCTTTCTCCACTCAAACAATCCATTATGTCATACATTCTCGGTATAGGAAACCTATACTTCACTCTGATCTTGTTGATTACTCTTAAATCAGTGCAAATTCGCCATTCTCCATTCTTCTTAGGTGCCAACACAATAGGTATTGCACATGGAAACAAAATTTCTTGAATCAAACATTTGTTCAACAATTCATGAACTTGTTGGTTAAGCTCTTTATTCTTGGTTGGTGTTAACCGATGTGGTGCTTTGTTTGGTAAACTAGCTCCAGGAATCAGATCCATACAATGACTGATATCTCTCATTGGTGGCAAACTATTAGGTACATTATCTAAAATTATCTCCTTGTACTTAGTGAGTAACTTCTCAACTTATATAGGAACTTCATCTTTTGTATTCTTACTTAGTTTGTTAGGAATCAAAGCATAAAATATATTATTTCTTTTCGAATCCTTAATAAACTTTCTACCTTCCATTAGACAAAATTTCACAGATGTACACATTTCACCAACAGATTCTTCAACCAAAGGTAACAAAACTTTATTCTTACCATCAACCCACATAGAATATCTATTCAATCTTCCATTATGTATAGCATGTCTACCATATTTCCAAGGTCTACCCAACAAAATGTGACAACAATCCATAGGCATAATATCACACAATACCTTATCATAGTATTTTCCAATTTTTAGATTCACAAAACATTGTTCACTCACCATTAATGTATTCTCATCCTTGATCTATGAGATATGATAGGGTTTTGGATGTTTCATCATTTCCAACTACAACTTTGTAACCATTTTCTTAGATTCCATATTCTTTGAGCTTCCACTATCAACAATAACCTTCCAAACCTTATTTGTAACTCTACATCTGGTCTTGAACAAACCTTTCTTGACAGGATCTTTCTTATCTTTCTCACTCCATAGTATCCTTCAGATCATGAGGTTTCCTTCCTTCTTAGCTTCATTTGGTGACTCTTCTTGTACCAAGGCATTTCTTCTACTACTAGTCTTCTTTCTTGCATGTGTACACTCAAAGGATTTGTTTCCTTCCCATAATTGTAACAAGTTACTTGGAACCCTCTTCTGCTATAACCACCTCAGGTGTAATTACCTCTTCCTTAGTATGAACTTCCACCTTTCTATTTAGTCTTTCCCTTATCTTGAGATGTGTCTGAAACTAATTTTTCTGGTTCAGATCTACTATTTTAACCATGAGATCTACCTCTTCCTCTTAGGAATCTACCACCTCTACCTCTTTTCCTTTGCTCATATCTTTTGTTCAGCTTCTCCTTAGCTTTTAGGGAAAACTAATATGCCTCCTCAATGCTTTCCATCTTGACCATACTGATCTCTTCTTGTATATAACTTCTCAAACCATTTAGATATGTTTCTACCCTTTCCATCTTATCTTTAACATGTCTATATCTGATGTCCAATCTATAGAATTATTCAATATAGTCTTTCACAGATTTATCCTTCTGTTTCAAACTTTGCATTCACCTAATCAGGTTAATCTGATAATCACAAGGTAGAAACTTGCCTTTCAATTTGTTTACCATCTTATCCCATACCTTGATTTTGTCTTTTCCTTTCTTCTTTCAATCCAATTGTAGATGTTTCCACCATAAGGATGCATGACCTTTCAGCTTTGAACTTGCAATCTTCACCTTCTTATCTTCTGATACATTCTCATTTTCAAATTACTTTTCTATCTCAGTTATCCAATCAATCAATTCATTAGAATCCAATTTTCCACTATACTCAGGAGTATTAAAGTGAGGTGTGGATTTCAAACTTGTTAGGGATCTCAAGAATCTCTATTCTTCCTGGTCCATCATAGGTGCAGGTGCAGCTTCACCTTAAACCTCGTACAATTCATCATCACTAACATCGTCAAGATGTCTTCCTCTGCGTTGGGCTGTCTCAACAACTTCTAATCTGGGATTTAAAATGTGTTAGGGCTCTCAAGAATCAACTTTCAAACTTTTTAAGGATCTGTATTTCCTCTCCCATGAACCATCTTGAATCCCTCTACAATTGTAGGTCAGATCACAATCTACTACCCCACAAGAATATCACCAACTAGGTTTAGGGTTTACAAGAAGGAACTTAGATCTCACCAATTCTCTAATACCACATGACATAATGAGGGATGATGAAGGGGCCTAGGGATCTCCCAATCTACCAAATCACCTTGTAGACATAACAATGCAGAAGAAAAAAAATAGTGAGAGAAGAAACAATAGATCCTTTTCATATATTGATCAAACTCATTACATGTCTGGCTATAAGGCCTTCCCAGTTTTGGCCATATATAATCAATGAATTATAGAATAGGCTTCATACATCCGAGGTCATAGACCTACCTTCCAAATATTTCAATACTTTATCTTTTATTACAATCTGATATCAAATCCTACTGAAGAACTACCAAGAACCCCTACAACTAAGAACATAGAAATAAATATATACAAGAGTCCAACAAAGAGTTTGGCGCTCTGAACCATAAGAGAGACCCAGATTTAGGTCCACATAGATCCCAATGAGATACCTCAAATCAATTAAGCCACAAAAATTAAATGATGAAGTTGGCCACCAGTTCCAACTCCAAAATAAACATCTCAGGCAAAGGTTTACCGAGCAACAGACTAAATCAGGAAACAAACACCCCAAGAAACAAGAAACAAAACCTGAGTGTCAAAAGAGAAATTTGAGCAATAGAAAACAAGCATGCTTGAGTGATAGAACCTAAGCAATAGGAACAACCATGCCCGAGAGATAGAACCAGAGAAATAGAGACCAACCCGCAACAAGCATTACCGAGAAATAGAGTACTTCCTGAGAAGACTCCAAACAAACTAAAGAAAAAAACATAGTTTTAGTTTAGAAGGATTGCCAATGACCCAAGATGCTCCTAGATCACTATGTAAGAATTGAAAATGCCTATACACATATTTACTAGTATTGAAGATAAAATATAGCTAGACTCCTCTCTCTTCATAAGTGATGCCAATGGAGCCTTAGGGGGAGTTGTTACTTTGTGGAATCCTAACAAACTCAAAGGAGATATCTATTACTTTTCTCCTAATTTCCTAGTTGTTACTTTCAAATGCAATGAAACCTAACCTATTGGGAGCACGCTCAAACATGCAAACATTAGAGATAAATATTAAATAACAACATTATACATATCTAAAGCATACTACTAAAAACAAGAAGAGATTCATCACAACCTCTGATGAGCCAAACAAGTGCACCCAAGCCTTGTTGATTTGCTCTTAGAGAGGTTTGTGGGTGTGCTCTCCCAACACAATATTATAATCCCACTATTGATCTATTGAATGCAACTAAGAGAATGAATAACTCAAGAACAAGTATAAGGAACTTGTCTCAAGTGTTCATTTAACATGATAATGCAAGGCTAATACTAAGATGATATGCAAGATTTAATGAAAACAAACTAAGTTCATTCCATTAATCCTAACATGTAATATCTAGATTACAAGTATGAAATAAACATGAGCTAAAAACTAAAACTGCTATGAAAGATACTAAATACTTTAAGAAATTCTAGAGACAAACTAGCATGATAATAATGCATGAATGAGAGATGATTTGCTCTTGAGAAAGGCCTCTATTTATAGAGTTTTTGGAGGAGAGAGAGGGCTTGGATGAGGTGGAGCTCATGTGGCATCCACATAGGTGCCACATGAGGGACACATAAGCCATGCAAGAGGCCCACTTTGCTCACACATGTGTGAGCAACTTTGGATGTGATGGGTCAAAGAGTACTTAAAGTACACATGTGAAGGATCTTGTAAGAAGGTGTAAGAGGGTGTAAGAGTTTTAGTCCAATGAAACACTTTTAGAAAGTGTAAGGTGTCATCATAGGTGTAAGAAACCTTGTTGACACCAAATTAGAATTATTTAGAAAAGTCAAAATTTAAAAATTTGCTCACACATGTGTGAGCAAATAATTAGGACTAATTGTTGTAGGAATCAAGAAATTAGTTTAATTAACCTTAGTTAATTAATAGATAGGTATATTTGGTGAGAGTCATGTGAGGTAGGGTAGGATCTAGGTTCAAATTAGCTTAATCCAAATTAATTTAGATTAATTGCGGTTTAGTAGAATTTAGGTCATGTGAAGGAATAAATAAATTAAAAATTTATTTAAAGGGGATTAATGAGGGATAATGTATTAAATAAGATTTAATACATAAAAAAGGGTAGTATTTAAATTAAATTTAAATACCAAGGGGAATGAATCATGTTTAATTAAATAAATTTAATTAAATAGATAGAAGAATATAACAAATATAATTAATTAAAATTAACTATAATGTTATGGGAATATTAATTAAATTAATATAAGGAGGATTTTGGATGTCTACATTTTGCCCCTCTTTGATGCATTATCGAAAGTGACATTGCATCAAAGAAAAGAAAATAAGATGCCCCAGAGGGTTCAAAAAAACTACGGTAGCGAGAGCGGAGGAGGGTGCCCCCTCAAGAAAATAATAGGAAAAAATATAATTTTTTAATAAAAAATTTTCGAAAAGAAAAGAGAATGGGGAAAGTAGACCAATTGCATGGCGTGTCCAAGAAAAATGGAGGGAAAATGCGGAGCAGAACGGAAAAAAGAGGAGACTGACGGAAGAAATGGGTCCCAAAGGGCTATAAATAGTCCACTGGGGCCCATGGACAAGTCACTTTCACCCACAAAGAGCAAAAGAGAGGAGAAGAAGAGAGTCATGGCAGCACAATGAGAGTGATCATAGCTTGGAGAGCGTGTCCGGGTATACCAGCAGCTAGTAGACTTAGGACCACCAGTGAGTAGTCGAGCGCCTACCTTTGCTTTAAGGTTTTTAATGTTTTTCAAAAGTTTTTAGGTGCAATAAATGCTCCTAAAAGGGCGCGCAACATAGACGGCAATTTCCTATCTTCCATCTACGCAGACGGTGATCGACAGACAGCCGTCTGCGCAGACGACTGACAGGTGATGGTTGTTTGTGCAGACGGAGATTCACCCAATCTTCATCTACGAAGGCGGGGAGAGAAGAAAAAGTGTAGCGGAGATGATGATTTTCAACACCGCCATCTGCGCGGCAAGAAATGCGATGGCCTAAACCGCCGTCTCTACAGACTGGCAACTGTGAAAGTTCACCGTCTGCGAGGGCCAACTACCGGCTACACGGATCGACTCAAAAATAGAAGAAAAGAGAGGAGAAAGAGGAAAGACAAGGGTCTGAGAATATTTTTTGATGCCCTGGACAGGCCTGGGACATGTTTCAATGCCCCAGCATGCTATCTAAGTGCTAACATGTGTTGGCTGATTGTAGGAGGAGATGATTACATTCTGAGCTAGGGAGTGTTATCTGGTGACGATGGAGTTGGAGTAGCAGCTGACAACGGCCGAGTGGGGAGTGGCGACGCTATGCATCTTAGAGCATGTGTGGCATTGGCCGCATCTTTGAGTGCATAATGTGATCATGTCTGCTTTGATAGAGAGGTGGCATAGCACCACTTCTAGCTTTCACTTCCCGACAGGGGAAGCTACGATCACCCTCCATGATGTATGGAGGATCTATAAAGTGCCCATTCGGGGGGTCATACCTGAGTACTGCATGGAGGGATCATAGCCCTACATGGAGATGGCTCTGAGGTGGAGGTATGCTGATCTGTCGATTACACAGCAGTGGATGTCATGGACGGGAGTGATGGATATGGAGCCACGGCCACAACGACTAGCGCTTTACCTGGCAGGGTTGATAGGGGGACGTCTCATGCCTGATCATGTAGGAAAGGGATTTCCAATAGGCTGGGCACGAGTGTTGAGCAGCACGGTCGAGGATGGCAACCAGTACTGCTGGGGATACATCATCCTTGGGCAGTTATATTATGACTTGCATATGTGTGCCTACCTCAGGGGTAGAGCACTAGGGCTAGGATGTACACTGATACTAGTATGGGCCTAGGAGCATATAGTGGTCACATGACCAATTAGACTCTAGGAGACCCGAGTGGCATATGAGCCTTTTGTCTACCAGTACAAGCCACCTATTAGTTATGAGGCCACAGACTCAGTGGGATACTGGAGGCGGTGATTGGATGAGATGGGGGCTATCACATGGGCTCCGTATGAAGGATGTAAGGCCTAGAGTCATGAGGCCCCACAGCAGGGGGTGTATGCAGAGGACAGGTTTTATGACTTGTATTACATGAGATTTGTACAAACTGATTGGTGGCTATTTAGGAGGATAGAAAATATGATTTCACGATAGATGTCATCCAGGGTACGGAGGCAGATGGGATAGGTGCAGGAGGTAGTACTAGATGGGTTCCCACATCCATTGGTGACCCGCGAGGTAGGCAGTGTATGGGGGATGGGCGCAGATCCTTGAATAGCCTGAGGATCATTTATGGGCATGATTGAGGTGCCCTAGATCAGGGCACAGGAGTCACTACTAGATGCAGGGGTAGTGCCAGCATATGCACAGTGGTGGGTAGCACATAGGCCCATTAGACTGACAGTACTAGGGGTTGTGCAGCTAGATGAGCAGCCAGGGGCTGGAGGGGATGGACAGGGATAGGGAGATGGAGGGGATGATGACGATGGGGGAGATGGAGGGGCCAGGAGGAGAGTTTGGCCCAGGGTGGTAGCACCACAATGGAGAGGACAGGTACAGATACCAGCAGGTGGATAGCCACCTATTATACCCGGTGCACAGGGACAAGATCCAAGAAAGGGGGTGCCACCACTGGGTCCACCACCATAGGGACTACCACCAGGATAGGGACCACCGGCAGGCTTTGTAGCCCAGGAGAAATATGACACTATTTTGGCAGAGCGAGATAGCCTACAGACAGAGCTGGGGAGGGTTTAGGGGTTATTGGCTACAACACAGGCTACATCTAGCAGCTTGCGGGCAGAGGTTACCCAGATTCAGGGAGAGATGGCCTTAGAGATAGCACAAGGGGATAGTGCACAACAAGCACTGGACATTTTACAGGCTTGAGTGGATAGTGGGGAGTTTTCCATCATCGAAGAGCATGGGGATTGGGAGGAGGAGCGGGCAGAGATGGAAGCAAAGATAGCAGCTCTGACAGCAGAGCGAGAACTAGCACGTAGATGTGCTGAGGATTATAGGGCAGACCACGATATAGCGTGGCTGCCTGGCACTATAGCAGGGGTGGGTTAGATGATGGCCAATGCTATGGCCGCTCAGAGAGAGGCAGGATGCAAGGGCCGAGAGGCCAGATATTACATGGGACTGTATTATGGAGTGGTGCCAGAGGGGGCACAAGCGCCAGCATATTCTGAGAGGACACAGTCAGCGAGTACAGGGCGAGCATCACAGGGATTAGTGGGGTTACTGCCATGTCCCAACAATGGAGTAGGACAATCACAGCCACCGCCATGACTCGTCTCAAATTTTTGGATACACATTTTTGACATTTTTGGACACATGATGTATGATATGACATTTTTGAGATATATACATGGACTTTATATTCGGACTATGGGACTCTATTTTTATGCATTTGTGATGATTTTACATGCTTATGTGATATGATGTATATGCAAATGCACTTATGACGTTTACTTTTACCGTATATGATGCTTATGACTGACATGCAGGATGGGATGAATATATGCATGATGAGACTGACAAATCTGTGATGCAGGGATGAGATGCAGATTTATGTATGATATGTTAATGCTTATATGTTAGCATGTATGGATGATGTTTTAAATGTTTTATATGATTTTTGATGGAATGAATGCTAAAAATGTTATGAATATTATGGATGCAACTAATGGAATGCAAATGAAGATGGCTATAAATGTTTAATGCTAATGAAAATGAAACTATGAATGATTTAATGAACACTTAATGAATGAATAATGTAATATATAATGGGTAATGAATAACAATGTAATGTTGTAATGATTAATGATTAATGAACGTAATAGATGGAACGTGAGACAAATGTATAATGATTAATGATTAATGACTAATGATGAATGAACAATGCTATGAATAATGACTAATGAAAAGGATTAAGGCATAATGTGATGAATAATGAACATAATGTAATATGAAACCAATGTATAACAATGCAAATATTTAATGACTAATGATCAATATGATGAACAATGACTAATGGAACTAATGAATAATGACTAATGAGATGAGCAATGCAAAAGATAATGACTAATGAATGCAATGGATGCAAGCCTAATGAGGACACTATTTTTGTGTG
>MU224954.1:122598-136936 GCA_018584345.1 Thuja plicata | reverse complement strand
AAACTTTCAGAATTACAATATGCAAAGCCACATGGGCATTCCCCTTACAATATTCTGTAGGACAAAGCCTTGAATTATTACCCAGATCTACCTAGAACTGTCCCGAACTGCCTAAGACAACACTACGAGCCTTCTTTATATAGGCAATTTCCACCACCCGAGAAGGTTCCTGAAATTTATCCCTTAGGGCCGACCAAACTTAGAATTATTTTATTTTTCAATTTAGTACATCAAAGTCGGCTCAAAATAACTTTTGAAACCCAAAAATTTTGAAGGAAAATTAGTTTCTGCTATTTCAGGTGGCCCAACTTCCGGAGACCATAAATCATCACTAGTTGACTTGATTGACTATTATAACCCTATTTCAGAAATGCCACGAAGCGCTCTACAATGTTTGAATTATGCATGCATCATTCAGCCCAAGTTTCGACCTCATCCGGGGCCTCTAAAGCCTTCAAAACTGAGCTCAAAGTTTTTGTACCCTATTTTCAATGCCGAAAATTTTCAATATCTTCAAAACTAGACCTGATCTAGCCATGAAACTTTACTGGAAGGCTGATATGACTGAGATGAACCTCCACATGAAAAATCAGAATATTCTGAGATCGTATGACCAACTTACTAAAAATAGCAAGTTTCCATAAATAGCAGCTCTACACAAGGTAGCCCTTATTGAAAAGAAAACAGAAATATTTTGGGTGATGCAAGATTGCCCTTACACCCAGGATGCTCCTGCATCAAAAACCATAATGCAATATGACCTAACTACTTTTGCAAAGACTAATTATATGAGAACAGTGGGATTAATACCATGTTAATGTTGGAGAGCACACCCTAGTTTTATATTGCAAAAGGAGTTATGCACTATGTGCTACAAAACACAAGTGACATGGTTCCTTTGCGTGGACTAGACTCTCAAACAAATAGATTGTTAGGAACAAGAATGTGAGATATCAGATATGATGAGACCTATGAAATGTTACTCATGGGGAGATGCAGTACACCTAGATCTTTTTACGGGATTTGGGATGCATGAATCCTGCCCCCAGTGAGGCATACATAGTCATAACTGAATATCAAAACATAAATGCACTAGCAAACTATGATAAGAAGATCATACCACAAAAGACACGTATTTCACTAAATACTCACAATAAAAAACCAAGATATAAGAGATCTAGGCTGTCACGATAAGGACATAGTAAAACACAAGATAAAATCAACAAAAAGGCATCCTGACCAAGTGGTCATTCAGTCCAAAAGTTCTTGCCATGAAAAATTTGATGTGAAGTTTGATAGAAAAGGTGACACTGGAAGGATTCATCCTGATGGGCTAAAGATTTGATTGATAGAAAATGCAAATTTGCTGGCAATTGCTTGTGAATAGAATGATCATTAGGAAAGTCAAGTTGTCTACAGATTTGATATAAAACCTTTGTGATCACTGTGTCTAGAACAAAGCTCCGTTTCATGATTTGGTAAGCTCAGTCATGCGAGAATCATTATTGCGAAAGTGAGAGAATGGTCAAAGGACTACCTGCACAAATATGGGTAGCGACACTTATTATGAAAAGATGATGCAAGTGGTATAGACAAATGGTGGGAATTGATGATGGATCTGACTACGCATGGCGCCTGAAATAGGTTTTCACCATGGTATTTATGGATGGATTTTTCTCTTTCTCTTTTTGATTTTTTGCTTCTTTTCAAGCTTTTTTTTTTTTTGAATATTCTAAATGTTTTTGGAATTTTCTGCTTTTCTGAATGTTTTTGGATTTTCAGCTTTTCTGATTTTTTTGGATTTTTTTGAAAATTTCTACTGTACAATGGACAACTGACTGATCAAGCATAGAAGCGCTTGAGATGTACAATATTTATAGGATCAGGGAGTGGATCTCCCTCTGGAGAGGCAATCTGATAGGCGCCTGAACCATACTTTTCTATAATAATAAAGGGACCCAACCAATTAGGTTCAAACTTCCCTTTCTTTTCTCTGTTTTGGAGGTTCTTCATGTTATGCTGCAGGACAAGATCACCAACCTCAAACTGACGAGGTTTGATCCTTTTGTTGAACTGAAGGTGAAGATGATTTTGATACACACGTAGGTGGTATAAGGCATTAAGGCATCTCTCATCAAGGAGTTCCAGCTCTTGCAAGCGGGAAACTCTATATTCTTCTTCGGACAACAGATTCTTTAGAGAGACTCTGAGGGAAGGGAGCTCAATTTTGATGGGTAGGATAGCCTCAGTACCATAAACAAGGGCAAAGGGAGTGGCTACCGTGGGTGTTCAAATGGAAGTGTGGTAAGCCCAAAGTGTGGGATTGAGGTGAAGGTGCCAATCACGGCTAGCTTCATCGACTATCTTTTTGAGGATTCTAAGAATGGTTTTATTGGTAGCCTTAGCTTGATCGTTGCTTTGCGGAAAGTACTTGGATGAGGTATGGTGGGTAATGCTAAACTTCCTACATAGCTTTGTGACATACTTGTTCTTGAAAGGTCCTCCATTATCAGTAACAATGTCCTGAGGAATGCCATAGCAACAGATAAGATAGTTCAGAATAAACTTTGAAATCTATTTTCCAGTAGTGTAGGTGAGAGGAACAACTTCAACCCACTTGGTAAAGTACTTTGTAGCAGCCATGATTTATTTATGGCCATTGGATGAATTAAGGAAAATTTGACCAACAAGGTCGAGACCCCAGCGTGAAAAGGGCCAAGGGGTGATGGTGGGTTGGAGTGATTGGGAGGGAGCATGTATCAAATCGCCATGCTGTTGACAAGGTACACACTTCTTCACATAGTTGTAGGCATATTGCTCCATAGTAGGCCAGTAATATCTAGTGCATAACAACTTCTTGGCCAATGTAAGTCCACTAGAATGGGCCCCATAGATTCCTTGATGTACCTTCTCTAGGGATGTTTGTGTTTCATCAGAATTTAGACACCGTAAAAGAGTTCCATCAAAATTCTTTCGGTAAAGGGTATTAGCAAGGATTGTATATTGGGAAGTTCAGAAAATGAAGGTTTTATGTTGATTGGGAGTTAAAGTAAGCAGGGTATGTCCATCACGCAAGTAGGAATATATCTCTTGGTACCATGGGGAAGTGGGATCAGCAATTTCACACACCATTTTAGAATTTGGCTTGTGATAGGCAGGGACCGTAAGATTCTCAACAAGAAATTCACACTGTGCGCTATGTTCTGGCATAGTGATCAGAGACCCAATTGTTGCCATAGCATCTACTGCTTTTTTGTTTGTGCGAGGGATCTGTTGAAATGTTAGGTTAGTAAAATGTGTCTTGAGATCTTCAACTATAAGGTGATAGGGAAGCAACTTGTCATCCTTTGTTTGATATTCATCCATAACTTGTTTGATAACCAATTGTGAATCACCAAGCACCAATAGAGTGAGAATCTACCATTGTATGGCCTGTCGAAGTCCAAGTACAAGGGCTTCATATTCTACAATATTATTGGTACAAGGAAATTGTAACTTGAAATACTTAGGAATGAGATCCCCTTTTGGTGTAACAAACAAAATTTCTGCCCCTGATCCTTTCTGAGTGAAGGATCCATCAAAATATAGCTTCCATGGTGAACTTGGGGCAAGATTTAAGACTGATTCATCTGGAAAATCTATGATCAGAGGGTGTTTACCATCAATAGGTGCTTCAGCTAACTGATCTGCAATCACTTGTCCTTTGATGGCCTTTCGATCCACATAAACAATGTCAAACTCACTAAGAATCATAACCCATTTTGTTGTATGACCAGTAAGAGCAGCGCGTGCCAAGAGATACTTGAGTGGATCAATTTTAGCAACAAGATAAATTTTATGATTAAGAATATAATGACATAGCTTTTGTGTATAGAAAAAAATGGCCATACATACTTTTTCAATTAGGGAATAATTCAACTCATAGCCAATAAGAGTTTTGCTGAGATAGTAAATTGCTCGCTCTTTGCCGGTGTCATCTAATTGTGCCAGGAGGGCTCCCAAAGAAACCTCTGTAGTAGATATGTACAAAATCAAAGGATGACTAACAATAGGTGGTACCAACACTGGTGGATTAGCCAAATAAGCTTTCAGTTTCTCAAATGCATTTTGACACAAACAGTCCCATTGAAACTTTACATTCTTGCGTAGAAGATGGGAGAACGGATGCACTTTGTCAGCCAGCTGTGACATGAACCTTTTGATTAATTGTAGTTTTCCTTGTAAAATACGTAATTGCTTCAATGTTTTGGCTGGTGGAATTTCTAGGACTACTTTCACTTTCTTTGGATCAACTTCTATTCCACGACGTGATACAATGTATCCCAACAGTTTACTAGATTGTACCCCAAAGACACACTTTTGGGGATTTATCCTAAGCTTATATTTCTCCAGTCACTCAAAGATGGTGGTTAGGATAGGGATATGAGATTCCCTTGTTTTGGATTTGCCTAAAAGATAATCCACATAATCTTCCATGATAACATGCAAAAGGTCATGAAAGATAGTAGTCATTGCTCGTTGATAAGTGGCTCTGGCATTTTTAAGACCAAAAGGCATCACTTGATAACAGAAAGTGCCCCAAGGTGTTTTAAATGTGGTCTTGTGCTGGTCTTCTAGTGCTATCCTAATCTGATTATAACCTGAGAATCTATCCATAAGTGATAACATTTCATGTCCTGTCGTCAAATCCACTATAATATCAATATTAGGGAGTGGAAAATCATCCTTGGGACATGCAAGGTTGAGGTCTCTAAAATTAGTGCAGATGCAAATTCCCCTAGTAGGCTTACCTACTGGTACAATATTAGAAACCCATTTAGGATAGTCAATTGGTCTGATTACCTCAGCATCCAACATCTTCTTAAGTTCTACTTTGACTACTAATGCAACTTGAGGATGCATCTTGCAAAGCTTCTGTTTGATAGGTTTTGCATTTGGATTTACCACAAGATGATGCATGAAAAGATCTGTATCAAGCCCATACATGTCTTTGTAAGTCCAGGCAAAGTTGATTTTGTGCTTATGTAAAAATGTTGTCATGTCTTTCTTTTCTTGATCACTGAGAGAAGCTGCAATGTAAGTGATATGTGGATTTTCTTCTGTGCTGAGGTTGATCGGAATAGTATCTTCAATGATCATAGAGGACACTTCTACCTCTAATGATATAAATGGAAAGTCAATCTCTCTCTCCTCTAGCACCTTAGAAAGGTTTTCACTAGAGGTATCATCCTTTATTTTGTCTTTTTCTTCATCCTTAGGTGCCCGCGAGAGGTTTTCACCAGAGGATGTATTTTCATTTTTTTGATTTTTATTTTCTTTGTCATTTTTGCGACTGAGAGAGTTGACTTGGCTACCAAAGTAGGCTTGTTCACTATAGTGTATATGATGTTCATGTTCTTGGAGATTCTTAAGTCCAAAGAGGGCTAAAACTGCCTCATCTAAATCGCATATATCCAAAGCTGGTGGTGAGTCTTGCTGATCCCAGTCAATTAATTCAGGGTTTGTGAGGGGAAAATGAGGGGATGAAAGGTCAGCTTGGGTAATAGTGAGGACATGGTGATTTTCAGTTAGGTCATCTTCAATGTATTGGAAAGGGATTTCAAAGAACTCTTCCTTAGTGTCTGATTCTGAGGCAGCTAGACAATAATCCTTAGCGAAGTTAGTTTTAGTTTATATAGAACCCAATCCATGTCCTTTAGGATAACCGTTAGCTGTTATGATCTTCTTCTTTCCTATTTCATTAGCTCCAAGACCAGTAACATGATATCCCATGTTTTCAATAATGGGAGTAACTTTAGGATACTTTCCTTTGGGGAAAGTTACAGGTTGTTCTTCTTCATCATTATAGAGCCAATCGAGGACACTATATTCCATGTGTTCATCTGATAAGGACCCCCAATGTTCAAAAATAGTTGACTTGCAGTGCATGAGTGCTTTATCCTTGGAAATGGGTAATGGTGATGGTCTCCCATAAGAATTTGGAGACAAGGGGAGTTTCCCAACACATAAGGCACTTTCAAATTTATACTCTCCCATACCTTGATCTATAAATGTTGCCTTTGCTTCAGATGAGGAGGGTTTGTCTTCAGTAGCTTTGTCCTCAATAAATTTTTCTTTTCCTTTGGGTTCCTCAGTTGATGTTTCTGATGTCTTTTCTAGACCAGGGGTTTCTTGATTGGAGTTTCAGCCAAATTCATTCAACAGACAGTAATTAGCTTGTTTGCCTTCCAATCTTTTGCAATATTGAAAGGGCTCAGGATCTCCAGGAATTGTGATTTATCTACCATGATGTGCGAA
Source organism: Thuja plicata (assembly GCA_018584345.1). NCBI lineage: Eukaryota > Viridiplantae > Streptophyta > Pinopsida > Cupressales > Cupressaceae > Thuja > Thuja plicata. Next base: position 130,639 of record MU224954.1, on the reverse strand, counting down.
CTTCAAACACTAATGGTAGGTAGAGGGTACACCTTTGATAGCGTGTATCTAGGGATGTCCTAGCAAGATGTTATAAGGTAGATCGAGATCTAGTACATGGAAAATAGTTTCAATCAGGGCTAGGCCCACTTGTAAGGGCAATGTGATCAAACCCTTGCTTTCTCGTTCTCTATCATCATAAGCTTTTATTGTAATTCTCTTGTATTTATCAATGAGGTCCTCAGAAAGACCAATGTTATGAATCATTTTCAATGTGCACAAATTTAGGCTAGATCCACCATCGATAAGGACTCTTTTGACTCTTGTGGAGTGGATTTTGCCTTCTATATGGAGGGATTTATTATGATGAAGATCAGGACCACTAAAGTCTTTATCAGTGAAAACTAGATGTTCTTGTGCGGCTAAGTTCCCTATCATGGCTTTGAATTGTGCAACATTAATGTTCTCAGGAACACGGGATTCGTTTAGGGCTTTATCAAGGACTTCTCTATGGATTGGTGATGTTGTCAAGAGCTCTAGAATGGATATCTGTGCAGGTGTCTTTCGTAATTGGGCCAACAAGTCAAAATGCGAGACAGGTCAAGTAGCAGTAGATGGTGTAGCTAGTGGATTTGTAGATGTAGAAGGTTTATCAGTAGCTTGAACAGTGACTCTGGGTCTTTGTGTAGTAGCATTACAATCAGCAACTTTGAGTTTTATGGTATTAACATGTGTGTCAACTTCTTCAATGTGGCCACAAAGAGAATCAAACCCAAAGATATCATTTTCATCTAGACTCCCACATGTTTGATCATGGCCTATAATGGTATTGGTAGAATAGTCATAGGGGATGGCATTCGATGCATTGTTCTGATTATGAGGTGGGAAAGGTTGATTATAGACTTTGAGTTTCGCATTGGATGAGGATGCATTCTGACCTTCAACCTCAATTTTCCCATCCTCAATGAGATCTTGCACAAAGTGTCTGAGCTTCATGCATTTCTTAGTATCATGTCCCTTGATACGATGATAATCAAAATACTCATTATCTCTATACCAAACAGGTTTAGGTTGATTCTCATCAAAAGGTCAAGTATTTGGGTAAACTATCATTCCTTGATCCGTGAGTTGTTTGGAGATCACATCTAAAGGCTCTGCTAAAGCTGTAAATTGTCGTCGCTGTCGATTATCATTGTTGTTGTTGTTATAGTTGTTGCGAGGGAACAAGAATGATTGATTATGTGGTTATTGATTATTCTGATTATTCTGATTCTAATTGTTGTTTTGATTCTGATTGTTCTAATTGGGTTGATTCTGATTCTGATTGTGGTTGTTGTTGCGGTACTGATTTTGACTCTAATTATTATTGTGATTGTTTTGATTGGTATTGTTCGATGCTTGAACATTTTGAACGTGTTTGGCATTAGTTACTCCATCATTAACAACTCCTTTTTTCTTACTCCAAAATTTTGGTTTATCATTATTAGAAGGAGTATAATGTTTGATGCTACCTCTTTGCAAAAGGTCATCTTCAATGTCTTTTCCCTTCTTGACAAGGGCTTCAAAGGTGTTAGGTGAAGCCATCTTCATTTGGAAGGACATCTTAGAGATTAAATTCTTCATGAAGATATCAATTAAATGATTATCAAGTATTTTCCATGGCATGCGATTTGAAATATGTCTCCATCATTGTAAGAAACTAGCAAAGGTTTCTCCATTCTTTTGTTTAGTGTTGCACAAATTGTTGAGTGTTGCCTGATGCTCAATGTTATGTGAATATTGCCCAAAAAACTTCTCCTCAAGGTCAGAGAACATAGATATTGACCCATAAAGAAGGGCCATGAACCATTCCAAAGCTGTGCCTCCAAGACTCCTAGTGAAGAGTCTTTTCAAATAATTCTCATTATAGGCAACCTCCTAACATGCGATGTAGAAATCTTTGAGATGTTGGAGAGGACATGTCTCTCCCTTATATTTTTCAAATTTAGGTATCTCAAAGTTTGGTGGAAATGGTTGCATTGTGATAGACTTGTCAAATGGGTAGGGACAAATCTCTTCAAAAGAAAACTCCTTCTTGCCCCCACTTTGTAAACCTTGCACAATACTTTTGAGCTCATTGAATTGTTGGGTGAAATCTAGGGTACTTTGTGTGAGAAATGGGGGTACATAACCTCCACCTCCTCCAAATTGTGCAGTTGAAAAACCCGTAGAGGTCATACCAATCGTAGGAGGAGGTATATATTGATAGGCTTGCGATGTATTGTTTGCGGATGTTTTTGCCCCCATTGTTTGAAACAAGGAAGACAAGGGCATGGAAACTTGCCCTATGTTGTTGACATTAGCACTTTCTCCTTGAGTTGTCATCATTTGAGTGCTATTATGTGTATTATTGTTTGGTAAAACACTTATAATTTGTTGGATTTGTTCAGGTGTCAATTAGGGTATTGATACAGTTGTTGATATAGGTGCTGATATTGATGTTGATATAGGAGGTTTGCTAGCAGGTCTTTTACTAGTGTCACATGATGATGTAGCATTTGAAGTAGAAGCCATGGCTTCTGTAGTGGCAGCAGTGGATTTAGTGACATTTCTGGTAAGGAGTGTTTCATCAAAGTCCTTAGGAACTGTGACACCATTATGGATGAGATTCAGAAATATCTTGTCACTGTTATGCAATATGGCCTTCTCAACCATTTCCAAATTGTAGGGGTCTCTAAGGAAGTCAATCACTTGGTTGGTTCTTTCATCTTGGTCCACTAATTCAGTTTTTTTAGCTACTTCCTTAGCTCATACCCCATTTCCATGAAAGTAATGTGTGGCAAATGGGTTCTCTTCACGATTAGTGTTGGATTTCATTCGCCTCATGTTTCTAGCTTGGGATCGAGTGACAACCATACAATGGTAGAAGAATGAAAGACAAGGAGATGTAGGAGATGAGTTGGAGCAAAGATCTTTGATTTGATTTGATTTGATTGGATTTGATTTATTGATGATTGATTGGATTGGAGATTGATGATTGATTTGATTTGATTGAAGATTGATTTGATTGATGATTGATTGATTGAAGATTGATTTGATTGATTTAAAGGTTTTTGAGACAAAACCTAAGCATATTAAACCTTATGATGATACAAACACAAAGGATTTAAAGCAATATCTATTCTACCTGAAGATGGACTTGTGATCTCAAGAAAAATGGGATATCACTAAGGGATTTAAATTACTTGAGACAGACTCATGGTCTACAAGAAATGTTGTGTTTGTTTGAGGATGAAGGTTCACAATACTCTGATTAAGGTCTTTCAACCTAAAGATTTGATTTTATTTTGATCTAACGCTCTAAAGGAAGAATGATGATGGAAGAAGTGGAAGAATGATCCAAAATCTAGGTGTTACCTAATCGTATTGTTCAAGCGTTACAAAAGATCTGTTGAGTGAAAACTTGGCCATGAATTTGCAAACGGTATTGTTGTAAATGATTTTGTCAAGTTTCTCACGATGCTCAATACCTTGTTTGATAGATGTGGCAATGTGTTAGAATTCCTTAGATTTACGGGTAGTTTCTCTTTGCTCTCTAAGGACTGGAGATGTTGGAAGTTTGACCTTCTTGTGCTTCTTAAAACTGGTCATGTCATGGAAAAATCAATTTTGCCCAAGTGGATGAATGATTTAGGACAAGTGGTTCTAGGATCTTGTAGATGGTGAAATTTTGATTATCTTGGCCAATTTTTGAAGCTCACTGTTTTGAAGCGAAGATGACAGTCTCAGATGCAGATGGAAATCTTTGCAGATGGTGATCTATGCAGATGGTGATCTACGTAGACGGTGGATCCAGAGCAGAGACAGCCGACATAGACTAAGGTAGTGTGTTAAAATTTTGGGCAAATTTTTGATGTTTAGTCTAATTTTGGGTAAAGTTTTCGATGGCAAGAACTGATTTTAAGCACAAGCAAACCAGAAAATAACAGATACATGTCTCAAAACAATCCAACAAGGGACAAAGCAACCTTGAGGGATACCATCAAATGTAACATTAAGGGATCTTATTCTAGCTTTGTAACATTCTGATTGTGTATGTTCAAGTGATTCTTTCAAACCACTTATATTTTTACTGGGTCTAGCACATCGAAAGATAGTTCAAACAGTAGCTACCTTAGGAATTTGGCTTCGCATGAAATATTATAACCAGAAAATAACAGATACATGTCTCAAAACAATCCAACAAGGGACAAAGCAACCTTGAGGGATACCATCAAATGTAACATTAAGGGATCTTATTCTAGCTTTGTAACATTATGATTGTGTATGTTCAAGTGATTCTTTCAAACCACTTATATTTTTACTGGGTCTAGCACATCGAAAGATAGTTCAAACAGTAGCTACCTTAGGAATTTGGCTTCGCATGAAATATTATAGGCCCATTACTTGGTAGTCCTTCAACTCACACAGCATGTCACCCCCGGAAGGGTGCCCATGTTTTTGCCTTTTGCTAGGTATTGTCGTCGTGTTACGAAGATCTCTTTCACAACACAATACCCTGGGACACGTATGATGGGAATCTTGGGGGGAGATTCTTCCCTCCCCTTGCACTATAATAAATCATCGTTCGGAGGTGAATTGGGTAGGCTACTACTTTATGGTTTCTAGTAAGGTTTTTTGGCATCCCCACAATTGATTTGTACGGCGTGAGACACTTAAGTCTCTAGTTCAACAGTGCCAGTATGCTGAGAATATTCACTCAGTATGGACTACTATTGAAATGACCTGCCCAAGCTTGAAGGGATAAAGCAGACCTTTGGGTCACACCTTATTTCTATACCGGCTGAAGGGATTACCATTTTTAGGTCATCCTCTAAAGGGGAGGCACTCCCTCTAAATAGGCCTCTCTAGAGGCTTGATTAAGCTAAGATTTCTCTTCACCCAAGATCCATGAAGGCAAGGGGAGAGGATACAACTATAGTTTAATCAAAGCATCACTTAAATTAAAGAGATTTAAACTAAAGGCAAATAGCTCGAAAGAAGTGTTGAGAAACACTTCTTCAAACACACCAAGAAGAGTTCATTCAAAATTGAACCTATTTAAGAGCAACTAAATGTTTTCTACCTAAGCAAAAGACACAATAGTATGGTTAATCATTTAGGTTCAATTTATTTTCCACACAGCAAACAAAAAGCTTAGAAAGTGTGTTTATTTGCCTTATGTCATTCAAGATTTGTGAGGTTCATTCCCTTTACATTCAAGATTGAGTGATGTTCATTTTATCCAACATACATTCCAAGATAAGTGTTTAAGCATACAAGTTCATTAAATAATATCCTTCAGAACATAAATCATAGAACCTGCATGCACTGGTTAGTAGTTTAGAATGTCAAATATGTTAAAAAATATAAGACTCAGAAAACATGTGCAGATGGCAGATTATCGTAGACGGTGATCTACGCAGACGGTGATCTGCACAGACGGTGATCTATGGAAATGGTGGAATACCTGTGCAGACGACAAAAAATAGACATTTAGATTTTTATATAAATAAACAGACCTATTAAAACTAAGAAATGATATTTTTATCAAGTTTTTCAGCATTTAACCCTTAAAAATTTTATCTCTGTCAGAAACCAGAGAGTTAAAAATACTAAAAATTAATAAAAAATAGTTTTAAACCATAGTTTAATAAATCATTTTCAAATAGGTAGAGACGGCGAATATTATGCGCAGACAACCAAGTTTCACAAATGACTGAGTTGCGGAGAGGGCAATCTATGGAGATGGCGACTCCAGAGTGGAGACGGGTCTGTGTTAGAGTTCTCTGAACTGTGAAAAATTCTACAAAAATGTTAGAAAATTAGGGATGTGGGTCCCACTGGGCGTTCTAAAATATATGCAATAAAACCTAACCTGTTGGGAGCACGCTCAGACATACAAATGTTAGAGATAAACATTTAATAATAACTCAAGAACAAGTATGAGGAACATGTCTCAAGTGTTCATTCAACATGATAATGCAAGGCTAATACTAAGATGATATGCAAAATTTAATGAAAAAAAACTAAGTTCATTCCATTAATCCTAACATGTAATATCTAGATTGCAAGTATGAAATAAACATGAGCTAAAAAACTAAAATTGCTATGAAAGATACTAAATGCTTTAAGAAATTCTAGAGACAAACTAGCATGATAACAATGCATAAATGAGAGATGATTTTCTCTTGAGAAAGGCCTCTATTTATAGAGTTTTTGGAGGAGAGAGAGGACTTGGATGAGGTGGAGCTCATGTGGCATCCACATAGGTGCCACATGAGGGACACATAAGTCATGCAAGAGGCCCACTTTGCTCACACATGTGTGAGTAAATTTGGATGTGATGGGTCAAAGTGTACTTAAAGTACACATGTGAAGGTGTGAAGGATCTTGTAAGAAGGTGTAAGAGGGTGTAAGAGTTTTAGTCCAATGAAACACTTTTAGAAAGTGTAAGAAGGTGTCATCATAGGTGTAAGAAACCTTGTTGGCACCAAATTAGAATTATTTAGAAAAGTCAAAATTTGAAAATTTGCTCACACATGTGTGAGCAAATAATTAGGACTAATTGTTGTAGGAATCAAGAAATTAGCTTAATTAACCTTAGTAAATTAATAGATAGGTATATTTGGTGAGAGTGATGTGAGGTAGGGTAGGATCTATGTTCAAATTAGCTTAATCTAAATTAATTTAGATTAATTGCAGTTTAGTAGAATTTAGGTCATGTGAAGGAATAAATAAATTAAAAATTTATTTAAAGGGGATTAATGAGGGATAATGTATTAAATAAGATTTAATACATAAAAAGGGGTAGTATTTAAATTAAATTTAAATACTAAGGGGAATGATTCATATTTAATTAAATAAATTTAATTAAATAGATAGAAGAATATAACAAATATAATTAATTAAAATTAACTATAATGTTATGGGAATATTAATTAAATTAATATAAGGACGATTTTGGACGTCTACAACTTTCACCCTGGGTAACTATTTGTGGCACTTTTTTAATATTTTTGCTCCTAATACCTAGTTGGGGGGTGAGGAGGTTTGAGATGCGATCTATTCTCTTATCCTTAATGATTTGGACTCATCGTGGATGGTGGTTGGATATTTTAATCTACTCATGTTGCCTTCTAAAAAATGTGAGGGTTAATGGATTACACTAATATCATAATAGATTTGTTTGATTAAATCAATAGGAATGGACATTTTAATATTGAACTCATGGGTCAACCCTTCACCTAGTCTAGCAATAGAAAAGGGAATAACCTCAGTCAATATAAGTGATAAAAGTTCCTTATCTTAGGCAAATGGGACATTGGCTATAACACCACTCTTAAAGGTCTCCCAACCAGATTTTTTTATCATAAACCTATTATACTACATTGGATAGACAGACCCCCAAGTGGTCGTCTCCCCTTTCATTATGATATCATGTGGACTTATCACCCAAAATTTAAATCTTGTGTTCAAAATGTTAGGATTAGGTAATACTGAGAGGGGGGTGAATTAGTATTACAACACTTAAAATAAACTTTAAACCAATTCCACATAAACCATAAACTTGCAGAAATGAAAAAAGCATACAAAATAACATGAAACTCATAACACCATTATTTGTTGTCGAAGAAACCCTGGACAAGGGAAAACCCCAGTGGGGATGGTACCCACAAGCATGCACTAAAGTATAATGTCCCTGTTAGGAGTTTAATATTACATAGTAGAATTCCTTGTTAGAGGAATACAACCTTATTAAAGGTACACAACCCCCTATTAGGAGCCATTTGAGCTTACAAATCATACAACAGAAATTATGTTACAAATTTTTCTTCAATAATGAACAAAAATAAGAATATTCAATGCTTAGATAGTTCCAATCATATTTCTCCAATGATCTCTATCATCCTCTACTATGCTATTCACACATACACATATATTCACTCATCAATCTCCCATATCTCTTCGCTTTACAAAAAGTCTTCATATATATATATATATATATATATATATATATATATATATATATATATATATATAT
>MU224954.1:75710-88587 GCA_018584345.1 Thuja plicata | reverse complement strand
ATCGAAGGAGCGGGCTGGGACGCGCAGCTACTAGCCGAGCCACAGTTTGCGGCCTCTAAGGCCACAACTGTGGTCGCCGACTCCGCCGCCCAGCGCGGGGGGGGCCAGGCCCCTTCCCCTCCGCCGCCTCCCTCAAGGGAGAGCGGGGAGGATGGGGGTCGTGCCCCTCCCCCCCATGTTTTTTATTTTTAAAAAAAGTCGTTACTTTTAAAAATAATAAACAGGCGGCAATTTTTATTTATTTATTTATGTTTTTTTTAAAATATAGTCATTCGGATTTAGTGTATATATATATATATGTTTATACATATATATATATATATATATATATATATATATGTTTATATATATATATACATATGTTTATAAGAATAGTATATATATATATATAAACAGTTTCATAATAAGATAGATATATATAAATTATATATGTGTGTGTGTGTGTGTGTATTATTTTCATTTTATTTTATTTCTTTATACAACAGATTACCAAGTAAGAAACATAGATTGTGAAATTTTTAGAACAAGGGCCTAAGATAGAACAAATTTGTATGCAAATTTTTTTGTAAATGTCATACATATATGTGTGTTTTATTTTCTATCAATATATTTTTTTTGAAGCCTTGCAGCTGTAGTAAATAAACTTTAATGGTTATAGCTTTATAATGCAAGACTAAATAAGCACATTGCCCTACCAATTTATTAAGTAGAAATATATATGAAAATATTTGAAAAGAACAAGTAGTCTAATGATAGAAATGTTCTCTTTTGCCTAACTTTCAGATTTCCAAATCCAATGGAAAGATCATACATATAAGAGAAAAAAATGGATTTCTTTTCTTTCTTGGGTAATAATGATAAACCTAACAAAAACTAGATTTTCTCCTTAGAAATCTTAGCATGAAAGGACTTTTTATTTAATCATAAGATTATTACAAACAAAAAGAATGACTACACCAATATTTACAAAATCTTTCTAGATGCTTAATGACAGCCACATGGCTTCCTTTTCTTTTTACATAAATAAACCTTCTTTTCCAAGATTTAATAAAAGCACATGCCTTAAGGCTTTTAAAACCAAGTTAACATAATATTGAAAACCCCTATCACAATATTTTTCATCTTTCCAACTTCTATACTTCTTTCATTTTCAAATTTGCATACAACACAAGAACAAAACAAGAAAAAAGAGAAACCATGGGGCAGCTCTCCACCCAACCTAGGCCTCTTATGAGGCCACCCCCGATCTTGGGGAACCAAACAAAGGTGGGTTACATACAATCACAAACAACAACATAAGAAAATGAAGATCTTTACATTCAACTCCTATTTTTCAAAGGTTTGCACAATGGATCTTTTAAAGCTTCCACTTGGGGTGAAGTGGACCAAGTACCCAAGTGAGAAAGCCATCCCAAACATAAAAATTCTAGCCTTCACATAGATGTCCAAAGCACATTCTTTCACATTTACAACCCAATAGTTACATGCTCTTATGACCCCCAATGAAGTAACAAAGAGGGAGGCTTCATGGAGCCCATACTCCATGCTTTTTCCCTCTCCTCCTTGAGGAGAGACTCTACACCAAGGGCTGTCATACACCTCCACCCCCAAGACTACTCTTCCCTCCCAAGGGTGAGTGAGTCTTGATACTCTCATTTAACATAACATGCAAATAAAGACAAAGGAAAAACTTGCAACAACATCAATCAACTCATTAACAACAAGATCCAAAGCATTCAACAAGTCGATCAAGCACAACAATAAACATATACCAAGAACACATAGTTTACATGAGAGAAAGAGAGAGTTGCATAATGACCACCAACCTAAGATCCAAGCTTAAGGATGAAATTTTAAGAAGAGCTCCCTTTTAGCCAAATCCCTCCTTTCCAAAATCTCCAATTCTAGCAATGTCTCTAAAATTAGGGAGTGGGTGTTCAAACTTTTCAACTAGGAGAGTCCCCACTAAAAAGCCCTCTAAAATTCTCATTGGGAGAAGAAAATTTATCTCATTTGTCCCTCTTCCCTACACTCTTACACCTTACCAAAAATGGAACTAAGAAAGTAGCTTCCAAAAAGGTGAACCATGTTTTAACACTAATATGAAATGGTGCTCTACCCAAGTCAAGACTCACAAGAGTTGATTTTCGTCCAACTTGGGAAATCAACTTTTTGGAAGGGTCACATGGTCAAATGGGGGCTATCCTAGGTTTAAAAAGGCCCTTAAATATTGGTATAACAATTGGGATACCTAAAAATGACCCCAAAACACCGCTGGACACTCCACAACCCCTCTAAAAGTCCATTCTAGTAGTAATTTCGAAAATTCAAAGAGGTGACCACACTCCCATCTCCCAACCCAAGGTATGCATATGGGGATTCACCAATGTACTAATCTAGGTAGGTGGACAACCATTCCCAAGCTGACATGTCATGGCCTTTGGTACAAACACAAGTGTCAAGTGACACACACAAAATTTACACATCACTAAACCATGTCATATCCACTTAGGCAAAACTCACAAGGAAATTAAGAAATACATTTAAAGATTATGCTACCACACTCATCCACATATGTTTACAAATAAAATTATGAAACAATGAGGTTTTTTCTTTCATTAGATGCAACCTTGGCTCAACTGAGTTCACAATTCCCTTTGCTTGGTTCCCCAGATAAAATACCATGGTTTCTTACCTGCACACTCAATTCAAATATCAGTAGTCTGAGAAAATAATTATGCATCATAAAGAGATAACAAATATTTAGAATATAAGGACGTCATCAATATACTGAGTTATTACTAAAGGTCACAAGATTACATAATTCTTATTTTAAGCATTTATCATAAGGTAAAATTCACATTGCAATAAATTTAAATTCAACATTTAAATCAAATAAATCCAAATCTCAACAATAACCATAACATAATCATAATGAGTTTTTGAGTCAATAGTCTCAAAATAAATGTCCATAATAGAAACATAATAAAGTCCATAAGGTGCATCATAAGGAATCATATGTCCATGCATCCAAAATAATCAAATCCATGACATAAAGCATAAAGTCCATAATGTCTATAATGCATCAAAAGTAAAGTATCATATGCTAAATCTATCATAAGTAGAAAACTGGAAAACTACGATGGGGTTTGGGGTGAGGCCTCACAGTTTGATATCCATTCAGCATAGGTGATAGCTCTTATGAATTTTTCACCAAGGATTTTCTCTAATTATTCTTTTACTAGGAGAGCTATGCGAGGATGCATCTTTCTCAATTTTTGTTTAACTAGTTTGACACCTAGAGCTATAGACAAGTGATGCATGATAATATTAATGTCCAACCCTAGCATATTTGAATAAGTCCATGCAAAGTTAATCTTCTTTTCCTGTAAGAACTTAGTATAAGCTTCTTTTTCTTGAGGTGACAAGGACTGAGCCAAGTGTACTATTTGTGGAGCCTCATCTATACCCAAATTGACTGCTTGTGTTGGTTCAATAAGCATTGAAGATCGATCTTGAAAGTAGCTAGGGAGATGATCAAGTACCTCATCCTTAGGCACCTCAGAGAGGTTTTCACCCTTGGATACATCATTTATTTTTACTTTTTTTGGTTCTGACACCGCCACATAGTAGTTTTTGCCATCAAAACTCCTATTCTTTTTATTTTATTTTCTTTTTATTTTGTGACTAAGGTACCTAATGTTTGGCTCTATCATGTTGGTAGTCGGTTAGCTGGTGGAAGAGAATATGGGTTCAATGGCATTTAATTAACATGCTATCTCATAATCATTTTGAAATGTTAAGATCTTAGGTTCTTGATAGCATCGGGACCAATCCATGAGGTTGGGATGAACAAGAGAAAATTCAATGACTAGTTCAAGGTTATAAACATGATTGATATTATCATTGGTGACCAAAGAATCAGAGTTTGTCAAGTATCCCTCTAAGCTATCCAAATCAGGATTCATCCTAACAAGAAAAGAATCATCCACTGAGGCAACACATGGGCTTGAATCCTCTAATCCTACATGTGACTCATTGGCTACCTCAGGTTGAGAACTATAAATGTGAATAACATCAATATCTCTATCAATTGTGGAAGACTCAGAGGAGTCCCATTCATACTCATGTGAAATTGTGTCTGAACTGTGACTAGGATGCTTACACCATTAAGGTTTTGGGCATCTTGATGTGGAAGGTTTCATTTCATCAAAGGTAACACCTTCTCTTTCCATTAAATGAGAAAGATTATTACACTGGCATTTGCTATGAGGATCTTCAATATCTAATTCATTTTGTTCTAAAGTTGCAATTGACGCATGAGTGAATGGAATATCGGAATCTTCCTAAAGGAGATTAGTGGAAGGGACCCAATCTTAACACAGGTCTTGTTGATTTATCAAATTAGGAACATATTTTGATTCATCATCATTATTTGACTCATCAAAGAGAGGATTAGTGCGCTTGTTGTAATTCTCAAATCCTAGGCCAACCGGCTTCTTAGACTTGCATCCAAAAAGAGAATGATCAAGGGGTTCAGTTCTAGCATCCAAATTGTGATTAAGAGGGCCATATCTGGGATAGCCCATCCGTCTGACAAAGGAATACCCTCTTCCGTAAGGCTTAGGAGAGGGATAGAAGTTCTCATTGTACATATATTTTTATTCTCTATAGATCCAGTCTCTAACAAATGTCTCCTCTTTCTCATCTTGGATAGGCACTGATGATTCTAAAAATGTGCCAAATAAAGTCATAACTGAAGAGGAAGGTTTCTTTTCTTGTGAAGGCTTTCCATAAGACCGACGTGAAACTGGTAATGTTGTGAGGGAGTTGAGTTGATATCCCACCATGCCAAGGTCTATCATTTTAATCTTGTCTTTGCATTCAACTAAGGTAGCATCAAAATCTTCTACTTCTCTATTGAGGGGAACATGAGCCCCTACTAAAATTGAATTAATAGATAAAGTGTTATCCCCAGGTATACAAATCTCTATGCCATTGTAGGGGAACTTAACACATTGATGGTAGGTAGATGGCACTGCTTGCATATCATGAATCCATGGTCTACCAAGTAAGATATTATACGCAAGGTGTCCAACATCAACTATTTGAAATAAAATATCTTTTTGAATAGGGTCAATCCTAATAAGGATGGCCAACCCGTTGGAACTCCATTCTGCCTCATCATAGGCTTTGATAGTGATCCTTTTCCTTGTATGTATAACTTCTTTAGAATAACCTAACTCTTTCAATAAACCGAATGAACAAATATTTAACCCAGCACCCCCATCTATCAACACATGCCTAACACAGGTTTTGTGGATCATGAACTCAATATGGAAAGAAATATTGTGTGGGTGGCTCAAGGCTTTATCATCATCTTTTGAAAAGGATAGGAAATGAGGGTTAGCAATGTGATTAACCATATTCTGGAATTGATTGACATCTAATTTGTTGGGGATGTTCACCATACGCAAAGCATCCTCAAGGATTTGCTTATGTCTCAGAGACAACTCTAAGAGCTCAAAGATTGAAATCTGAGCGGGGGTTCTTTGTAATTGATCAACAAGGCTATAATTTGACTTAGGATTGATAGCTAGTTTCAAGGTGACAGGCTTGGATTCCACTTTCTTAGGTTTACTAGATTTTCTTGAATTGGGTCCTCTAATGACAATGAGACCTTGACTTTGTGTGACAACATTAAGGGCTTGAGATGACCTTCTAGAGTTGGGACCCCTTAGCACCACAACAGGTTCTTCGTCAAAAATAGGAGGAGAGCCCTTGTCTAGATCATAACCATAGGGATCTCTACCCCTCATCATATTGACATTTTCTTCTCCAAATTCAAGCATGTTGATAGTATTCTCCGCATCTATGTAGGTATAATTGATCTCAGCTTTTCCATTCTTATCTTTAGAGGTTTCCCCGTTTTCATATTTGGACAAAGGTTCCTTGAATTCCTTATGATCGGTGTTGGTGTTCAATCCATCTATTGTAAGTTGTCCACTCTCAATGAGATCTTGAATGATATGCCTGAGTTTGTAGCAATGTTCAATGCCATGTCCAATACCATTATGAAATATACAAAAGGCCTTCTCATTCCACCAATGTGGCTTAACTTCAGGTATACAAAAATTCATAGGATCTTGAGGATGTACAAGATTGTTAGTGATAAGTTTCTTTAAAATATCCTCATATGACTCACCAATTTTTGAAAATTGATGCCTTTCCTTCTTAGGATTACCTTGGTAGCTTGGCTTACTCTCTTTTTGATTAGATTTATTGAGCTTCATGGCTTGAACAACACTAGATAAGTGGAGCAAAGGTTGATCTTTAGGTTGGGAGGAATCTACAACTCCATCATTAAACACTTGTTTTTATTTTATTTGAATGTTGGTTCTTCCCTTTATCCTTGTTAGAGTTTTTTTCACAATTGTTGTTGTTATTATGTCCATGTTTGGTCAAAATTCCTTGTTCTCTTATAACATCTTCAATCATACATGCGGTTTCAACCATGTTGTCAAATGAATGAAAAACCATTTTCTTAACTTCATACTGCAATTTGGGAACCAAATTGCTAATAAGGATGTCAATCTTTTCATTGTTAGGAATGGTTCTATAATAGCAAGAGAATTTTTGCCTCCACCTTTGCAAGAAAGTGGCAAATGATTCCCCTTGGTTCTGCTTTAAGTTGCATAAGTCCAACAAGGTGATAGATCTTGATAGATTGTAAGAAAAGTGTTGAAAAAATCTTTGAACAAGCTCTTTGAAATTCTTAACAAAGGGAGTTATATTGGTGAACCATTCCATTGCTTTTCCCTTAAGACTTCTTGGGAATAACCTCATGAGATAATAGTCATCTTGATGGAAATCAAAACTAGTGGTATAAAACTGGCACACATGATCATGTGGATCTCCATTCCCATCATATTTTTCATATTGAGGAATTTCAACCTTTATAGGGAGCTCCTTCATGTCAACACTCTTATCAAAAGGATCAGGACAAATCAAGTCTAGTGAGAAAGAATTATTAGGTGCCAACATCTTTTCCATTTTTCTCTACATTTATTTGATCACCTCATCTTGAGACGGACCTTGTTTCTTAATATTTTTATCCACATCAAAGTTGTAAGGGACCCTAGCACCCTTGTTGATTAAAATTTCCAGGAACTTATCCTTTTTTTACTCCAAATATTTCTCCACATAACATTGGAAAAGTGGATCTTGTTGCATTTTCATGAAATCTTTGGAGGTGCAATCAAAGCTTGAGATACTACCCCCATGTTGTGAACCATAATGAGCACACTGGGAAGGTTGTCTTGAGTTCCTAGGAGTTGTTTGTCTCCTATAACGATCATGTCTAGAAACCCTTCTCCCTCTAGGGCTAGTAGATCATGATGGTGATCTTGAATGTCTCCTACTTTGTGGATTCCTAGGTGGAGTGGATGGAGGAGAATTTTTTCCACCACTAACATGCATATTGTTTAATGGATCATTGAGTTGTTGAGCCAGGAGCCTATCTTGCTCCTCTTGAAAGGCTTTCCTTTCTATTTTTACCAAAGTTTGTCTCTCCAACTCTAGGCGTCTAATTTTTTCTTCCTTATGAGCTTGTTCTTCTAGGAAGGCTTTCTTTTCATGCTCAATCCTCTTAATCCTTTCATTAATGTAACCTGAAGAGGTCTTGAGTGGTGAACTTGGTCTCAAATTTCTAAACAAGTTGTTGGTATAAGTTGTATTGAAATGAGTGTCATAAGGTTCATCTCCTTGGTTCTCATGTTGTGATAACTCCTCATCATAAGCATGTATTTTACCTTTCTCTCTCTCTCAGCCCTTTGGTGTGCATCTAGATATCTTGTTGAAATAAGGGGTGAGGCTGGTCTACTATTATGAGAGGAATCATTGAATGAAATGGCATCTCTATTCTTCACAAATATATCATCATAACGTTTATCCATGGCTTCTCTTTCTCTCCAAGTCCTTGTGTAACTCATATCCTTAGAAAAGTGAGAAGATGCCAAGGGGATACCCAACTCACTAAGATGACTCTTGGAATCAAACCACACTTTCAAAGTATTCCTAGGTGATTGATCAAATATGGGTTATTTTTCCTTATGTCTTTGGTGAGTTTGTACTAAGGGTAACTGGCTAAAGACCACATGAGGTCATTTTCCTTGACTTACTTGATATCTTGTTGTAACTAGCATGAAAGAAAAGGTACTATCTGATAAGATGACCCTAAGAAATTTTGGTACCAAACTAGGATAGTAAAGGCATTAACTTGTCCAAAAGAGGTGACAAGATAGAAAATTGCAAGAGGCGTAAGTCAACACTGCCACAGAGGTGCCCAATAAATAGGTGAATACCCTAACACATATGGATCAGGAGGATCATCTTACCCAAATTATATTGATTTAAATTGAATATATATGAAAGTGGTTGGACAAGAGACTACCAAAACTCTCCAAGTGTGTTATCAAAGAATCTAAAGGTTTATCTTTTCAACAAGGATGGTTTCTAGCTTACCAAGCTCCAAGCAAGGTCACTTGTGAAATAAAAGATCACTAATCCAATAGGTCAAAAATGCAAGAATCCAAAGCATAAACAAGCTTCCAATGGCGGGATAAGTAATCCAATCTGACCTGAATCAACTAGGTAAAACTAGAAATGACTAAACAACAATCAAGCAAGCAAGCAGATGACAACAAATAGCTCACTCAAAGACAGTTTTGCGCAATGAAAAGATTTCTCGCTCAAGGATTAGTACAGGACCGTGCGACAAAATACATAGAGCCCCACAAAGAAAGACTAGACTGGTGTGACAGGATAATAGTAAATTGACAGTAAATTTGCAAAATATCACACAAGTATTCTCAGAGAGCCGTGCAAGAATACACAATGAGCCACTCGAAGAAATATTTTTCTCACGTGAGGGAAGGCAACAGAACTCAGTATTCATTTGTTTTAGTTGACCAAGCAGATGCATTAATAGATTTTATCATGAATTAGGCATGCAGAATAGCAATCAAGGAGTTCAAGCAATCAATGTCTTCAAACAATGAGCAAGGGACAAAGCAACCTTGCACATGAACATAGATAGTGTCATAGTATTTCTACTCCATAAAGATTCTACTTGTGTTTTTTCTCAAAATGTTTTCCAATCATGCACATAGTCCTAGAAAATAAAATTTGGTTGCACTATGGTTCTTAGTAATAGTTTGACTCTGCAAATTTTTCAATCTCAAGTGGGTGAAATCCAATCCTGACGCACTGAGGCTTTGACACAGTCTGAGAATTTAATCAATCAGGAGTTCCTGAGGAGATCTGACAACCCACAAGAAACTACACCTGTGGAGATTTCTTCCACAAGGACATTTATATAGCAGTTTTTTCTACCATGGAAAAAATTGGTTGTTACCGCTTGAGGTTCCGTCCACATGGTTTACCCAATAAAGGGACTGTCCACTATAGTTAAACCTCTCTAACAAGGAAGACTCACAATATGAACCACATGGGGACTTGGTTCAGATTCAAGGGTTCCAAGCTTCTGATTCTCCCAAAATGTAAAAGAGAATAATCCTCTAGCCTCTTCACCTCACCCAGACATAGAAAACAAGATTAATTGACCCACTAATTTGAAATCACCTCACCCAAGGTTTGTATATCAACAACAATGACCACCAATCTCAAGAGAGAAAGTACCAATCAAAGTTGAAGATTAAACCAAGTTTGAAGTAATGAAAAATCCTTCCCTACCTTCAAGGGGATCTATCGTCAAGAAGAGCTTCGCATGTAAGACAAGCGAATGAAGGCCACTCTCTCAAGATCACCACAAATAGTGTTCATATGGCCTAATTACTATGTGAAACATATATGCAAGAAATAAAATCTAGGTTCAAATTTTATAGCACCAATTGGAAATGTGATCTATGAAAGAAAGAAACACTCAAGCTAAACACATGAGAGGTTCATTTTTATTTCCAAAATCCAAATGTTCTAGAGATGCAACAAAATACCTCAAGTCCAAAGCAACACAAACATTTTGTTTTTTATCCACACAAGTCCAAATCAGCAACAGCAACAACAACAACAAATCAAAAATCACTAAAAATAGTAAACACTAGTGGTTAGAGATCAAAGATATAAAATATAGCAATAAAAATCAGATATCTGGTGCAAAATCTCGCATGAATATTCTTAGAGTGCCGTGTAAAGATTCACAGATAGCCACGCAAAGATTCACAGAATCTCACATGAAGAAATCCGTGGATAACAAAACAAATTGCAAAAAATAGTAAATAATGTTAGATCTGTGACTGGTGTCAAATGTCGCACAAAATTTTGCACAAAGCCATGTGAAGAAACACAGCAGGTGGCGTGAAGAAATGCATAGATCAGAAAAAACATACCTGCTGACTTGCAAAATATTGCACAAAAATTCCCTGTAGAAGTACGAAAAATACAGAAATCTAAAAATAAATTACGAAAAATAAATATAGCAACAGAAAATGAATCTTCTGCCCCATGGTGGGCGCCAAAAATATGTGCTAAAAATGTGTCACACTTCTATGATTCATTCCATCCAAGGTTTCTCAAGAATGAGGCCTCAAATATTGACTCATAGCACCCTATTCATGGAGTGCAAAGGTGTGTGATGAAGGCCCTCAGATTGACTTAGTTGTGCCTATACAAGTACACCATGAAATGAGAGATTCAATGCATGAAAATGACAACTATTCTATATGATTGCAATGCATAAAAGGAAATTAATCTATATGATAACAATGCATGATTAATCTATGAAAGGAAATATGTATCTAATCTACATGGATAGCCATGGATGCAAGAAGAAGAAGACAAGAAGAGAGAAGTTGCAATATCCAAGCCAAAGTGCTCAAATTCTCCTCTAAAATTGCTCTCCAAACCTGCAGCATTACAATACCTAAAAATTCTATATGAGAATGAGAATGAGAGGTTTCATTTTATAGGAAAGTGAATGGTTGAGATTAAGAGGCAAAAATCAAAGGCTATGATTAAGAGGCAAAAAAGCCCACCACTTAGGAAGATGTGTAGAAAAAGGAACTTTATTTATTTATATTTAATTTATTTCCTTTTTCAATAGAGGGATTTAAGTGGGGTTTTTATTTAATTAAAAAAGGGATTTTCTTTTAATTAAATAAGATTATTTAATTTAATTAAAAGGGATATTTTAATTAAATGAGATAATATTATTTAATTAAGAGAGATTTTAATTAAATAAGATAAGATTATTTTATTTAATAAAAAGGAATTGTTTTCTTTTAATTAAATAATATAATTGATGAAATGATCAAACCTTAGGAAATATTGAATTAATTACGATTTGATCAAGGAAGTTGATTTGAATTGAAAATGTTGCAAAGCATTGATTTAGGAATTTGATAAATTGATAAAATGATAAATGGGGCCCATAGTCTAGGCGACCATTTTAGGGTGCATACACATTGAAGCCAATACTAGTCATGTATCCTTTAGGTTTCGATATGTCTCTTTGTTCATCGATCAAGTCACTGCTCATGTGAAGTTTCTCAATGTTTTTCTTTGTCTCAACAAGTTCACCCTTTACGATATGATTGTATTTCTCCAATTCTAGATACTTGTTCTTGTAATGGTCAACCTCATTCTTCATTTGTTCCATTAGAACATTTGTATTTTTCAAAGCTTCTTTAATCTTGTTGCTAGCATCTTTTTCATGTTGAATCTCTTTAGCCATTGCTTCATTCTCAAGCTTCAAAGTATCATTCTCTTTTTCAAGTTTCTTTATCTAATATGAATTATCATTGTCTGAATCTTCTTTTATCTGAACCACAAGATCTTTTTTCTGATTCCTAGAATGTTCAAGCTGGTCTTTTAGTTTCTTGATGAATCCCTCTACTCTCCTTAAATTGAATCTCAAGTCAACATTCTCTGCTTTAGCTTTATCAAAGTCTTCAAGTGCAGCTTCAAAGTTCTCTTGCAAATTATCCGAATCCATTGTAATCTCCCTTAAGCTATTAATCTTTTTCTCCAAGGCCCAAAAATATCTGATACCAATTATGAGGATTAGGTAATACTGAGAGGGGGGGTGAATCAATATTACAACACTTAAAATAAACTTTAAACTAATTCCACATAAACCATAAACTTGTAGAAATGAAAAGAGCATAAAAAAATAACACAGAATTCATAACACCATTATTTGCTATCGAGGAAACCCTGGCCAAGGGAGAACCCCAGTGGGGATGGTACCTACAAGCATGCACTAAATTATAATGTCCCTATTAGGATACCTAGCCCTATTAGGAGCTGACTATTATATAGTACAATTCCTTGTTAGAGGCCAAATGAGCTTAGGGGCCAAATGAGCTTACAACTTGTCTTTTCACCTTAAAGAGGTGTGAAAGCTACTCAAAAACATATATATACATAATATAAAATGTAAATACAAGACAATATAATACAATTTCACATATTTGGATAGTTTAAATAATCAACAAGTATAACATGGACATGGATGTACTATTTTTTCAAAATCAATAAAGATAAGTCCTTTTTATTTCACATGTGTAATAGTTTCATTATCATTTTACAATTATTCCCTCGGATAAACCAATAGAACCTCTTTAAAGTGATAGTTTGATGTGCATGCTTCCTGATTTGATTCATAGTCTATATTTTCAATTGGTTTTCTCATTTTGCATGGTTAAATTCTATTGATTGAGGCCTTAGTCAATGGGTCTGTCATCTGAGAAGTATTACCCTTTTGAAATATCTTTGAATTTGTTTTAGGTTGCATGTACATTCCATAACACCTTTGAAGTGATAAGTTTTCTTGTAAAACTATCTCTAAGGTTGAACATAA
>MU224954.1:58063-75660 GCA_018584345.1 Thuja plicata | reverse complement strand
ATATTTACTAAACATTCTTTCAATTACTCAAAGTATTTCAGTTTATAGTTTATGATATATTGTTTTCAGTTAGATTTCTTTCAAGTTCCTTGCCATACTTGAGAGAGAAGGTTGAAGTGTTTCTTATTTTCTATACAAAGCCTTATAACTTGAAGGATAAGTCAAGGTATAGGCCTAACAGCCTTGGTTTTACAGAGCCAAAATTGTAGAAGTTCCAACCTTGCATTGGTTGTGACTTGTTAGTTGGCCAAATCACTTGTGTTTTCCAACATTGGATTGGCAAGTCCATGGGAAATCCAATCTATTGATTTGAGCACCAACAGATTGGCGACTCTACTGGGGAGTTGTTCAAAAGAACATTTTTGTATTTTACCTAGAAGCTCTGGTGATATATTTAAGACTCTACTGGGAGAAAAGAACTCAAAACGCAGTAAGTATTTTTCGTCCAATAAGTAGGTGGCGACTCTATTGAACAAAGCATTTTAGTCAGTGAATCTACTGAGTGAGAAGACTCAGAAGGAGATGGTGGATTATTTTTTCAAATGTATCCATCATTTCAAAGAAAACCATTTATTCTAGATGGCATCAGGCCATTGGATCTTAGGAGATTTCAGTACATCCCAAATAATTTATCCCCAAAACTTTCACAACTTCTACCAAGGTTCCATGGAGAATGGGATGAATCGGCATTGCAACACTTAGATGCATTTTACATATTTATAGAAGATTATGAGATTTGTGCAGAAGATCAGGCGATAAAATTATTTTTTAGGACTTTAAGGGACTATGCACAAAAAGAATATGAATCATTACCTACACAGTCCATTTCATCATGGAGACAGTTTGAGCAATGGTTTCTTGATAAGTTTCATGATCCCAGTGTTGAAGAC
The DNA here is from genome assembly GCA_018584345.1 of Thuja plicata. NCBI lineage: Eukaryota > Viridiplantae > Streptophyta > Pinopsida > Cupressales > Cupressaceae > Thuja > Thuja plicata. The sequence continues at coordinate 74,770 of MU224954.1, read as the reverse complement.
GAAAAAAGGTGTTATGAATGGTATGAAGACCAAAGTTACAGCATGGAAGAGGATCCTATTCTGTCTCCATTTGATTAATTTTTTATTTTGGAGAGATTTGAGGAGGAGTCTATACCACATTTTTTCATAAGAATGGCAAGCATTTATAAGGATATACCATCAGACATTAGGCCTCCACTCAAGGAATTCATCAAAAAAATTTGGGAGTTGGGAATCTCGCTAGATGACCCTGAATTGAAGTTCCTTATGCATGCATTAGAAGAAGATAGAGAAAAGGAGGCTTATGATCAGATTGAACAAGATGGAAATCTCAGTGATGAAGAAGAAAACATGCGTTATGAACAAAACATGTACTATGAACAGGAAGGAGAGCCAAATTATATTTTTGAGGAAGAATCTTACATGTCCCCTTTGGATACATTCTTCAGTTTGGAAAGATATAAAGGTGAACCTGCAATAGATTTTTTGATAAAAATGATAAAGATTTATCAGGAAATACCTTCATATATTAGGCCTCTGGGAAGGGAATTAATGGATAAACTTTGTGAGTTAGGAATCTACCATGATTCTCAACTATTAGTTTTTCTTGAGAAAATATGTGAAGTATTGAGGGAAGAAAAGAATGATGGCGTAGAGGAAGAAAATTAAGATCAGATTGAAGAAGAATCTGTACATAGTGAGATTTGCATGGAAACAAGTATCAATGACCATGATGATGAGGAAGAAGATCTTCTCAGTACAGAAGAAATCTCATATTTAATAGACATGGAATACCAAAAACATGTTGAGAAGAAAGGTCAAATTTTTTTCTCAATGCACCATGATAAGCAAGTTGATGGATCAGTACATGCTCAAGGGGTATTAGATGAATAATATGATAAATTTTAGGAATAAAATAATGGAGATGAAATAGAAAAACATAAAACATATGAACACAAAGAAGTTTCAGATGAAATCTCTCATGGAGATATGCCCGAGTTCTCTATATCCTTGAATCCATTATTTGAAGAATATTTTCTATGCAATCAATTCCATCAACATCATAATAAAGATAGTGAGGCTAGTGATCATTTTGAAGATGATGAAACTCAAAATATGTATGGGGAAGTGTATTCAGAATTTGAGACATGCATTATTTCATTCTATGAGTGAGAGTTGTATCAGACTTGTGAAGATGAGATTGAAATAGCCAAGCATAATGATAAGAATGTTTTGGAAAATAATACTGAAAATTATCCAAGTATCCCACTTGATCAGATTCTTGTTATAAAAGAAGTAATTATTTGAAAAATATTTTCTATGCAATCAATTCCATCAACATCATGATAAAGATAGTGAGGCCAGTGATCATTTTGAAGATGATGAAACTCAAAATATGTATGGGGAAGTGTATTCATAAAGTGAGACATGCATTATTTCATTCTATGAGTGAGAGTTGTATCAGACTTGTGAAGATGAGATTGAAATAGCCAATCATAATGATAAGAATGTGTTCAAAAATAATACTGAAAATTATCCAAGTATCCCACTTGATCAGATTCTTGTTATAAAAGAAGTAATAGTTCCTGAATATGAGCTACCTTCAAAACCTTTATGTGAGGAGAAAAAGTATCTGGAGAATGGAAATAGGGAAGATTGTGTGCAAGAAAACATCCAAGAAAAAGAACTTAGTTTAGATACTTACATAACTGATCATATTCATAGGGATCCTCCATCTAGAAAAGAACACACTGCGCCTGATGATTTCTCAAAGGAAAAACAATGCATTGATGAAGTGGAACCAATAAGTATTCTCTATTAGGATGATACATCTAATACAACAAGGGATCATATATTAGTGCTAAATAATTCTAAAATTTGTCTATTTTCAAATACCCTTGTTGATAAGGAAAAGGAACGATATGATATCATATTCAAGAGATTCAGAAGGTTGCATGATTAGAATTAGGTGTTCGACAGAGGAAAGGATCAAGGTTCACTTTTGGGGGGCTTGGGGCCACCCAATTTTTTTTTGCATCATATTTATTAAGAATACTCAGTCTTCTTCTCTAGACATAATTGGGATCTCACTACATTCATAGGGAGCATATGTCCCTAGAAAGAGCCTATTGGAGCTCTCAATTTTTGGCAAAATTTGGAGTCCTATAAAGTGATAAAAATCTAAAAAATGGAATCCTAAACTCTATGCCCAATAATTGATGATATGATGGAGTACATGAAATGGGATACAAAACTATATTAATTTTCAATTAAAATTTTATGGATTAAGGAAGGAAGCTCTGTGATATGAACAATCAAAATTCTGTAAGCGAAGGTTTCAAAAAATGTTAGAATTTTGTCTTTCTACAAAGGTGATGCCGACAGAGCTTGAGGGTGGTCAAATTTTAAAAATCTAAAAGTGACCCAGTTCAGAAAATCAAATTTCCTATCTCCAATAGAAATCTTAGCTTTTCATGATATGTTTTGGATTTTTTACCAAAGACAAATCCGAAAGTTAGGTAGTTATTTTTTAGTTAGTTTATTTTTTTTTCAAAATAATTTATAATAAGGGTTGTGTCTTTTCACCTTAAAGAGGTGTGAAAGCTACTCAAATACATATATATACATAATATAAAATATAAATACAAGACAATATACTAAAATTTCACATATTTGGATAGTTTATAATCAACAAGTATAACATGGACCTGGATGTACTATTTTTTCAAAATCAATAAAGATAAGTCCTTTTTCTTTCACATGTGAAATAGTTTCATTATAATTTTACAATTATTCCCTCGAATAAACCAATATAACTTCTTCAAAGTGATAGTTTGATGTGCATGCTTCCTGATTTGATTCATAGTATATATTTTCAATTGGTTTTCTCATTTTGCATGGTTAAATTCTGTTGATTGAGGCCTTAGTCAATTGGTCTGTCATCTGAGAAGTATTACCCTTTTGAAATATCTTTGAATTTTTTTTAGGTTGCATGTACATTCCATAACACCTTTGAAGTGATAATTTTTCTTGTAAAACTGTCTCTGAGGTTGAACATAAGATTGGAATGATCTCGACTCTATTGCCTGTGATAAAATAAGGCACTAGTCTAATTATTATTTGGATTATAGTTATTCAGTTCATTGTTATAATTTTGTGATATCTTATCTATCTATTCATTTCAATTTACATACATATTTACTAAACATTCTTTCAATTACTCAAAGTATTTCAGTTTATAGTTTATGATATATTGTTTTCAGTTAGATTTCTTTTAAGTTACTTGCCATACTTGAGAGAGAGGGTTGAAGTGTTTCTTATTTTCTATACAAAGCCTTATAACTTGAAGGATAAGTCAAGGTATAGGTTGTCCAGCCTTGGTTTTGCAGAGCCAAAATTGCAGAAGTTCCAACCTTGCATTGGTTGTGACTTGTTAGTTGGCCAAATCACTTGGGTTTTCCAACATTGGATTGGAAAGTCCATGGGAAATCCAATCTATTTATTGGAGAACCAACGCAACTCTTACAACAAAACTTCTGTTACAAAGTGTTCTTCAATAATGAACAAAAAAAACATCTTCAATTCTTAGATGGTTCCAGTCATAGTTCTCCAATGATCTATGTCATCCTCTGCTCTATTATTTTCACATACACATATATTTTCTCATTAATCTCCCATATCTCTCAATGTGGTTAGAGCTGAATGTTACATAGTACAATTCCTTGTTAGAGGAATACAACCCTGTTAAAGGTATACAACACTCTATTAGGGGCCAACTGAGTTTACAGCTCTTACATAAAAAATTTTGTTACAAAGTGTTCTTCAATAATGAACAAAAATAAGCATCTTCAATGCTTATATGGTTCCAGTCATAGTTCTCCAATGATCTCTATCATCCTCTACTTTTCTATTCACACATACACATATATTTTCTCATCAATCTCTCATATCTCTCATCAATATTACACAGTCTGCTCTCAATACAAAATGTAATTAATAATGCAAATAGAAAATACAAAGTCAGAGCTCATACATAACCAAAATATAGATTATCCATAGTCATAATCCAACTTAGCTTGCTAGGAGTCCAAGACATACTCCCCAAATCATCACTATTATCCAAATGCTTTGTTTCGTTGTTCTGTTGTTGTCGGTTGTCTTTGAATCTCTCTAACTCTCTCTACTCATCACCAAAATCAAATCGATCTTAGATGTAGGTAATACATACCCCATAGTATCTTCCTCTAATATTTCACATGATAACTCATCGATCTTTTTCTTCGATACCCAAAATATCTCTGTGTTTTTGCTTCTATACCTAGTCGATTTTAGAACTGAATCACCAAAACTTAACTTCAATTCAATCAATCAATATGCCAGATGTGTTTCCAGAAATGAAAACCAAAAAGTGATTCATAACATACAAAATTGATCACTTTCCAACACAAAATTGGTTGAATACTCCTATGAAGGGGTTGCCTATCTATTAGGTTTATCAAAAGTTGTATTTAATCAAAAAGTAAGTCAAGGGGTGGAATAGATCAACTTTTGGGGACATTTCCAACTAGAAAAAATCTTTAAGCTCCAAGATTGAAAATATACATAATTTAATGTATATAGGAGATTGATCTCAATCTTTGCATCTTGAAGAATAAATTTGGAGGAAAAGGTGGAAATATAATTTGGGGAGGGAAGACATTTACTGGAAGTAAAGATCTAGAGTATAGTCATTGAAAGAAGGTATCAGGAACTCAACATTTTTTCACAGATCCACAAGTAGACACAAAAATAGGAATAATATTTAGAGTTTAAAAAATGAATTGAATCAGGAAATCATTGAGGATGCTCAATTGGGAATAATGACTATAGGTTTTTTAAAATAGACTTATGGTCAGGTTGGTGGAACTAGACCTTATGCCTGAAAGATCAATTTTTAAATTACCTCCCTCATTCCATTAGACTAGTGGATACTGACTAGATCCTTGATTTGGTTACTAAAAATGAAGTGTAGACTGTTGTTTTCTCTATGAGTAAGTTTATAAATCTCCAAGTCCAAATAGCTTCCCTCCTACTTTTATCTAATGATTTTGGGACATTGGGGGTTATGATGTCACTATGAAGACTAAATATTTATTTAGAATAGGTAAGCTACTGAACAAGCTTAATAACACTTTCATTTCTTTAGTCCCTGAAATTAAAAAGCCTAAAAGACTGGGAGAATTCAAAACTATTAGCCTTTGCAAAACTATTTATAAGATTTTCTCAAAAGTTTTAGTAAATAGGATTAAACCTTTTTTGGATTCTTTTATCAATTGTAATAAAAAAAATTGCCCCTGGAAGGCAAATTTTTGATGCGCTAGTGTCCAATCATGAGATTGTACTCACTATAGATAAGTATTGCATGCTAGGAATATTCCTAAAGCTTAATATTTCTAAAGCATATGAGAACGTTAGAAGGAAGTTCCTATTCAAAGTTTTATTACGGTTGGGATTCAATCAAATACTAATCAACTTTATTAGAGAATACATGGAGGATATTTAATTCTTAGTCATTTTCAATGGAATTCCTAGGGGTTTTTTTGGAGCTAATAAAGACATCACACATAGAGACCCATTATCACCATACTTATTTATTATTATTGCAAAGGTTTTGGGGGAAAAATTCCTCAAGATGGTTTGTTTGGGGAGAATTAAAGGGGTTAAAGTTGCCTCCACTCTTTCGCCTTCTAGCCTGCATTAGTTTTTTTTATAAAATTGTCCTCTTTAGAAAGGCTTTGGGGATTGAGGAAAGAGAATGAAAGGCCTTTCTTATTTATTATGAAAAATCTTTAGGTCAACACATAAAATATAAGAAAAGTAATATCTACCTATTCAACACCAAAGACAAGCTATACAAAAAAATTAAAACCACCTTGGGTTGTCAGAGAGTTTCTCTTCCTAGCACTTACTTTGGCCTTCCCCTTACTGACAAGGATGTGACCCTAGAAGTTTGGAATTCTATATTGAAAATAATGTAAAATAAGTTAGTGAGGTGAAAAGATAAACTTCTAAGAAGTGAAGGGAAGCTCCAACCTCTTACTAATTCTTTTCAAGTTATTCATGTTTACTTCCTATTCCTATTCAAAATTATTGGTAACATGGAAGATAAAATAGAAAGAATCCATACAAATTATCTTTGGAATAGATTAGAGGAAAATAAAATATTGGCCCTTGCCAATGCAAATAATGTGTGTAAACCAAAACATCAAGGTGGATTGGGTATTAGGAAACTGACTACCCTCAACAAAGCCTTGATAGCAAAAATGGGATGGAAACTTGGACTCAAGAATTTTGACTGGTGCAATTAATGAGGGCTAAGTATCTTAATTTTGAGAATTTCTACATAATTATTTCTACCCCTAGTTATCCTACTTTTTCTAAGATCTGGAATAAAATTATTAAGTGCATAAATCTCATACAAGATGGTCTAAAATGGCATTTGGGAAATGAAAGGCTTATTATATTTTGGGATGATGTTCGGGTTGCGGATAATACTTTGGAAACCAATCTAAGTTTCAAAGATATTTTGGAAATATCTAAAATATTCTTTAGCTTTCATGTGGCTGATTACATATCTTCATTGATGAGATAGAAATACCTCACTCAATTCTACCAAAGCTAGCCTAACTTGGTTTTGAAAGCCTCCGTCATGCAGTGCACCCATGAATGTCACTAATGGACTGTCATTCTATAATAATTGTTTTTTTAGTAAATGGATTGATCTTAGAGGATAATCCTATTTTGGTTTTGGATCCATGTGTATGGTTAAGGATCTCTTAGGAAATATTATGAGCCTAGAGATGCCTTAGTCCATTTGGATCACCTAGTTAGGCCTAAGTGCTTTAAGCATGATTTTATGATTTTGGAGTCATTAAGTGTTAAATATTTGGATCCATGTCATTTTGGGCATATTATCTCAAGTTAATAGGTTTGGATTTATTCCAAAAGTAGCTGAGTGCAAAAGACAAGATTTTGCCAAATGTTGCAAAAGTTGTCAAAAATGTTGCTCATGTAACTTCCAAAAGTTGCTTGAAAGTTGCAAGATGGAAGCCCAATAGTCATAGGGGATTTTGGATTAATTTTAATTCACATATGAATTTTTTTTAAGTGCTTACATCAAACCTAGTTGGTTAGAAGTTCTTTATTGAAGCTTTGATGCATTTGGAATGGAAGATGAAGAGTTTTTCTTAGGATTTTTGAGTTGTACGGTCATGTCTGGTGTGATATCTAAAAAATAAGTTGATGTTTTGAAGACCCTCTATGTTAGAATAACTTTCAAATTGGTTTGAAGTCATTTAATTTTTCTTTGAGGTGTTTTATATTCAATTTTCCCAAAATAATCGAGAAAGAGGCTTACTAGAAGCACATTTCACTAATGGAGTCCTAACTTGCATTTTATTCGGGGGTACCCACTAAGATCCTAGAAAGTGAAATTTAGGAGGGTATATTTAAGGATTCTAGAAGCTCAGAATATGGCTTGAAGGCTAAAGCCCTCATGCATCAAGCCCTAGGCTGAATATCTCAATGTATTCAACCTAGAACAAAGGAGAATGAAGTTTTGTGTTTGTTAGACAGTTTGGTTGAGTGAATTAAGAGTGGATTTGAGTTGTGGAGATTTTTTTAAGAGGTATGAAGCAATTTTTCAATCCCATGCACCTTATTTCTAGTACTTTCTTTGATATCCAAGCCTAATTTGACCAATTAGGTCTGCGAACTTGGTGGGTGTTAAGTGTTGTTGGAGTGGAGTTGGAGCCTAGGGATTTGGGGTTTGACATAACTTAAAAAAGGGTATCTAGATATATCCTTAGTTTACTAAAAGGTAATTGAGAGGAAAAGTTAAGTCCAAATAACCACTTGGATAGACCTATAAGGAATTCTAGGACAATCCTAGATAGGTATTGTACTATAGTTGCAGAGCCAAACCAAAGGGTGATTCTTGGTCCTTATGACAAAGGAAGGTGTCCCAATAGTTATTTTCGGTTGGTGAAATCACTGGTGAAGACTTCTAGTTTGTGGCTTGGAATAGGGCTATTGTCCCTAAAGCTCAAAAGTGCAAGATCTTGAATTGAATGGTATTCAATTGGGAAGAGTGGATAAGTGGTTCTACCACCTTGAATAGGTAGAAGACCTTGTGTAAGAAAGGATCAAGGACCCTAGGAGGGTATAAATTGAGTTGGGTGTCTCATTGAAGACAAAGGAGGAAGACCACACTTCTTGTTGTCACCTCTACATTAGGTGGTATCAGAGCCTAGAAAATCTCTTGGGAATAAGTGTGAAAGAGAAGGTTAATGATACTTATGGGGAGATCCCTTTGAAGGCCACCAACATGGATCTAGCCAAGATTGTGAGGGAGCAGACAACTAAGAATAAGAAGATGGAAGTAGAAATAGAGAAATAGAAGAGTTCTCAGATAAGTAGGACAACTCATGATGATTCAAAATCAAACCAAGAAGAATAAGAGGAGACTAAGATAGAGAGAACAAGGGTGCTAGAAGAGCAAAGGATCTTAGAAGATTTGGAGAGAGTGGGTAGGAGAGATAACAAACCAGACCTACCAATTTTTATGGGAAAGATAGATCTTGAGGAATGAATGGATTGGGTAGAGGCCCTATAAAATTATTTTGAGTGAGGATATCCCTATCTCACAAAGAAAAAATATTTCCAAGTCTAAAATGAAAGGACCTGCACTAAGTTGGTGGAACTTCCTGCAAAGGGAGAGAGTAGAGAAAGAAAAGGACCCTATAACCACATGGAAGAAGATGTTGAGAGAAATTGAGAAACAATTTGTTCCTAAAGAATATGAGGTAACTCTACATAAGAAGTTACAAAATCTAAAGTAGAAGGATCTTGATGTGGGATTTTACACTAATGAATTCCACAAGATCTCTATGAAGACAAAGACCCCTGAAAGTGAGAAGCAAAAACTTACTAGATACATGAATGGACTTAAGTACAATATTCAGGATGAACTAAGTTTGTTTTGTCCCCAATCTATACACTAGTTCTATTAGATGGCTATGAATATTGAAGAGAAATAAAAGAGGAGAGAACAAAACAATAGAGGAAGGGGGTATGGTTTCAGAGGTAGAGGAAGGTTTCAAGGAAGAGGATCATACCCAAGACCATAGGGAGAATCCAATCACCAAGAGTATGACAGAGAGAATAATCATAGAGGTAGTTTTAGAGGGGATAGAGGAAATAGAAGATGAAGGTTAGGAGGTAGAATTACCTCTATGTTCACTGGAAAGTGTTTCTCTTGCAATTAGATTGGTCACCAATCTTTTAGATGCCCAAACAAGGCTAGCACGTCAGGAGGAGATAGGAGAGTCCAACTCACACAATATGAGGAATGTCAAAGAATTAATTCCTATCACACCACTACATCTAGACCTATAGACCCTAAGCAAGGAGAGTGCATAATTTTCAATAGAAAACTCTTGAAGGTGCCAACCCCCAAGGAGCCCCCACAAAGGAAGAATCTATTCAAAACTCACAGCAAGGTACTTGGTAAGGTTTTCAAAGTTATTGTTGATTCTAGTTCCACAAAGAATTTAGTTTCTAATGCAATGATAGATAAGATTGGGTTGAATAAAATACCCCATCCAAGCCCTTATAAAGTATCTTGGCTTAATAAATACCAACAATCTTTGGTAGATGAGCAATGTTGGGTAGAGTTTCAAGTAGGGGAATACAAAGATAAAGTCTTATGTGAATTTATAAAAATGGATGCATGCCACCTTCTCTTAGGAAGGCCTTAAAAATATGATGTTTATTCTCAACATGGGGGTAAGAAAAATGTGTATACTTTAACTAATAATGGGATCAGTTACACTATGACACCCCTCCCTGATTTTGATAAAGACAGAGCTTTAACAAACAATGTTACCTTAGTGGGAGAGAAGGATTTTTTGAAATTCCTTAAGAAAAGAGACACACCTTGTTTTTCCATCATAGTAAAGACAAAAATAGAGCCTAAAAGGATACCAAAAGGTCAAGAACCTTAGAGAAGTCTTGGCCCCAAAGAAGTACAAGATTTTTTAAACAAATGCAAAGGAATAGTTGTAGACAAGAGTATTGATGTTTTACCACCATAGAGAGATATTAGCCACTGTATAGAACTCATAGCTGGTTCTACCTTACCAAATAAGGCTTCTTACAAGTTGACCCCTGACCAAAATGCATAATCTGCAAGACAAATTCAAGAATTGATGGAGAAAGGTTTCACTAGGAAGAGCATAAGCCCTTGTGCAATCCCTACAGTCCTAGCACCTAAGAAGGAGGGTACATGGAGGCTATTTAATGACTCTAGAGCCATCAATAGTATAACCATTATCTATAGGTTTCCTATGCAAAGGATAGAATATCTCATGGACTGTCTAGGAGGAGCAAAATATTACTCAAAAATTGATCTAAAGAGTGGGTATCATCAAATTAGGATCAGAGAAGGGGATGAGTGGAAGATAGCTTTCACAACCAACGAGGAGTTTTTTGAATGGGTAGTGATTCCCTTTGGTCTCTCTAATGCTCATATTAATTTTATGAGATTGATGAATGAGGTCCTTAAGCCTTTCATAAATCACTTTTTTGTTGTTTACTTAGATGACATATTGATCTTTAGTAAGGATAAACATGAGCATTTGATACATCTAGACATGGTAATAAAGAGAATACATGAAGAAAAGTTGAGGATAAATTTGGAAAAATGTGTGTTTATGCAAGAAGAACTAATATTCCTTGGATTTTTCATCTCCAAAGGTATTTTGAAAATGGATCCATCCAAGGTTGAAGCCATACTAAAATGGCCCACTCCAAAATCTTTCAGTAAGTTCAAACGTTTCCATGGGCTAGCTAGTTTCTATAGGAAATTTGTGAATAATTTCAATTGGGTGAGTGCACCAATGATAGATACTATCAAAGGGGGAAGGAAATGCAATTTTTTATGGACTGATGCTCCAGACAAGTCCTTTGAATATCTAAAAACAAGGGTCTCTCAAAAACCTATCTTAACACTACCTGATTTCCATAAAGTGTTCACCATTGAATGTGATGTTAGTAAGAGAGCTATTAGGGTGTTCTCAATCAAGAAGGGACACTTGTCACATTCTTTAGTGAAAATATTAATGAATCTAAACAAAATTACTCTACCTATGATTTGGAGATGTATGATATAGTCCAATCACTAAAAAAGTGGAGGCATTACTTATTTCCAAAGGAATTTATTGTATATACTGACAATAATACATTTATTTTTCTTAATAGGTGGGAGAAGCTGAACCACAAACACCTCAAGTGGATGGAGTACTTTGAAGCATTCACTTTCACCATAAAACACAAGAAGGGGGTATAAAATAAGGTAGCTGATGCATTGAGAAGAAGGAATTTGGCCATACAAGAAGTGACCTTGGAAAGTGTAGGTATCTTTTTCCTCAAGCACATGTATCCCAATGATGAAGACTTCAAAGAAATCTATAAAGTTTGTTTGGAACTAGGAGATAGATATCACACTGAGTTTGCAAAATATATGATTCAAGAAGGACTACTTTTTAAAGGGAGTCAATTGTGCATCCCTGGTTGTTCCATGAGGGAGAAAATCATAAAAGAAAAGAATTATGGATGTCTATTAGGCCACTTTGGTCTTGAAAAGATACTTGAGCTAGTAAGAAGATTATACTTCTGGCCCAAGATGCAAACTGAGATAAGGAGATTTGTGGAGTGTTGTCTAATTTGTCAAAAATCCAAAGGCACCAGTTCAAATGCAAGCTTGTACACACCATTACCAATTCCTAACAAACCTTGGGACTCCATCAACATGGATTTTGTATTGGGTCTTTGAAGGACAAAGGTAGGCTATGATAGTGTTTATTTGTTTGTAGTCAGGTTCTTCAAGATGACACGCTTCCTACCTTGTAAGACTACACATGATACCTCAAGTATTGCAGGGATATTCTTCAAGGAGATTGTAAGACTCCATGGTTTACCACTCGCCATTATTTCAGACATAGACCCCAAGTTTTTGGGACATTTTTGGCGTACATTATGGAAGAAACTTGGAACAAATCTAGCTATGTCATCTTTCTACCACCCTCAATCAGATGGATAGAATGAAGTCATCAACAGATCTTTGTGAAACTTGCTAAGGTGTTTGACAAAGGAATATGGAGTGGCATGTGACTCAATCCTTCCACAAGGAGAGTTCTCCTATAATGATTTTGTCAACCAAAGTTCAGGACTCGGTCCTTTCCAAATTGTCTAGGATCCCACCCTAGGGGTATCTTGGAACTAAGAAACATCCAAAATTTTGGCCAAAGGAGTGCTCAAGCTGAGGATTTTGCAGAAGTAATGAAGAACATCCATCAACAAGTGAAAGATAGACTACAACAAACTTCTGAGAAGTATAAAAAAGCAGCAGATGACAAGAGGAGAGATGTCCAATTCAAGGTTGGAGACATGGTTATGGTTCACCTAAAGAAAGAAAGACTACCCAAGGACAAGTACACCAAGCTGATGATGAAAAAGATTGTCCCCTTCAAAATCTTGAATAAATGTGGAAATAATTTGTATAGAATTGAGTTACTTTCAACCATTGATTTATCCCTAATTTTCAATGTATCTGACTTATATCCATACAAAGGTCCTATTACTAATGTCTCCATTATAGATGCTCAAGATCTTCCATAGGACATGGAGCTACAAGATCTAACTAAACCACCAACACAATAGATTAACTGTATACTAGACAAAAGGATATCCAAACAAACTAGGAGATCCACTTTCTATGAATATCTATTCAAATGGAAACACCATTCCATGGAGGATACTACTTAGTTGACACCTGAAGATATCAAGAAGACCGGTTTCAATATAAAATTTCTCCCAACTCAAGGGACTTTGTCTTAGGGAGTATGGTACAGTGCACCCATGATTGTCATTGATGGACTGTCATTCTGCAAGAATTGTGTTTGTAATAAATGGATTGATCTTAGAGGATCATCCTATTTTGTTTTTGGATCCATGTGTATGGTCAAGGATCTCTTAGGCAATCTTATGAGCCTAGAGATGCCTTAGTGCATTTGGATCACCTAGTTAGGCCTAAGTGCTTTAAGCATGATTTTATGATTTTGGAGTCCTTAAGTGTTAAATCTTTGGATCCATGTCATTTTTGGCATATTATGTCAATTTAATAGGTTTGGATTCATTCCAAAAGTATTTGAATGCAAAATAAAATATTTTTCCAAATGTTGCAAAAGTTGTCAAAAATGTTGCTCATGCAATTTCCAAAACTTGCTCGAGAGTTTCAAGATGGAAACCCAACAGTCATAGGGAATTTTGGAACAATTTTAATTGACATATGAAGTTTTTTTAAGTTCTTACTTTGAACCTATATGGTTAGAAGTTCTGTATTGAAGTTTTGATGCATTTGGAATGGAAGATGAAGAGTTTTTGTGAACATTTCTAAGTTCTATGGTCTATTCTGGTGTGATATCTAAAAAATAAATTGATTTTTTGAAGGCCCTCTATGTTAGAATAACTTTATAATTTGTTTGAAGTCATTTAATTTTTGTTTGAGGTGTTTTAGATGCAGTTTTCCAAAAATAGTCCAGAAAGAGGCTTACTAGAAGCACATTTCACTAATGGAGTCCTAACTTGCATTCTATCTAGTGGAATTCACCAAGATCATATAAAATTAAAATTAGTAGGGTATATTTGAGGATTCTAGAAGGTCAGAAGATGGCTTGAAGGGTAAATCCCTCATGCATCAAGCCCTAGGCTAAATATCTCAATGTATTCAGCCTAGAACAAAGGAGAATGAAGCATTTTTTTTGTTAGATAGTTTGGTTGAGTGAGTTAAGAGTGGATTTGAGTTGTGGGGAGTTGTTTGAAGAGGTATAAATCATTTTTTCAAGCCCATGCACCCAATTTCTAGTACTTGCTTTGATATCCAATCCTAATTTGGCCAATTAGGTCTGTGAACTTGGTGAGTGTTAGGTGTTGCTGGAGTGGAGTTGGAAAATAGGGATTTGGGGTTTGACATACCTTCCAAAAGGGTATCTTTATATATCTTTATTTTACTAAAAGGTAATCAGGGGGAAAAGTTAAGTCTAAATAACCACTTGGATAGACCTACAAGGAATTCTAGGATAGTCCTAGATAGGTACTGTACAATAGTTGGAGACCCAAACCAAAGGGTTATTATTGGTCCTTATGACATAAGAAAAGTTTCCAAATATTTATTTTGGGTTTGTGAAGTCACTGGTAAAGACTTCTAGTTTGTGGCTTGGAATAGGGCTAGTGTCCCTAAAGCTCAAAAGTGAAAGATCTTGAATTGAATGATATTCAATTGGGAAGAGTGGATAAGTAGTTCTACCACCTTGAATAGGTAGAAGACCTTGTGTAAGAAAGGATCTAGGACCCTAGGAGGGTATAAGTTGAGTTGGGTGTCTCATTCAAGACAAAGGAGGAAGACCACACTTCTTGTTGTCACCTCTGCATTACTTTGAGCTACAAAGAATAATAGACAAAATTAAATTTCCCTTGTTCCCAAGGGTTGATAATTTTATCTAGAAGAAAGACCAAAAGGGTGATTTTTTAATTAAATGAAAATAAAATCTGTTGATAAAGGATGAAACTTTACTGGACTATTGGAGAAAGCTTTCGAACCCCCATCTTGTTGAACAAATTGAATGCTAAGAAGGGGGATGAATTATCATTGACTTAAATTATTGAATTTAACTTACATAAAAATTATTCTAATTGATCTTGTCATTTGTATAGTAGAGAGGGTGTAATCAAGTAATCAACTACAAAAAAGAATAAGAGAACACCAGTTTTTTATCGTGGAAAAATAAAATGAAGAAAACCATGGAGATGGTTAACTCTTAATATTGTATAACTAGTTATATAATATTTTAATTTCTCACTACATGGCTTAGTGCCAGATGGACTAGTTTCCCATGAAGTGTGTTAAGTCTGTATTTTGATATTCAAAGGAAATGCACGGGATTGTCCATCTTTTCTTAAAGCACAAATCAAAAGCAAGAATCTTCACTAGGCTCAAAGTCATCTTCAAGCTTGCTTACTTTATTATGATAAGAAATGAAATGGATAAAATGACCTAATGATGCAAGATTAAAGAATAAATAAGAAAACATAGGCATTTTTGGAAAAGGTAGACTGATAGAAAATATAGAGGAAGTTGCAATGACTTGAAATGAGAACTTGGAAACTATACTAACCTATGATCTCATTCTCAAGGTGATTTTCTAGGTACAAAATACCCTGGGCACTTTTTTCCTAGGAACAAGAAGCTTGGGGAATTTTTTACCTAGGGGTTTTGCCTGAAACTTTGATTGTCAATCCTGTGAATCCTAAATTTTCCATCATAGTTCAGACAACTATGCCACCTATTCCTGCACATAGAAAAATGAGGAAAAGGTTGTGGAAAGTGGTTTTCCTTGTTCAAACCTCTATTTTGGAATCAACCTTAAAAATAAAATGAAATATCATAAAGGAAAGTAAATGTAAAGGTAAAGATCTACCTTGTAAAAACCTTCATGAAAAATATTGAGATCTCACATATTCATGAAGATGCTTGAATGTTTCTTGAATTTTAGTTTTTGACCCTTAAATGTATAAAGGAATCAATGATTCCTTCACAAATGCATGGCTCTATGAAAACCACTCTTATATCTTCAATGTTGCTATTCTTGATTGAACAATTTCTATAAAGGAAGAATGTATATGGTTGGACAAAAGATATTCCTACTTGATTGAGAAGTCCTCTAGTTGGCCATAATTGGAGAAAATATTTGTACAATGGAGAATATTGCCTTTAAAATGTCTTTGGTGCTTGGAGAAATATCTTGCCTTTGAATCTTGAATTCACTTGATTTTTTAACTGATTCTTTTTCATCTTGGTTGCCAAAATGAGGAGAGATATGGTGTTTATATGCTTCATCACATATTTTGGGATTCAAACAACCAAACTAACCACGAGATCTAATTTCCCATTGAAACACCGCAATAGGGTCTTGGTTCAAATTTGGGCCCAAACCTTGGGGAACAAAACACCTTGGGCATTTTTCATAGGAAAATAAATTCCTAAGCGTTATGTATCTAGGAAAAAGCACTAAGATTCAAATGGGGAGTCAGGAATTGGATATATTATGGATCAAGGGGAGAGAGGTAGGTAGATAAAGAATAATGAACATGAAATATCAAAATCACCAAAATGGGGCTTACCTGAGTATCCAATTATGGGTGCTAACCTTTTAGGACAGTACATGATTTAGCCCCTATATTAGTGAGAGTATGATACAATCTCATGCTCATGGTAAAGAATAGAAATATATTGGAACAAAATAATAAGGTCACGGAGACAAGGAAACACCAAGCCCCCCATGAGAGAGAGAGAGAGAGAGAGAGAGAGAGAGAGAGAGAGAGAGATGGCTGACTATCCTAGTAAGGTATTTCCTTATTATAGATCATGCAAAGGGAAAACATTATTTGAAAAGATGGAATCGATATTATAGAAAGCTATAAGATGCTAGTCAACCCATCAAAATAAAGTGATGCAAGAGCATCCTGGGTGTAAGGGCAATCTTGCATCACCCAAAAATATGTGTTTTTCTATTCAATAAGGGCTATTTTGTACAAAGCTGCTATTTTTGGAAACTTACTATTTTTAGTAAG
>MU224954.1:29236-47454 GCA_018584345.1 Thuja plicata | reverse complement strand
TTTTGTTAGGACATCTTGCAGCAAAGTGTCCAATCTCTTTACAATTGAAACATACAAGTGGTAACTTGCCTTTGTATTTACCTTTGCCTCTTAGCATTCTTCTCACCATGAGTGCTTCAATTTCATCAAGATCTTCTTCTTCACTTTTGATTTCACTGTCTCTTCTAGATGAGTGTCTCTGACTAGATTTTCTTATTCTCATAGAAGACTTGAATGCAAAATCTAAACTTAGTAAGACACTATTGTCAAAATTATTCATCTCAAATGAAATCGATCTACCAATCAGGCTATCAAGAGTGACTGTATTATTTGCTACTGCTCTCATTTCTTGAATAGCAAAGACTCTAATAGCATATACAGGAAATAAGGTTCTTAATATTTTACTTACCATTGTCTCCTCTTCAAGTGTACCTCCAATGCCTCATATAGCATTGACTACTTTTATTATTGTGCTGTACTAAGCGATGTTTTCACCTTCTTTCATTCTAAGATCATCAAAATTTCCTCTAAGGCTTTCTGCCTTAGCTCTCAAAACATTTGTATCACCTCCATGTACAAGTTTTAGCTTATCCCACATTGTCTTTACATCTTTGCAATCTTTGACATCCTCAAATTTAGCATCAAAGAGTGAGGCAGAAATCTCTATAACCATGTAGTTATGTTCATGCTTTACTCTCAATTGATCTATCATGAATGGTCCTATAGGCAACACATATTCAGTATCTAAGTATTGAGTAATATCATTGCCAATACCTGATAAGTGGAGCTTTATTCTTCTTTGCCATGAAGCAAAGTTGTCTTTGTTCAACTTGGGTACATCTCATCTATTCATCTTGTGATCTTTACTTAGGTCTTGAAACCTTCCTTCTAAGCACACAAGCTCTGATACCAATTATTAGTAATAACTAAGAGGGGGGGGGGGGGGTGAATTAGTGGCCTCAAGAATTTATCCTTTAAAATTTAATCCACCAATTAATACACCTTAGATTATTAAGTCCCTACAAGATGTATGCTTTTAAATACTTGAAATAATTTACTATCTTTCAGTTTACCTTATCTATCCTTATTCTCCTTGATTACCGATAAGCAATAAAACTCATTTACCGATACTCAATAAATATGTAGAGTATACCAATCAATCCAAAAATACATATGTGAAATGTAAAAAAATAAAGTAATAAACGATATATACATAACACATGGATTTTAATGTGGAAACCCTGTTAAGGTAAAAACCACTAGGACCGGTACTCCAAATTTCCACTCTTCTAAAGTGAGCCCTATTAGGAGCCAACCCTGTTAAAGATTACAAACACATGGTTAAGTGTGACCTTGTTAGAGGATTTTTATACATAGGTTGTCACTTAGTATCTGACATCTACGCTACCATCCTTGAATCATCCTTTAGACTATCAATAGGCTTTATGCTAATCTTACTATCATCCTTGAATCAGCCTCCTTCTTAGACTGTCAATAGGATTTATGTAAGACCACTGCTACTATCATGAATCAACCATTTTGGTAATCTATTAGGATATATCTCAATTACAAAAGATGGTTAAGTCTTGCTCTGTTAAAAGACTTAATGCTTCAATGGTTAAACTGAAACACAATGACCTATTTCTAATGCAACTTTGAATTGTAGATATTCAGATCTATTTATGTACAATACCTCTCTGATCAGTGTATCAATTCAATTCCTATGTGCTTCACTCTTTCTTCTCTATGATGTTTTGATTTACTGTTGGTCAGTATCTGTAAAATTCTTTAGCTCTCCCTTAGCTTGATTGATTAGGACTGTATGAAGTTTATCCTTCACCAGTTTCTCTTCAGCATCTTCTTTCAATTCACTCCCTTGTGTATCTGAGTGCATGTCAAAAATGAATTATGCTTTTCTCTTATATAGACATGATATTCCTTAATTCTTGATTCTTGGCATGAAAAACAATCCAGCCAATTTGATTTACAACTTTAACTCCTGATTTATCTCGTAGTTATCTTCTTTCCAACTGTATAAATAAATTGCTTTAACTGTGGTCAAATAAAATAAATAAAACAATTAGTTAAGTCCATCCTTAATCTCTTCTAACTAGATATTTTGTCATTTTCTGATCTTACTATTCTGTCGGTCAATTCTACAATTCATTGCCGATGACAATTGCCAGTTTCATCGGTGTAACTTCAGTTAGCTTCGTAATCTCCGTCCGCCAGGCATCATTGGATCTTGCTCGTTTGATAACTATATTTTCAGCTCATCGGGCATCCTATGACTCTACTTTGTTAGGAAACACTGTCTTCTGCTCGTCGGGCATCACTGTGACTTTATCTCTGTCTTTACCTTTGGTGTGCACTCCGTCAATGTTGTCTTTCACTTAGTGAATACTTGACTTTTATGTATTGCTGAAAGCATAATCATTGTTCCATTGATTATTTGAAGTCTTTGGCATTATTTGTATGACCACATAGATGATATCAAGTTGACATCAGTGACAATACAAACCATTAACTGATTTAATATTTTGCATCATCTTCAACTTAACATTATCAAAGATTCAATCAGTTACATGTCATCACATTCTACTACTTTTTAGGAGCCCAAATAGCCCTATTAGCCATACATTTCAGGACACTAGTGGGAGGACATGAGAGCCTTAGACCTAGAAAATATTTTAGGCATTCAAAAAGGGTATCAGGATCATGGATTTTTTTTGGGTTTGTTTGTAAGTTTTTGGAGTAAATCTAGAAAAACCGTCTGGATATGGCTAGTAGCTAATTAGGCCTAATCAGGTCCTAAAAGTAGTGAATTTGGAAACTCAACTAAATTACATTTGGAGACCAATTCAAATTGGAATGAATAAATGTAGAATGAGTACAAAAATTGTGGACATGACCCTTGTTTCATTGGTGGAGATGATATGAAGGATTTAGGCTTAGAATCCTTCAAGAAAGTGTGAAGCATTGAGACAAAACTAATGGTAGTTGTCTTTCAAAGTTAAGCACAAGTATGCTAACTCTTGAAAGAAGAGTTAGCATAGTCTTAGGCTTAGAGTCTTGAGGCTATTGAGATCCTAGAAGAGTAAATTGGGATCCTAAGTAGACTAGGGCAAGCGAAGTCCTATCTAGAGCATTGTGTGAGCACACCTTGGGGCTACTTCTATCAGAGTGGTATCAGAGCATACTTTGTGATTAGGCTTGAGGGGAATGTTCTAACCAGCTGAATCAGTAGGAGAATCTACCATGGTGACTAATGCAAAGTTGGAAAAGAAGGTGGATGATCAAGAAGTGGAGAATAGAATTCTCCGAGATAGATTGTCTCAATTAGAGAAAAAGGTAGATGAAGTTGATGAGAAAGAAGAAGAAGTGAAGGATAAGGTTGAAGGGAAAGGCAAATAGATTTCCATATAAGATGAAGTCCCTAAATCTAACCTTATCCTTGATCAAGAACCATTCTTAAATGCATTAAAGGATTTGAGTGGTAAAGCACCAGGAGTTCCTATCTTTAGTGGAAATATGGAACCAGAGGTAGTCCTTGATTTGATAGAAGGACTAGAAAACCATTCTGAGTGTGATGGAATCACTGAGCTTGAAAAACTAAAAGTTGCAAAGGCCAGGCTAAGAGGGTTTGCACTCACTTGGTAGAAATTCATCCAAGATGAAAGAGAGAAAGAAGGTAAGAGGCCCATTGCCACATGGAAGGCCACGGTTGAAAAATTAAGAGATTCTTGTATCCATAATGATTATGAAATAAATTTGCATAATAGAAGACAAGGTTTGAGATAGAAGGACCTAGATGTAAACTCCTATACTGAAGAGTTTCAGAGACTTTGCATGAGATCTAGAGTTTCAAATGATGAGAAGGTTAAGGTAGAAAGATACCTTAATGGAATTAAGTGGACAATACAAGATGAGATGAGTCTCTTGACTCTAGACACCATTTAGAAGTGCCACCAAATTGCCATCAAAGTTGAAGAGAAGCTAAGGAAGAAACAAGAATCTAGAACTACCAAAGGAAGAGGTAGAGGAAGAAACACTAGAGGGAAGAAAGGTGGATATGGTGGAAGGAGTTTTGAACCAAAGAATAAAGGGGAGCCTAAATTTGTTGAAAAATAAGAAGGAAAATCCAACATAGGAGGTTCAAATAGAGGAAGGAACTCTAGTAGCAGAGGAAGAAGCAACAACGAAGATAGAGGTAACTACTTTGCAACTATGAAGTGTTACCACTACAACAAGATGGGACATCCTTCATATAGGTGTCCAAAGAAAGGAAATAATTCCCAAGGAAGTGATAAAAGAGTGAACTTTGACCAAGAGGAGACTAGTGGGGGAGGAAAACATCCTGAAGTGCCTTTAGAATTAGAGGAAGGAGAGAATCTTATGATGAGAATAACTTTGATTAAGGAGCCATTAAAAGAAGATTCTAGTCAAAGGAGGTTAATATTTAGAGTGAAGTGTAAAATGATGGGAAAAGTGTGTAGAGTCATCATAGAATTAGGGTCTAATGAAAATATAGTGTCAGAGGAAGTAGTCAGCAAGTTGAAGATGACAAGAATACCACACACCTATCCTTACAAAGTCACCTAACTAAACAAAGGGAAACATGTCCTTGTCAATGAGAAAGCTTGGGTGGAATTATCAATTGGGAGATATAAAGATAAATTTGTATGTGATGTCCTACCTATGGATCCATGCCACTTTCTCCTAGGTAGACCATGGAAATTTGACAGACAGGCCATGCATGATGGAGCAAAGAACTCATACTCTTTCAAGAAAGACAACGTGAGATTCAAAATCCAGTCATTGCTAGAAGATGCAGAGAAGAAGTCTACTGGACCCAATGTTCTCATGGTGAGTGAGAAAGAGTTCTTAGAAGCCTTAGAAGAAGAAGGAGTTTGGTTTGTGTTGGTGTTGAAGCCAAAAGAAGAGACTGTAGACAAGATAGTCAGGAGGACAAATTTTCCAAAAGAAGTGCAGGAGCTATTGTAGAAGTATGAAGGCATCGTCAATGATGGAAAACCATCATCCTTACCACCTAAGAGGTTTTTAAGCCACCAAATAGACCTTATCCTATAGCTACCCTTCCCAATAAGGCTGCATATAAGATGAATCCTCAACAAAATGAGGAAATAGATAGACAGATTCAAGAACTCCTAAGCCAAGGTCTAATTAGGAAAAGTATAAGCCCTTGTGTTGTACCCACTATCCTAGCACCTCAAAAGGGAGGAAATTGGAGGCTTTGTATTGATTCCAGAGCCATTAATAGGATTACCATTAGGTATAGGTTCCCTATCCCTAGGATAGAATACCTAATGGACTGTCTAGGAGGAGCAAGGTATTTTACCAAGATAGACCTAAAGAGTGGCTATCATCAAATCAGGGAAAATGAAGGGGATGAATGGAAAACAAAACTTCAAAACCACAGAAAGACTGTATGAGTGGCTTCTCATGCCCTTTGGGATATCCAATGCCCCATCAATATTCATGAGATTGATGAATGAAGTTCTTAAAGATTACATTGGAAATTTTTTGGTGGTGTACTTAGATGATATACTCATCTATTGTAAGATAAGACAAGAGAAGAGCACATCAGACACCTAGAACTAGTTTTCAAAAGGCTACATGAAGAGGAGCTAATGATCAACTTGGAGAAGTGTGAATTCATCAAGAAAGAGCTAGTGTGCCTTAGATTTGTGCTATCCCAAGGAAACCTAAAGATGGATCTAAGAAAAGTGGAAGCCATCATCAATTGGACTACTCCAAGAAAAAGCACTGAGGTAAGAAGTTTTCATGGCTTAGAAAAATACTATAGAAAGTTTATAAAACAATTTAGTTCCATTTGTGCTCCTATGTTAGACACCATAAAAGGTGGTATGAAGACTAAATTTGTGTGGAATGAAAAATTTAACCATGGGTTTGAGCTGTTGAAAAACAAGATTTCCACTAAACCAATTTTGGGTTTTCCAAGCTTTGAGAATCTATTTATAGTGGAATGTGATGCCACCAATGTAGCCATTGGTGTTGTCTTGAGCCAAGGAGGAAGACCAGTGGCCTTTCACTCTGAGAAGTTAAGTGAAGCTAAGAATAAATATTCTTCTTATGACCTAGAGATGCATGCTCTAGTCCAAGCATTGAGACTATGGAGGCACTATCCTCTTCCAAAGGAATTCATAGTATTTTTAGACAATCAATCATTAAGTTTCTTGATTTCACAAGAAAAGATCAGTCACAAGCATATGAAGTGGGTTGAGTGCCTACAAGCCTACACCTTCAACATCAAACACAAAAAGGGATTTCCAAACAAGGTAGCAGATGCTTTGAGCAAAAGAGCCCTCATTGTTCAAGAAATTCAATTGCAGAGCATGGTGATAAACTACTTCAAGGACCTATATGGAAAAGATGAAGATTTTGCAGGCATCTATAATGTATGCCAAGAATACAAGAATCACTTTCATAGTAAATTCTCTAAATATACTTTGTAGAGTGATCTTTTATTTAAGGGTTATCAATCATGTGTCCCTAGAGGGTCTATAAGGGAGAATCTAATTTAGGAGAAACACAATGGTGCACTTAGTGGCCATTTTGGTGTCAATAAGACACAAGAACTAGTTCAAAGATTATATTTTTGGCCCAAGATAAATGTGGATATAATGAAGTATGTAGGGAGTTGTGTTGTGTGTCAAAAGGCCAAGGGAACATCTTCAAATGCAGGCCTATACAAACCTCTCCCCATCCCTAACAGACCATGGGAAAGTTTACATATGGATTTTTTAGTTGGTTTTCCCAGGACAAAGCAGGGAATGGATATCATTTATGTTATTGTGGATAGCTTTAGTAATGTATGTGGTAAATTTGGCCTTGTTAACTCACCATACACTTCAACATAGTCCTTCTTCACTAGATACACAAAAGACTACATATGAGATTATTCATCCTGTCTGTCTACGTGATTTGACCTATTGCCTTCTATCCAGATGGGGTTTTTGAAATAGCTCTTAGAATGAGAGTCTCACAACCATAGACCAATCCAGGAATGAAGGATTTTTCTCCATGAATGAAATGCAATGCAAAGTTATTCTTAAGAATTGAAACATGTAAGATTATTCTAAGACATGATTTTAATGCAATTATTCTAGAAATTGAAATTATTCTATTGCAAATGAGATTATTCTATATGAGATTATCAACTAAGAATGTGGCAATAATTCAGTATTCTAACAATGCATGAAAGTCAGTGGGCTGATCAGGGGTTTTGAATGAGGAATGGGAGTTCTTTTATAGACTCAGAGGTGATCAAAATAGAAAATTTCCTCTTTGAAATAAAATAGATAGAAAAGCCAGTTCAGAATAGAAAGCTTTATTTAAAAGAATACAATAAATTGTTTTATCTCTACTTTAACTATTTTCTTTCTTTGATTTTAACTGTTTTATTTGATTTTAATTATTTTCTTTCTCTTTAAAGCATAATTAATTCAAAGATTCTATTTCTGAACAAAAGAAAGATTTTTGAGAGAATATCCAATTAATTAAATAAATATGACCTCATAAATAGGTTTTTCTGAATTATCTGAATATTTAAATTCAATTATTGAAATGAAGATATTTATTTAATAATTAAATATAATTTAATTATTTTTTATGTGTTTTAGCTAAAAGGGGTGAATTTAATTTAATTAAAGTGCTAGGACTTTATTAATTAAATTAATTCGACCATAAGGTTTGTTTAGCCAATAGATATTTAGGAATTAAATATAATGTATGATTAATGTACATTTAGGATTTTCCACATTTGACACTTAGGTCGAGTAGAGTCTAGTTAAAACTCAGAATTGCCTAGTACAATAGGACTTTGATGATTCAGAAGAATGACAAATGCAACAAAATTGGTTAGGGTTGCAAGATGCCAAATTTGGGGTGTTACATTTTGCCCCTCTTTGAATTGATGTGCGAGTAGTGCATTGATTCAAAGAATAGTCTGATGCCTGAAGCATAGAAGAATAGATTTGAACATTGATTGATGCAAAGATCAATTGATGAAGATTTTAGAGCCATCTCTAGGATAGAGTTTGACTCTCCAAAGTCTAGGTTAGGTTATCGAGACACTGGTCAAATAGAGTTTTTCAAGAATCATCTCCAGAACGAATCTTGATCCTCAGGGATCCAGGTGAGAATGCCCTAATACCTAATAGATTTGATATCTTTCACAAGACTGTCCCCAGAATGAGTCTCAACCTTTAGGAGTTTGGGTTAGAATGCTCCGATACCTGTCCAACAAGATAATCAATAGAGATTTTAGGACTATCTCCGGGATAAAGCTTAGTCCCCCAAAATCTAGGTTAGATTGCCCAGACACTGGTTAGATTGATATATTTCACAAGTCTGTCCTTAGAATGAGGCTCAACCTTCAGGAGTCAGGGTTAGAATGCCCCGATACCTGTCTCAAAAGATAGTAAATAGAGGCTTAGAACCATCTCCAGAACAGAGCTTGATTCAGGAGTAAGGGTTAGAATGCCCCAATTCCCAAGAGATGAGTTTTCAAGAATCATCTCCAGAATGAAACTTGATCCTCAAGAATTTGAGTTACATTATTCAGATACTTAATAGATTGAGATTTCAAGAATCATCTCTAGAATGAAGCTTGATTTAGAGGGATCCGCGTTAGAATGCCCCAATACCTAATAGATGACAAGATTTAATGAACAAAGATGCCCTTATTGATTAAAAGTCATGGAGCACCCAGTTTTGACTATGAGGTACGAAAAACTGAACGTGCCACAAGTGATGAGATGCCCCTAGCAATGAGGACTTTTGAAAATCAGATCAGATTGATTAAAAAAGAGATTTAATGATGTAATCACCCTGCCCCCTCGGGAGCGAAATAGAAAGATGACACATCATAATGACGATGGAGAGTGAAAAATTGCAGATAGATGTTGAATCAGAGATCAAGAAGAACTCAAAATAGATTATGGAAGAAATCAAAAGATTCAGTATCAATTTCAAGTTATTTCAAGGTTTGGTTAACCAAGTTTGACTAGGGTTGACCATAGTTGACTAGAGATGACTTTTGAAAAAAAAATCAAAGATTTGAGAAAATGATGATAAGATATGATTCTGACAAGAAAGCGATGTCAGAAAGTCAACTATACAAGCGTCTGATCGCGTCGGTCCCAAAAATTTTAAGATGCAATTTTGAGCTATATAGATGTGCCAGATTTCAATTTCAATCACAAAAATGGATTCAGAGCGGTCAAATTAGGTAATGGTGAAGCTTTTACGCAAAACATAGCACTTTGAAAAATTAGGTCAAAACCTATATAAGGACGAAAAGGTCATTTTTAAATTATTTCAGCCTTTTGACTTTTACAAATTGAGCACTGAGTAAAAATGGTGGTCCCCTACAACACACATCGATTCGAGCGATCTAGGAGGCATAGCCAGCCCACAACGTATGGACCTCCAATAAGTAGTCGATAAACCTCTCTGCATTGTCAATTTTATCAATTTCTGTCAAGTTTTCATTGTTTTTCTGCATTTTTAGGAAATGGTCCTCAGGTTTTCGCCTGAAAAAGAGTTTTATCGCGCGGGCGCCAGAAATGTATGTGATAAATTTGGCCTTGTTAACTCACCATACACTTCAGCATAGTCCTTCTTCACCAGACACACGCAAGACTGAATATGAGATTATTCATCCTACCTGTCTGCGTGATTCGACCTGTTGCCTTCTATCCAGACGGGTTTTTTGAAATAGCTCTCAGAATGAGAGTCTCACAACTATAGACCAATCTAGGAATGAAGGATTTTTCTCCATGAATGCAATGCAATGCAAAGTTACTCTTAAGAATTGAAAGATGTAAGATTATTCTAAGGCATGATTTCAATGCAATTATTCTAGAAATTGAAATTATCTATTGGAAATGAGATTATTCTATATGAGATTATCAACTAAGAATGTGGCAATAATTCAGTATTCTAACAATGCATGAAAGTCAGTGGGCTAATCAAGGGTTTTGAATGAGGAATGGGAGTTCTTTTATAGACTCAGAGGTGATCATAATAGAAACTTTCCTCTTTGAAATAAAATAGATTGTAAAGCGAGTTCAAAATAGAAAGCTTTATTTGAAAGAATACAATAAATTGTTTTCTCTGCTTTAACTTTTTTCTTTCTTTGATTTTAACTGTTTTATTTGAATTTAATTTCTTTCTTTCTCTTTAAAGCACAATTAATTCAAAGATTCTATTTCTGAATAGAAAAAAGATTTTTGAGAGAATATCCAATTAATTAAATAAATATGACCTCATAAATAGGTTTTTTCCAATTATCTGAATATTTAAATTCAATTATTGAAATGAGGATATTTATTTAATAATTAAATATAATTTAATTCCTTTTTATGTGTTTTAGCGAAAAGGGGTGAATTTAATTTAATTTAAGTGCTAGGACTTTATTAATTAAATTAATTCGATCATAAGGTTTGTTTAGCCAATAGATATTTATGAATTAAATATAATGTATGATTAATGTAGATTTAGGATTTTCTGCATTTGACACTAAGGTTGAGCAGAGTCAGTTAAAACTCAGAATTGCCTAGTACAATAGGACTTTGATGATGCAGAAGAATGACAAATGCAACAAAATTGGTTAGGGTTGCAAGATGCCAAATTTGGGGTGTTACATTTTACCCCTCTTTGAATTGATGTACGAGCAGCACATTGATTCAAAGAATAGTCTGATGCCTAAAGCATAGAAGAATAGATTTGAAAATTGATTGATGCAAAGATTGATTGATGAGGATTTTAGAGCCATCTCTAGTATAGAGCTTCACTCTCCAAAGTCTAGGTTAGGTTGCCGAGACACCGGTCAAATAGATTTTTTGAGAATCATCTCTAGAATGAAGCTTGATCCTCAGGGATCTAGGTGAGAATGCCCTGATACCTAATAGATTTGATATCTTTCACAAGACTGTCCCCAAAATGAGGCTCAACCTTAAGGAGTCTAGGTTAGAATGCCCCGATACCTATCCAACAAGATAATCAATAGAGATTTTAGGACTATCTCCGGGACAAAGCTTAGTCCGCCAATATCTAGGTTAGATTGCCCAGACACTAGTTAGATTGATATATTTCACAAGACTGTCCTCAAAATGAGGCTCAACCTTCAGGAGTTAGGGTTAGAATGCCTTGATACCTGTCTCAAAAGATAGTAAATAGAGGTTTAGAACCATCTCCAAAATGGATCTTGATTTAGGAGTAAGGGTTAGAATGCCCCAATTCTGAATAGATGAGTTTTCGAGAATCATCTCAAGAATGAAGCTTGATCCTCAAGAATCTGAGTTAGATTATTGAGATACTTAATAGATTGAGATTTTGAGAATCATCTATAGAACGAAGCTTGATTCTTAGGGATCCAAGTTAGAATGCCCCAATACGTAATAGATGGCAAGATGTAAGGAAGAAAGATGCCCTTATTGACTAAAAGTTGTGGAGCACCCAGTTTTGACTGTGAGGTACGAAAAACTAAACATGCCCTAAGTGATAAGATCCTACTAGCAATGAGGACTTTTAAAAATTAGATCAGATTGATTAAAAAAAGAGATTCAAGAGATTTAATGATGTAATCATCCTGCCCCCTTGGGAGCAAAATGGAAAGATGACACATCATAATGATGATGGAGAACAAAAAATTGTAGATAGATGTTGAATCAAAGATCAAGAAGAACTCAAAACATATTATGGAAGAAGTCAGAAGATTCAGAATAATTTTTGAGTGATTTTGAGGTCTGGTTGACCAAGTTTGACTATGGTTGACCATAGTTGACCAAAGTTGACTTTTGGGAAAAAAAGTCAAAGATTTAAGAAAATGATGATAAGATATGATTCTGACAAGAAAGTGATGTCAAAAAGTCGATTGTACAAGCGTCCGATCACGTTGATCCCAAAAATTTTAAGATGCAATTTTGAGCTATATAGAAGTGTCAGATTTCAATTTCGATTTCGATCACTAAAATAGATTCGGAGCGGTCAAATTAGGTAATGGTGAATTTTTCACGCAAAATAGAGCACTTTGAAAAATTAGGTCAAAACTTATATAAGGATGAAAAGGTCATTTTCAAATCATTTCAACCTTTTGACTTTTACAAATTAAGCTCTGAGCAAAGAATGGTGGTCCCCTACAACATGCATCGATTCAAGTGATCTAGGAGGCATAGCCGGCCTGCAGCGTACGGACCCCCAGTAAGTAGTCGATAAACCTCTCTACATTGTAAATTTCATCAATTTGTGTCAAGTTTTCATTGTTTTTCCGCATTTTTAGGAAATGGTCCTTGGGTTTTCACGTGAAAAGGAGTTTTATCACATGGG
Organism: Thuja plicata; assembly: GCA_018584345.1. Classification (NCBI taxonomy): domain Eukaryota; kingdom Viridiplantae; phylum Streptophyta; class Pinopsida; order Cupressales; family Cupressaceae; genus Thuja; species Thuja plicata. The sequence continues at coordinate 35,100 of MU224954.1, read as the reverse complement.
CGTGAGAAATGTATGTGATAAATTTGGCCTTGTTATCTCACCATACACTTCAACATAGTCCTTCTTTACCAGATACATGCAAGACTGAATATAAGATTATTCATCCTGCCTGTCTGCATGATTCGACTTGTTGCCTTCTATCCAGATGGGGTTTTTGAAATAGCTCTCAGAACGAGAGTCTCACAACCATAGACCAATCTAGGAATGAATGATTTTTCTCCATGAATGCAATGTATTGCATAGTTATTCTTAAGAATTGAAAGATGTAAGATTATTCTAAGACACAATTTCAATGCAATTATTCTAGAAATTGAAATTATTCTATTGCAAATGAGATTATTCTATATGAGATTATCAACTAAGAATGTGGCAATAATTCAGTATTCTAACAATGCATGAAAGTCAGTGGGCTAATTAGGGGTTTTGAATGAGGAATGGGAGTTATTTTATAGACTCAGAGGTGATCAGAATAGAAACTTTCCTCTTTGAAATAAAATAGATAGAAAAGCCAGTTCAGAATAGAAAGCTTTATTTAAAAGAATACAATAAATTATTTTCTCTCTACTTTAACTATTTTATTTCTTTGATTTTAACTGTTTTATTTGATTTTAATTATTTTCTTTCTCTTTAAAGCACAATTAATTCAAAGATTCTATTTCTGAATAGAAGAAAGATTTTTGAGAGAATATCCAATTAATTAAATAAATATGACCTCATAAATAGGTTTTTCTCAATTATCGGAATATTTAAATTCAATTATTGAAATGAGGATATTTATTTAATAATTAAATATAATTTATTTCTTTTTATGTGTTTTAGCTAAAAGGGGTGAATTTAATTTAATTAAAGTGTCAGGACTTTATTAATTAAATTAATTTGATCATAAGGTTTGTTTAGCCAATAGATATTTAGGAATTAAATATAATGTATGATTAATGTAGATTTAAGATTTTTGACATTTGACACTTAGGTCGAGTAGAGTCAGTTAAAACTCAGAATTACCTAGTAAAATAGGACTTTAATGATTCAAAAGAATGACAAATGCAACAAAATTGGTTAGGGTTGCAAGATGCCAAATTTGGGGTGTTACATTTTGCCCCTCTTTCGATTGATGTGCGAGCAACACATTGATTCAAAGAATAGTCTGATGCCTGAAGCATAGAAGAATAGATTTGAATATTGAGTGATGCAAAGATCAATTGATGAATATTTCAGAGCCATCTGTAGGATAGAGCTTGACTCTCTGAAGTCTAGGTTAGGTTACTAAGACACCGGTCAAATAGAGTTTTCAAGAATCATCTCCAAAATGAATTTTGATCCTCAGGGATCCAGGTGAGAATGCCTTGATACCTAATAGATTTGATATCTTTCAAAAGACTGTCCCTAGAATGAGGCTCAACCTTCAGGAGTTTGGGTTAGAATGCCCTGATTCCTATCCAACAAGATAATCAATAGAGATTTTAGGACTATCTCCGGGATGAAGCTTAGTACCCCAATATCTAGGTTAGATTTCCTAGACACTGGTTAGATTGATATATTTCACAAGACTGTCCTCAGAATGAGGCTCAGCCTTCAGGATTCAAGGTTAGAATGCCCCGATACCTATCTCAAAAGATAGTAAATAGAGGTTTAGAACCATCTCCAAAATGGAGCTTGATTCAGGAGTAAGGGTTAGAATCCCCCAATTCCCAATAGATGAGTTTTTGAGAATCATCTCCAAAATGAAGCTTGATCCTCAAGAATCTGAGTTAGATTATTAAGATACTTAACAGATTGAGATTTTGAGAATCATCTCCATAATGAAGCTTGATTCTCAGGGATCCGGGTTAGAATGCACCAATACCTAATAGATGACAAGATGTAAGGAACAAAGATGCCCTTATTGAATAAAAGTCATCAAGCACACAGTTTTGACTATGAGGTACAAAAAACTGAACATGCCCCAAATGATGACATGCCCCTAGCAATGAGGACTTTTGAAAATTAGAACAGATTGATTAAAAAAAGAGATTCAAGAGATTTAATGATGTAATCATCCTGCCCCCTTGGGAGCAAAATAGAAAGATGACACGTCATAATGATGATGAAGAGCGAAAAATTGCAGATAGATGGTGAATCAGAGATCAAGAATAACTCAAAACATATTATGGAAGAAATTAGAAGATTCAAAATAATTTTTGAGTGATTTTGAGGTCTGGTTGACCAAGTTTGACTATGGTTGACCATAGTTGACCAGAGTTGAATTTTGAGAAAAAAAAGTCAAAGATTTGAGAAAATGATGATAAGATATGATTCTGACAAGAAAGCGATGTCAAAAAGTCAATTGTACAAGCGTCCGATCACGTCGGTCCCAAAAATTTTAAGATGCAATTTTGAGCTATATAGAAGTGTCAGATTTCAATTTTGATTTCGATCACGAAAATAGATTCAAAGCGGTCAAATTAGGTAATGGTGAACTTTTCACACAAAATGGAGCACTTTGAAAAATTAGGTCAAAACCTATATAAGGATGAAAAGGTCATTTTCAAATCATTTCAACCTTTTCACTTTTACAAATTGAGCTCTGAGCAAAAAATGGTCCCCTACAGCATGCATCGATTCAAGTGATCTAGGAGGCATAGCCGGCCCGCAATGTACGGACCTCCAGTAAGTAGTTGATAAACCTCTCTACATTGTAAATTTCATCAATTTCTGTCAAGTTTTCATTGTTTTTCCGCATTTTTAGGAAATAGTCCTCGGGTTTTCACGCGATAAAGAGTTTTATCACGTGGGTGCCAGAAATGTATGTGGTAAATTTGGCCTTGTTATCTCACCATACACTTCAACATAGTCCTTCTTTACGAGATACATGCAAGACTGAATATAAGATTATTCATCCTGCCTGTCTGCATGATTCAACCTGTTGCCTTCTATCCAGATGGGGTTTTTGAAATAGCTCTCAGAACGAGAGTCTCACAACCATAGACCAATCTAGGAATGAAGGATTTTTTCCATGAATGCAATGCAATTCAAAGTTATTCTTAAGAATTGAAAGATGTAAGATTATTCTAAGACACAATTTCAATGCAATTATTCTAGAAATTGAAATTATTCTATTGCAAATGAGATTATTCTATATGATTTTATCAACTAAGAATGTGGCAATAATTAAGTATTCTAACAATGCATGAAAGTCAGTAGGCTAATTAGGGGTTTTGAATGAGGAATGGGAGTTCTTTTATAGACTCAGAGGTGATCAGAATAGAAACTTTCCTCTTTGAAATAAAATAGATAGAAAAGCCAGTTCAGAATAGAAAGCTTTATTTAAAAGAATACAATAAATTATTTTCTCTCTGCTTTAACTACTTTCTTTCTTTGATTTTAACTGTTTTATTTGATTTTAATTATTTTCTTTCTCTTTAAAGCACAATTAATTCAAAGATTCTATTTCTGAATAGAAGAAAGATTTTTGAGAGAATATCCAATTAATTAAATAAATATGACCTCATAAAAAGGTTTTTCTCAATTATCTGAATATTTAAATTCAATTATTGAAATGAGGATATTTATTTAATAATTAAATATAATTTATTTATTTTTATGTGTTTTAGCTAAAAGGGGTGAATTCAATTTAATTAAAGTGCTAGGACTTTATTAATTAAATTAATTTGATCATAAGGTTTGTTTAGCCAATAGATATTTATGAATTAAATATAATGTATGATTAATGTAGATTTAGGATTTTCTACATTTGACACTTAGGTCGAGTAGAGTCAGTTAAAACTCAAAATTGCCTAGTACAATAGGACTTTGATGATTCAGAAGAATGACAAATGCAACAAAATTGGTTAGGGTTATAAGATGCCAAATTTGGGGTGTTACATTTTGCCCTTATTTTAATTGATGTGCGAGCAGCGCATTGATTCAAAGAATAGTCTGATGCCTGAAGCATAGAAGAATAGATTTGAACATTGATTGATGTAAAGATCAATTGATGAAGATTTCAAAGCCATCTCTAGGATAGAGCTTGACTCTCTGAAGTCTAGGTTAGGTTACTGAGACACCAGTCAAATAGAGTTTTCAAGAATCATCTCTAGAACGAATTTTGATCCTCAGGGATTCAGGTGAGAATGCCTTGATACCTAATAGATTTGATATCTTTCACAAGACTGTCCCCAGAACAAGGCTCAACCTTTAGGAGTCTGGGTTAGAATGCCCCAATACCTGTCCAAAAAGATAATCAATAGATATTTTAGGAATATCTTCGGGATGAAGCTTAGTCCCCCAATATCTAGATTAGATTGCCCAGACACTGGTTAGATTGATATATTTCACAAGACTATCCTTGGAATGAGGCTCAACCTTCAGGAGTCAGGGTTAGAATGCCCCGATACCTGTCTCAAAAGATAGTAAATAGAGGTATAGAACCATCTCTAGAATGGAGCTTGATTTAGGAGTAAGGGTTAGAATGCCCCAATTCCCAATAGATGAGTTTCCTAGAATCATCTCCAAAATGAAGCTTCATCCTCAATAATCTGAGTTAGATTATTCAGATACTTAATAGATTGAGATTTTGAGAATCATCCTCAGAACGAAACTTGATTCTCAAGGATCCGGGTTAGAATGCCCCAATACCTAATAGATGACAAGATGTAAGGAACAAAGATGCCCTTATTGATTAAAAGTCATCGAGCACCCAGTTTTGACTATGAGGTATGAAAAACTGAACATGCCCCAAGTGATGAGATGCCCCTAGCAATGAGGACTTCTGAAAATTAGATCAGATTGATTAAAAAAAGAGATTCAAGAGATTTAATGATGTAATCATCTTGCCCCCTCAGGAGCGAAATGGAAATATGACACGTCATAATGATGATGGAGAGCAAAAAATTATAGATTGATGTTGAATCAGAGATCAAGAAGAACTCAGAACAGATTATGGAAGAAGTCAGAAGATTTAGTATCAATTTTGAGTGATTTCAAGGTCTGGTTGACCAAGTTTGACTAGGGTTGACCATAGTTGACCAGAGTTCACTTTTGAGAAAAAAAAGTCAAAGATTTGAGAAAATGATGATAAGATATGATTCTGACAAGAAAGTGACATCAGAAAGTTGACATTACAAGCATCTGATCGCGTCGGTCCCAAAAATTTTAAGATGCGATTTTGAGCTATATAGAAGTGTCAGATTTCAATTTCGATCACAAAAATAGATTTAGAGCGGTCAAATTAGGTAATGGTGTAGTTTTTGCATAAAATGGAGCAATTTGAAAAATTAGGTCAAAACCTATATAAGGACGAAAAGGTAATTTTCAAATCATTTCAACCTTTTGACTTTTACAAATTGAGCTCTGAGCGAAAAATGGTGGTCCCCTACAACACGAATCGATTTGAGCGATTTAGGAGGCATAGCCGGCCCGTAACGTACAGACCTCTAGTAAGTAGTCGATAAACCTATATGCATTGTAAATTTCATCAATTTATGTCAAGTTTTCATTGTTTTTTCATGTTTTTAGGAAATGGTCTACAGGTTTTCGCACGAAAAAGAGTTTTATCGCGCGGGTGCTAGAAATGTATGTGGTAAATTTGGCCTTGTTAACTCACCATACACTTCAACATAGTCCTTCTTCACCAGATACATGCAAGATTGAATATGAGATTATTCATCTTGCCTGTCTGCATGATTCGAATTGTTTCCTTCTATCCAGACGAGATTTTTAAAATAGCTCTCAGAACGAGAGTCTCACAACCATAGACCAGTCTAGGAATGAAGGATTTTTCTCCATGAATGCAATGCAATGCAAAGTTATTCTTAAGAATTGAAAGATGTAAGATTATTCTAAGACATGATTTCAATGCAATTATTCTAGAAATTGAAATTATTCTA
>MU224954.1:15731-29098 GCA_018584345.1 Thuja plicata | reverse complement strand
ATCAGAATAGAAACTTTCCTCTTTGAAATAAAACAGATAGAAAAGCCAGTTCAGAATAGAAAGCTTTATTTAAAAGAATACAATAAATTGTTTTCTCTCTGCTTTAACTGTTTTCTTTCTTTGATTTTAACTGTTTTATTTGATTTTAATTATTTTCTTTCTCTTTAAAGCACAATTAATTCAAAGATTCTATTTCTGAACAGAAGAAAGATTTTTGAGATAATATCCAATTAATTAAATAAATATGACCTCATAAATAGGTTTTTCTCAATTATCTAAATATTTAAATTCAATTATTGAAATGAGGATATTTATTTAATAATTTAATTCATTTTTATGTGTTTTAGCTAAAAGGGGTGAATTTAATTTAATTAAAGTGCTAGGACTTTATTAATTAAATTAATTCGATCATAAGGTTTGTTTAGCTAATAGATATTTAGGAATTAAATATAATGTAGATTTAAGATTTTCTACATTTGACATTTAGGTTGAGTAGAGTCAGTTAAAACTCAGAATTGCCTAGTACAATTGGACTTTGATGATTCAAAAAAATGACAAATGCAATAAATTTTTTTAGGGTTGTAAGATGTTTATTTTGGGGTGTTACAAGTAAGATGGCCCATTCTATACCCTACAAAACAACACATGATGCTAGTAAAATAGCTTCCCTATTCTTCAAGGAGGTAGTCAAAATACAAGGTTTTCCATTAAGCACAGTGTCAGTCATAAACAATAAATTCACGAGTCATTTTTGGAAGACTCTATGGCCAAAATTAGGAACCAACTTGTCATTTGGAACTGCATGCCATCCTTAGACTGATTGTAAAATATAGGTAGTCAATGGGAGTCTTGGTAATCTCCTAAGATGCTTAACTAAAGAGTATGGTCAGAGTTGGGCCCAACTCATTGGACATGAAGAATATGCATACTATGATACATTGAATAGGACTACTAGTAAGAATCCTTTTGAGATTGTTTATGGCCTTCATCCTAGAGGAATTTATGAGCTCAAATATTTGAAGGATGGAGAAAAAGGGAGTAGATATGTAGAGGGATTTTCACAGTCAATGCAAGAAGTACATGATATAGTGAGGAAGTCACTGATTGACAATACCGAGAAGATAAAGAGTAAAGTGGATGAGAGGAAAAGAGACATCCAATTCAAATTTGGGGATCTAGTCATGGTACATATTAACAAATATAGGCTACAGAACAGATGTCCACATAAGCTTTAGATGCGAATAATTGGTCCATGCACCATACTGGCCAAATATGGAGCAAATGCATACAAGGTGGAATTACCAGAGAATAGTGCTTTGTCTCCTATTTTTAATGTTGTAGAATTGGTTTTATACAAAGGAACTATACCAGATCTAGATCAGAGTCTGACTGAAGTCATCCAAGAGGTGGAAGAACTCAATCTGCCATCTGCACTAGTCAAGAAGGAAAAATACATACTGGATTCATGAGTTTACAAGAAGACAAGGAAGAAGGAATACAAAGATCACTTGGTGAAATGGTAGGGAAAAATGGATGTAGATGCAACTTGGATAAAGGAGGTAGACTTCAAAAAGCTGGACATTTATCCCAACTTACTCAACCTAAGGGTGGGTTGAAGTCTTTTCATTTGGGGAGGATGGTGTAGGAACACCTAGGCTATCCCCAAATCCCTAGTTATTTTTGGCTTGTAAATGACTCTAGTCAAGTCAGTATGGTTTTTATTAGACCTTAGAAGGTCTTTTTATTATGTGACTAGGTGAATTAGTGGTTAGTGCTAATTTCATTCTAGTTTAGTTTAGTTTTCTTTTAAGTGTTTAGTCCTTAGAATAGGCCTAAATTTGGGAAATGGGGTCTAAATGTGTCCTAGACCTATGTAAGGTGAGACATATGTTTAAAGAGTCTTTAAGGATGTTAGTTAATTTATTTTTATGGGTTAGAGGCCCTAAAAGATAGTTTGCATCATCAATGTAAAAGATGCTCAAAAGTTGTCATGACAACATTTGCAACTTTTGCAAATGTTGCATGCAACTCGACAACTTTGGATTTCCCTCATTATAAGAGTTGAAAATAAATACTAGATGCCTAAAAATGAGGGAGAAGCATCTTAAGATACCTTTTGGCTCATTTCCCATGGTGGTTGATCAGTGTAAGCAAGTTTTTGAAAATGAATAGAGCAAGTGTTTTGAGATACAGAGTACAGTCGACTTGTTTGAATGTTATTAGTGTTTTAATGGATTGTGTTGGTACTCCTAAATTTGGAACAAATTTGGAGTGACCATGTATGATTTTCAGACAAGCAAAAGTGAATACCCTTGAAATTTTGTGTAAGAAGGCTCAGTTGGAGTGATTGAAAAATATGCCCGGATGATTTTCATAAGGTACAAATTTGGAAGAGGCTTTAATGCCTTTCATTTGATGTATGCAGTGGGTCCCAGTTCCTGATTTCCATTTCTGACATGTTTATGGACTAGTCATTTTGAGGGGGTCACCTAATTCTGTATTTTGCTAAATTGTCAATTTGTTGTCCGGAGCCTACTTTGCTTCTAAGTATCTTACACCCTGTTGAATTTCATAAGCCATCACTTTGGGAATGTTTAGCATGCATATCAGAGAGCTTATGTTTTAGATCTTAGGTCATTCTGAATCCATTTGATAAGTTTTCATACTTCCCAAAGTTGGTTTCTCAGAACTGTATGCATTTTTGTTCTGCCTAGAAATCTGAATAGCCCATTTTGACATGTTACAACTTTTGACCAATTCACCCACTCGAGAAAATTTCTTTTGTACTATGTTCCAATGGTCACACACCCCATATTTTCCAGTCTATAGATCTTTATGAAATCAGATGACAAGTTTTCAAGAACCATTTTGATAGTGATTAATTCTGATTTCCTGTGTTTTCAAGTGCAGAATTGGTAAGTTGACCACTTTGAGGTTTTGAAAATGTGTACCCGGGAGAAAATTTTGGATAATTGGCTTGTCCCTCATATTGAAAAAATAGGAGTGCACCTATTTGACGATGTATAGATTCCTGCCAATCCATTTATCCACTTTGCCAAAGCCTTTCCATTTTCAATTTATTGAAGTTTCTCTGAAAATCCAAAATTCAGAATTAAATGGCATACTTTGTGGTTTCCCTATTTACACCCAGTTCGAGGTCAAGCATAATTAAAATTTGATCTGCATTGTAGACCTAGGATTGAACTCATTTGAAGATTCCCAAACTTTGACCAATTTGGTAGATCACTTTTCTTTTCCGATTGCGAACCCGATTTCTGCATATTTATTGTGTTTTGGTTTAGGAAGTGTTAAGGTGCTATCTTTGCAGATTGGCATTAGTTCAGAAGTTTGTTTTCAGAACAAGATAATTAAGGGGTCATGTTCTACATATGACAATCAATCAGGCTCCAGAGGTTGAGTTTCTGAAAGATCTTTTTGATGACCCTATGAATTCATTTTCAAAGGGCAGTTTGTTCAGTTTGCAGTGCGGAAAAGAGTTAAGTTTGCGAAATGGCCATTTTGCAGGAGTGATATCTTTCTGTCTCATCGAGGTTATCAGGAACCAACTATGGCATCTTTTTTATTGCAAGTGAATGTACTATCTGACTTGATAGTGAAATTTTAGAATGTCATTTAATGACTTTGCAATAACTGATCCAAATGAGATTTATGCTGATTCAACATTTCGTACTTGTATGGTATGCTGGAAATGCAAAGTTTCATCGGTTGCATATTGTGCCGGAGAATGAATCTAAAGGAGCCCTTTCACATGCATGCTCATTATGGATGAATGAGTCTTATTGCCAGATGACGAGGCCAGATTGCTTATTTTAGTCAGTTTTTGTGACTAGTTCTTGAGACTAGTTGCAGTTATATGATCAAGTTGCAAAAATGTTAGAAGTAATCATAAAGGCCGCAATTTATAATCAGATTTGCATAATGGTCTGTGTTTTAGAATGTGGATTCAGGTTTAAAGTACATAAAGATCAGAAGGATGCATAAGAAAAAATGGGGACTGGAATGTGCAAGTTGAATTTGTTGAAAGTTTTTCAACAAATGCATAGTCAATTGTACTTGGCAAAGTTAAATTTTTCTCAAGATTTGAAAAATGCACATGATATGAAACCGAACATATTCACACCATTGTTTTTGTGAGATTATCTTATGCGGATTTGTAGTGCTTGGGTGTAGATGTAAATGATCAAAGTGGCAATAGGATTGGGAGATTTTATTAACATATTAAACATTATGATTTTCAATATGTTTTCCCATCACAAAGATGACTTCCAAACTCTTATATGAGTTATGAGAAAGGGAAAATGTCAAGTGGGGATCTGGTGACTTTCATATAAAAGATTTTGACTTTGGGAGATTTATAAACTTTTAATCTATTTCACATAGCAATAGAAGCCATCAATTAAGGAATTCAGAACATATGGTGGCATTAAAAACAACAAAGCATTTTCATAGAGGAGCAGATTGGAAATGGAATACCAAACCTTGCCAAGTATATAGAGGTAATCTGCGATGGATGACTGGAAGCAGAGATAAGGCAGGTTGGCTTGAAACATCACACCAATTCCATGGAGGCTACGTAGGAACTTGTTAAGAGGGAGTTTAACATCCAAAATATAATTTGCAGACTTTCCATATTATGTGGCTGCCAGCGCAGCACTATGGAGGGCCACTGTTTTAAATTATAAGAGGGGAAAAACTCTGTTGCATAGTGTGCTGCAGAGGGAGGGTATTTTGCAGTTTTTAAACATTAAAACTGTAACCTTCATGGCATGAAGTCTGCACAAGTAGTATTGGGGGGAAATTGCAGATTTTAGAACATTAAAACCAAATTACCTTGCAAACTAACATTACCAGTAGGTGTTCTGCGCAACATTTGGATGGAAACTCACGTTATGAAGGATGAAAAGCTTCACCAATGCTATGCCAGTAGCCAGCCAACAGTACAGACATGGCATGATAGCTGTTTAATAGGGTACTTCAAAGTAATTTGGTGGAGAAGCACAGACATGGCACATGAACTGTTTGACCAGAATGCCTCAGTGTGATGCCTTCTCAAGTTGCGATGGATTTTGATGAAGTGATTTGAGATTTTTTTAAGTTTCCAAGTTGAAATCTACAGATGTTACTTCATAGCAAGGGGCACCTTGACCCATAGGGGATGTTGGTGTTGTTCATCCACAACAAAACAAAGACATTAGTGAGCAGAACTCTGGAAAAACCCAGAAAGATGAAAAACATAGTTTATTTTGTCCCACATTCAGTAAGCAAAGGGCATTTTTGGTATTTATATACCAAAATGCATTCCTCATAAGTAAATATGAGAGCCCAGAGGCTCTTGGTGAGCTCCTAGGGGCTGGAGGTTGACTTGCCTGGGCTATACACAGTGTTTTAGCTCAAAATTCAAAAATGACTTTGAACTACGGAAATAAAATATCCCACATTCATCCGGGGAAGGCATTCTGAGATCTTTATATGCAAAAATGAAAATATAGTGATTTGAAGAAAGAAGAAGAGGCTATCCACGCGTGCCCAGTCATCCGACTGCCTTAGTTTCCATGCCCAAAAATGGAAGAAAACAATTTTTGATGAAAATGACATATGGAATTGGTCGCATGGTCACGAGAAGCACTTGGTCGCCCAGTCACAGAATGGCTCCGGTCGCGTAGTCGGGAGGCAAGTTGAAGGTAACCGCCAGATTTATGAGACTTGGTGACTGACCGCTAGCAGTTAGTCGTCCAGTCACGAGATGTTAGCCACCCAAGGAGATAACTGCCGAGACTTGGTGACTAACTGCTAGCGGTTAGTCATGAAGTAGCCAGGTGCCAGTGATGACTGTCGCGACATCAAGATAGTTGCTGGTCGCGTGGTCGCCAAATGAGAACTGTATGTGATAAAAACCTACCTGCAAGGGACAACACTAAAACATGCAAACATCAAAGATTAGCCATCAAATAACAAGATTCAAAAGGGTTAGCATATTCAAAATAAAATCCCAAAGCAAGTGATTTAAACCACAACCTCCGATGAGCCAAATAAGGGCACCCAATACCTTGTTGATTTGCTCTTAGAGATAAATGTGGGTGTGCTATCCCAACACAATAAACTTAATCCCACTATTGATCCTTGGATGTAAACTAAGATGCAAACTAATGAGACAATGAAAGGCTCAAGAAAAAGCATGGAGAAGCTTGCCTCAAGCTATTCATTTGGATGCAATGAGAATGAAGATTAATGCTAAGATGAAGATTCAAAAACTACACTTGATATGCAACACCAAAAGAAACTAAGATTCATTCCATTATTATCCTAGCATGTGATATCTAAATGATGAGCTAAAACATGAAAGCATGTAAATGAACTAAAAACTCTAAAACTATTTTAGCATGATAACAATGCATGAATGAGAGATGGATTTGCTCTTGGAGAGGCCTCTATTTATAGATTCTTGGAGGGAAGGGAAGGGCTTGGATGAGGTGGATCATATGTGGCATCCACATAGATGCCACATAGAGGACACAAGGGCAAAGGACAAGCCATGCAAAAGTCAACCCAAGCCTTTAAGGTTTGAGAGGCTCAAGGTTTGCTCACACATGTGTGAGCAACCCTTGGGGAATGGAAAGGGGGACAAGAAGGTGGTTTCCTTTAAGGAAGTTGGTGGCTTCCTTTTTTGAGGAGTTGCTCACACATGTGTGAGCACTCCATTAGTGCTAAAAGGTGTAGGAATCACATTTTAAGTGTGATTAGTGTGTGCTTAAGTGAGAAAGTAGGATTATTAAGAGAAATAGGTAGAGTAGGATAGGAATATGGTAGGTTTCTAGGTAGGATTAATAGGTTTTATTACTTTAATCCAAATTAAATTTGAATTAATTGGGTTTTAGAAGAATATTAGAAATGAGGGGGAATAAATAAATTTGAAATTTATTTAAAAGGGGATTTATGGAGGGTAATGTATTAATAAGATTAATACATTAAGAAGAGTAGTATTTAAATTAAATTCAAATACTAAAGGAAGTGAATCATATTTAACTAAATAAATTTAATTAAATAGATAGAAGAATATAACAAATATAATTAATTAAAATTAATTATAGTGTTATGGAAATATTAATTAAATTAATATAAGGACGATTTTGGACGTCTACATTTTGCCCCTCTTTGATGCGGTGTCGAAGGTGACATTGCGTCAAAGAAAAGAAAATAAGATGCCCCAGAAGGTTCAGAAAACCTACGGCAGCGAGAGCGGAGGATGGTGTCCCCTCGAGAAAATAATAGGAAAAAATATAATTTTTTGAATAAAATTTTCTTAAAAAGGCAAGAAAAAAGGGAAAGGTAGGCCAATTGCATGACATGTCCGGGGAAAAGGAGGGGAAACAGGGACCAGAAGAGGAAAAGGGGAGACTGACGGAAGAAAATGGGTCTCAAAGGGTTATAAATAGTCCACTGGGGCCTATGGACAAGTCACTTTCACCCTCAAAGAGCAAAAGAGAGAAGAAAAAGGAGAGCCATGGCAGCACAGCGAGAGCGATCACAGCTTGGAGAGCGCGTCTGGGTATATCAGCGGCCAGCAGATGCAGGACCATCGGTGTGTACTCGAGCACCTACCCATGCATTAAGTTTTTTAATTTATCGCACATAGTTTAGGGCGTAATAAATGCCCATAAAATGGCGCACAGCGCAGACGGCTATCGCCTGTCTGCCGTCTGCGCAGACAGTGATCGACAGACCGTCGTCTGCGCAGATGACCAACAGGCGATAGTTGTCTGCGCAGACGTAGCACTAGGCTAAGTCCGTCTGCAATGGCGGTGGGGTAGAAAATGAGGGGCGGAGACGGCAATTTGAAAAATGTCGTCTGTGCCTGAGAAAAGATGGTAGACTCAATTGTCGTCTCCGCAGACTACCGTCTGCGAAGATTGGCCATCTGCGCAGACCGGCAACAGTGAAAGTTTGCCGTCTGCGCAGGTCAACTTTCGTCTGCGTGGATTGACCCGAAAATGGAAGAAGAAAGAGGGAGAAGAGGAAAGAAAAGGGTCTAGGGGCATTTTTCAGTTCCTCGAACGGCCCTAGGACATGTTTCAATGCCCCAATATGCTATCTGATTGCTGACATGGGTTTGGTGACTGCAGGAGGTGACGATTACATTCTGAGCGAGGGAATGTTATCCGGTGACGATGGCGCTGGAGCAGCAGCTGACAGCAGCGGAGTGGGGGATAGTCACGCTTTGTGGCTTGGAGCACGTGCGGCATTGGCCACACCTACGAGTGCATAATGCACTCATGTATGCTTTGATTGAGAGGTGGCACAGCACCACCTCGAGCTTTCACTTCCCTACAGGGGAAGCCACGATCACCCTCTATGACGTATGGACGATATACAGAGTGCCCATTTGGGAGGTCATACCTGAGTACTGCGTAGAGGGATCACAGCCATACTTGGAGATGGCGATGAGGAGGACATACACGGATCTGCCAATCACATGGTAGTGGATGTCCTAGGGAGAGGTGATGGCCATGGAGCCACGGCCATAGCGGTTAGCTCTATACTTATCAGGATTGATAGGGGGACGCCTGATGCCTGATCATGCAGGCAAGGGCTTCCCTATTGGTTGGGCGTGGATTCTCAGCAGCATGGTGGAGGATGAGGATCAGTACTGCTGGGGATATGTCATCCTCGGGCAGCTATATTATGATTTGCATATGTGTGCCTACCGCAGGGGTAGAGCACTAGGGCCAGGGTGTACACTACTTCTAGTATGGGCCTGGAAGCACATAGCGGTTATACGGCCGATACGGCACCAAGAGACCCGGGCACCATATGAGCCATATGCCTGTCGATATAGGCCACCTATCAGCTATGAGGCCACAGACTCAGTTGGGTATTGGCGACGACGGCTAGATGAGATGGGAGCCATCACATGGGCTCCATATGCAGGATGCGAGGCATGGGGTCATGAGGCCCCACAGCAGGGAGTGTATGTAGAGGACGGGTTCTATGTCTCGTATTATATAAGATATGTTCAGACAGACTGCTGGCTGTTCAGGAGAATAGCGTATATGATTTCACGTTACATGCCGTCTAGAGTACGGAGGCAGATGGGACAGGTGCAGGGGGAGGTTTCAGACGGGTTCCCACACCCATTGGTGACCCATGAGGTAGGGAGTATCTGGGGGATGGGGGTATCAGTGCAGATAGCACGAGGATCATTCATGGGCATGACCAAGGTGCCATGGATCAACGCACGAGAGTCACTGCTTGATGCAGGGGTGATGCCAGCATACGCACAGTGGTGGGTGGCACACATGCTAGTCAAACTGATAGTGCCTGGGGCAGTACAGCCAGACGAGTAGCCAAGACCTAGCGGAGATGGGCAGGGGGAGATGATGACGGAGGAGATGGGGAAGATGGAGGGGATGGTGGAGGCAAGAGGAGAGTCAGAGCTAGAGTAGCAGTACCCCGGCGCAGAGGACAGGTACAGATACCTGCAGGTGGATAGCCACCTATCATACCAGTACAGGGACCTCCGTAGGGGCCACCACCACAGGGCCCACCACCACAGGGGCCACTAGCACAGGTGCCACCAGCATAGGGGCCACCAGCGGGCTTTGTAGCCCAGGAGACACATGACACAGTTATAGCAGAGCAGGACAGCCTGCAGACTGAGGTGGGGAGACTTCAGGGTTTATTGGCTACAACACAGGCTACGGAAGGTAGCCTACAGGCAGAGGTGACCCGGCTGCAGGGCCTACTTGCGACATCGCAGGCTACAGCGAGTAGCCTACAGGCAGAGGTAGCCCGGATACAGGGGGAGCTGGCATCAGAGACAGCTCGGGGGGACAGTGCACAGCGGGCACTGGATATTTTGCAGGCTTAGGTGGATAGCGGGGAGTTCACCATGGTCGAGGAGTATGGTGATTGGGAGGAGGAGCGGGCAGAGTATGCAACACAGATAGCAGCTCTGACAGCAGAGCGAGATCTAGCACGCAGGCGTGCAGAGGACTACAGAGCAGACCGCGAGATAGCGCGGTAGGCTGGTACAGCAGCAGGGGTTGGGCAGATGATGGTCGATGCCATGGCCGCCCAGAGAGAGGCAGGACTCAGGGGCCGAGAGGCCGCATATTATATGGGTCTGTATTATGGAGCTGTACCACAGGAGGCCCGGGCACCTACATACTCTGAGAGATCACAGTCGGCCAACATGGGGAGGGCATCACAGGGGTCAGTGGGTTTACCGCCACAACCTAGCAGTGGTGCAGGACCATCACAGCCACCGCCATGATTTCACCCAGATTTTGGATACACATTTTTGACAGTTTTGACACATGATGTATGACGACACTTTTTGAGATATATATATATGGACATTATTTCAGACTTATGGAATCTTATATGTATGCATCTTTGATGACTTTATATGCTTATGATGGATGTATTTATGATGTTTATATTTTATTGTACATGATGCTTATGACTTATATGCAGGATGAGATGAATATATGTATGCATGATGAGACTGACGACCTTGTGATGCAGGGATGAGATGCAGATGTATGTATGATATATTAATGCTTATACATGATGTGGTAAATATTATGAATGCAACTTAAATGGAATGCAAATGTGCAAATGGTTTATAAATGTTTTAATGCAATGATGTAATGTAAATGATTTTGTAATGATGTACTATGTATGATAATGCAATGTTATGATGGATGAAATACATAATGATTACTAGTTAATAAGTAATGATTAATGATTAATGACAAATGAATAATTGAACAATTTGTTTAATGATTAATGATGAATGACAATGTAATAATATAATGGCGTGTATAATGATTAATGACTAATGATTAAAGACAAATGAATAATTGCTTAATGATTAATGATTAATGAATGTGTAATGAAAGAACTATGATAGTTAATATAATGTTATGATGACCTATATAATGAATAATGTTAAATGACAAATGCTTAATGATTAATGGACTTAAATGGAATGATGATCAATATGATGACTAATGACACTAATGAATGACTATTTAACCAATGCAATAAATGGCTTAATGAAATGAATGGATAATGACTAATGAAATGAGTAATGACAAATGAGTAATAATGACTTAATGAGGACTTAATGAAATCAATGCAAAAGCTAATGAATGCAATGAATGAGGATATTATTTTTGTGTGTATCACAAAAATCTGATAAAATCACTTAGGTGACTGGATAGGGGGAATAAATAGAAACTTCACCAAGAGAAAACCATAATGCAATATGACTTAACTACTTATGCAAAGCCTAACTATATGATAGTGGGATTGGTATCATGTTAATGTTGGAGAGCACACCCTAGTTTGATATTGCAAAAGGAGTTATGCACCATGTGCTAGAAAACACAAGTGACATGGTTCCTTTGCGTGGACTAGACTCTCAAACAAATAGATTGTTAGGAACAAGAATGTGAGATATCAGGTATGGAGAGACCGATGAAATGTTACTCATGAGGAGACGCAGTACACCCAGATCTTTTGAGGGATTATGGGATGCATGCGTCCTGCCCCCAGTGAGGCATACATAGTCATACTTGAAAATCAAAGCATAAATGCACTAACAAACTATGATAAGAAGATCATACCATAAAAGATGCATATTTTACTAGATACTCACCATAACAAACCAAGATATAGGAGATCGAGGCTATCATGATAAGAACCTAATAAAACACAAGATAAAATCAACAAAAAGGAATCCTGACCAAGTGGTCATTCAGTCCAAAATTTCTTTCCATGAACAATTTGATGGGATGATTGGTAGGACAGCCAACACCGGAAGGATGCATCCTGATGGGCTAAAAGATCTGATTGTTTAGAAAATGAAATTCACTGGCAATGGCTTGTGAATAGAATGATCATAGGAAAGTCAGTCATTCTGCTGATTTGATGTAAAACATTTGCGATCAGTGTGTCTAGAACAAAGCTTAGTTTCAGGATTTGGTAAGCTCAGTCGTGCGGGAATCTTTATTTGCGGAAGCGAGAGGATGGTCAAAAGACTACCTGCACAAATATGGGTAGCGACACTTATTATGAAAAAGTGATGCAAGTGACATAAACAAATGGCGGGAACTGATGGTGGATCTGACTACTCATGGCGCCTGAAACAAGTTTTCACCATGGTACTTATCCATTGCGCCACCGAAGTGGTTTTCACATATGGACGAATTTTTTCTCTTTCTCTTTTTGATTTTTTCTTTTTTTTTTCAAGCTTTTTGTATTTTTTATGCTTTTTTGATATTTTCTTATTTTTTTGCTTTTTTGAATATTCCGAATGTTTTTGGAATTTTTTGCTTTTCTGAATTTTTTGAATTTTCTGCTTTTCTGATTTTTATGGATTTTCTGAATAATTTATGTTGTACAATGGACCACTGACTGATCAAGCATAGAAGCGCTTGAGATGCACAATATTTATAGGATCAGGGAGTGGATCTCCCTCTGGGGATGCAATCTGATAGGCGCCTGAACCATATTTTGCTGTAACAATAAAGGGACCCAACCAATTGGGTTCAAACTTCCCTTTCTTTTCTCTGTTCTGGAGGTTCTGCATGTTATGCTGCAGGACCAGATCACCAACCTCAAACTGATGAGGTTTGATCCTTTTATTGAACTGAAGGCGAAGGCGATTTTGATACACACGGAGGTGGTCTAAAGCACTGAGGTGTCTCTCATCAAGGAGTTCCAGCTCTTGCAAGCGGGCGACTCTATATTCTTCTTCGGACAACAGATTCTTTAGAGAGATTCTGAGGGAAGGGAGCTCAATTTTGATGGGTAGAATAGCCTCAGTACCATAAACAAGGGCAAAGGGAGTGGCTCCTGTGGGGGTTCAAATGGAGGTACGGTAAGCCTAAAGGGCGAGATTGAGGTGAAGGTGCCAATCACGACCAGCTTCATTGACTGTCTTTTTGATAATTCTGAGAATGGTTTTATTCGTAGCCTCAGCTTGACCATTGCTTTGTGGAAAGTACTTGGAAGAGGTATGATGGGTAATGCCGAACTTCCTACATAGCTTTGTGACATCCTTATTCTTGAAAGGTCCTCCATTATCAGTAACAATGTCCTAAGGAATGCCATAGCGACAGATAAGGTAATTCAGGATGAACTTCGAAATCTATTTTCCAGTAGTGTAGGTGAGAGGAACAGCTTCAACCCACTTAGTAAAGTACTCTATAGCAGCCAGGATGTATTTATGGCCATTGGATGAATTAGGGAAAATTTGGCCAACAAGGTCAAGACCCCAACGTGAAAAGGGCCAAGGGGTGATGGTGGGCTGGAGTGCTTGGGAGGGAGCGTGTATCAAA
>MU224953.1:722750-737537 GCA_018584345.1 Thuja plicata | reverse complement strand
ATAAATGTAATGCATCCCACTCCTTAGCATCTACATTAAAAAATAGAATTGTTTAATGAATTAATAATTATTTAAAGCCATGTATTATAAAATTTAAGATAAAAACTACTTCCAACATTTTCGTATAGCTTTTTTCCTATATGAAGTCCCCTAGTCCTCTAATTTTTCTCCTTCAAATGATTGAGGTTGGTTATAATTCCACAATTGTGGTGCTTCAAGGTGCAGCTGAGGTAAGTACTCACTCAAATGAACCATTTCTTGGAAAACCATGTACCCCTCAACCATGGAACCTTATGGTGAAGCCTTTTGCCTCACAAATTGGTTTAAAACATTCATATATCTCTGCACGAGCCACATTGTTCAAATATAAATAGGACCACACAACTCAATCTCTTCTGCTAGGTTTACAAGCTAGTGCTCTTGAAAATTTAAAAATCTTGAAGGGAAGCACATTTGAATATCACACATCAAAAGAAAAATATTCCTCTTCCAATACTTCAATTCATCATGATGTATCTCTTTAGACGAGACCCACCTCCAAGTATTAACATGTATTACAATAAAGATTTACGATATCTTCAAAACTAAAAGTATAAAATCATATAAAGCCATAAGAAATGATGCACTTTAAATAATAAGATTCATGGAACATTATGCATGATTGGTTCAAAATACCTCAAATATTTGGATAATTTATAAATAGTTAATGTGACATCATGGTAAAAAGTGCTTGGTATTTCTGCAGGCAACCCATACTACACAACCATTAACAAATAACCATATTAAAATATGTTTTAACTGATATTATAATTAAGATATATAAATTTATAATTATGCTTCCAATAAATGTGACGTGCTATAAAGTTACCTTTATCCAATTGTGTCAATCGTGTGTCTTTAGGCCTGACAACTCTTATCCATCTCGCGTGAATAAGTTTTTAATTGTCTCACTAAAGCTAGAAGGAACTCTTATGATTTTCATTGTATCAACGATGTTTTCTTTCTCCTATGATGTAAAATTCCATTGAGCATGAACATATGAGTTGTCTCCATACATCCACATGTTCAACATGATATTGACAACTTTTAGATCCTTTCGTAACTCTGCCATAATTTTTCCTATGTGCATAGTTTTGAGTAGGTGGGTTAATGGTAAGCTCTCATAATATTATAATTTGTAGAAAATAGAGTCTTTTCATTCCTCATGGAAAGCTTGTCTCTTCTTTTTTGTCATATATGGATTTCCACCTAGCAAGGTTCATTGTTCCATGGAAAAACATGCACTACTAATGGCCAAATGGAAGCTAGGCTTCAATCCAGAGGTTGAACTGTAGAAAGAAGTGTCGGTGTGGGTCCACCTAAATTATAGTCAAGGTATGTCAAAATTATGGTTTACTCATACATCCACATGTATGAGTAAATGATGTTTTCAGTGACATACTAGTTTTCGTGGGAGAAAGAAAAAACCTATATAAAAATTTTCAATGGGCAATAAGTTAAAAGCTATATAGTCAAGGTATGTCAAAATTACGGTTTACTCATACATCCACATGTATGAGTAAATGATGTTTTCAGCAACATACTAGTTTTCGTGGGAGAAAGAAAAAACCATTCAAATTAATCAAAAAAAAATTAAAAAGTATGTTTACAATCTAGACAGAAAATCCTAAAAGACTCTAGTTTACTTCATCTTCTGATTTCAAATGGTTTAACAATAATATGCATCCAAATCTGAAAGCTTTTTTTTCAAAATATAGACTTTAGTGTCCATTCAGGAAAAAAAGTGTAACCCACTATTGTGGGTTCATCCCTAAGTAAAGTATATATTATTTGGTATTTCACTTAATTATACCTTCAATCACAGAGGAAAAAACATCTGAAACAAAAATAGGGAGAATGTGGGGGGCTGGAAACTTCCAATGTTGGGGAAAGAGTCTCTTGACACCTTTGCTCCTCCTATTTTCTTGGTAGGCGAATTTGGCCAAGAGATTTCTATCCTAGATGGTGTGGTTGAAGGCATTTTTGCCTCTCTACAACTTGCTCTGGTGGGGAGGTTTGTCGCATTCAGGCCCACCATAGATATGGTTCGCAGGTGGTGTAGTGGCAGATGGAAGGTCAAGGGAAATTTTTCTGTATCGGCTATGCTAGGGGGGTTGTTCCTCTTTCAATTTAATGCTATGAAGGACTACACTCTTGTCTTCACAGGAAGTTGGTGCCATGGAAAAACATGCACTGCTAATGGCCAAATGGAAGCCAGGATTCAATCCAGAGGTTGAACTATAGAAAGAAGGATAGGTGTGGGTCCACCTACCTGGTCTTACCCTTAAATTTTTTTATGAGAAGGTGCTACGATGGATTGGGAACTCATTTTGAAGCTATGTGGTAGCAGACATGGTCACCATTAAAAAAACTAGGCTGGTATTCACAAGATTCTGTGTGAATGTGACAATGAATAATCCCCTCCCCAACTTTGTGATGCTTAAATCCAAATACGAGAACTAGAATCATGTCATTGTGTATGAGAATGCCACTCTACACTGTCAAAAATGTGGTAAAAGTGGGCATGTGGTAACAGAATGCAAGGTAATGACTAGGATTGATGAGCAAGACCCTGAGTGGCTTGCTTCAATGTCTTTAAATGTGAAGGATGGTGAATAGGACCAGGTTGTTGGGACTTTTATGACCATGGAAGCCCCTCCCCCCCTTGACAGGGATTCGTTGCCTGCACCCGAGATGGGGGAGAAGGGGAATGGAAAGGATAAAGAGGTAGAAAAGGTGATAGACCTTGAGGAAGGAGAGTTTGTTGAATACTTAAGAGTGGCCCCAACTCTCATAGAGGAAGCCCAAAAGGGGAAGAAAATAAAGAAGACAATAATGGGGAGAAGGCACAGGTGTCCAAAAGCATTATGACTGAAAGGGTTGCTAAAAAGAGTATTTTAAAGGACGGGGGGGAATTTCCTCCCCAATCCTTATTAGGGTGGGATTGGTAATGGAAATACCAATATTGACCCATTCATCGCCATTGAATAGATTCTTTGACTGGTCAGAACCTAAAAGGAAAACCAGAAGTAAGATGGTGGATTAAAGTGTGGAAACCAAAAAAAAGCAAATGTGGGGAATGAAACCAAACTGGTTCGACCAATGGAAAAAGTGGTTAGAGAAAAATAAGCATCAAGGGCTATTGCCAATGGGCGACAATTAACCCTAGAAGGATCCCAAAAAAAGAGAGATGAAGTTCCTCTCATGGAACATATGGGGCATGAACATCCCACAAAAATAGTTCACTTTGAAGAAGTACATTGTTGAGTTCAAGTTTGACGTGGTTCAATTTAGCATATTAAACACCACTATTGTGTAGTAGTGTAACAATTTGGTCTGAAAGGTGTACACCCTACATTTGATTCTACTCTTTGTGCATCTTGACCGAGGCATTAAAAAAATTACTATTGGAATTTCTAGCACCTAACCATTTCTTCTAGGCCTTATCTAACTAATAAACCTCCTCTCTAGTTAGGATCTTGAGTGTTTCTTTGTCATTTCCCTTTGATTCTAAAATATTCTTTATTTGATCCTCTGTACATTCAATACCATCATCTCATTTTCATAAAAATATTTTTAAAGTGCTCCTAATTCCACCATTTTCATTTGATCTTGATGAATCTCAGCCTCTTGAAAAAGAAAAATCACACAACACCACTAAAAATATTAATTTTCCTCCACTATGTCTCCAAATTCTCAATTAAGTAGGAATCTTTCCATTGCATACTTAAACTTAGGGTGAACCCACAATAGTGGGTAACAATTTTTCAGAGGAAGCAATTCCTCCTGAAATTTGCGAACATGCGGATTTAGTCAGGTATATAAAAATTCCTTGAGTAAGGGCAATTTCACGAGTTAAAACAACTAAGTACTTTTGATAGAAAGTACTTTCCATCGAAACTAACTAGTTTCGATCGAAAGTCCCTGAGTAAGGGCAATTTGGAGGGATTTACAAAATTTTGTAGATTTAGTGGCTTTGGGACTCAATCGCAAGGCTTAAATTGAACAATAAGGAGATGCACTTTTGCATAGCACAAGTACTTTGAATGAGCTTTCTAACAAATATTGATTAGACAATTTTTTTATTTTATTAGGCCTATGTTTTTTTATGTGCATCAAATGTAGGCTTTTTATCAAATATAAACCTCTGAGTTTTAGGGTCAATGAAAAATAGTAGAATAGAGAAAAAAAAATTAAAAAATAACAGCGACCTCCTTCTTCGAGTTTACTTTCTACCAAAAAAAATTGAAATTTGATAAATACGCAATAAGTTAAAATCTATATAGTCAAGGTATATCAAAATTACGGTTTACTCAACTTCAAATGTTCATAAAATATGTAATATTCATGATAATGTCATCAAACTAATTGCATGCGATTTGTATGAATTTACAAAGCTAAATTCAAAAGAAGCACATTGATATCTCTTTTTGAAAAAAAATTATGCTCTATGAAAACACTGTAACTCTTTGAAAATGATGTTTTCAGCAACATACTAGTTTTCATGGGAGAAAGAAAAAACCATTCAAATCAATTCAAAAAAAAATTAAAAAGTATATTTACAATCTAGATGGAAAAATCCTAAAAGACTCTAGTTTACTTCATCCTCTGATTTCAAATGGTTTAACAACAATATGCATCCAAATCTGGAAGCTTTTTTTTCAAAATATACACTTTAGTGTCCATTCAGGAAAAAAAAGTGTAACCCACTATTGTGGGTTCATCCCTAAGTAAAGTATATATTATTAGGTATTTCACTTAATTATACCTTGAATCGCAGAGAAAAAATCATCTGAAACAAAGATAGGGAGAATGTGAGATTCACATCCAAATTGATCCCCTAACCACCCTTGAGCAATAAAGAATCTATCAAGCCTCTCAAAAATATTAGTAAATCTATCAATTATAACCTTGTTCACTTTATTCAATCCACCATTCTTCTCAAGTAAATCAAGAATGACATCAAAATCTCTGTTTAATTTAGTCAACATGAAGTGCATATATGCATATAATTATTTCATAAAACTCCTAAGCAAGTCCAAATTTTAAAATAATAGAAGTGAAACATAGATAAAGCTTCGAACTAATTCAAAAATTAAATACAATGGTACATTGACTTGTATTACTAGTTATTTAAGTCTTCTATTGATGCACAGAGGCATTGTATTCTAAGATGAGAAAGAGGTTTAGAGTATGACAGTGTGATTGTATTAACAAAATATCCTATATTTAATCAGCAATTTGACAATCATTTAATTTTAAAAATATTAATCTATAATAATTTAAATTTATTGTTTTGAAAATAAATAATACATAAAATTTATGTTAATAAAATAATTTCACATTGACAACATTTTCAGAGTACAAAATATCATGAGAAGCAACCCCTCTGCAACTTCCCGCCCAAGCTCGAATTTCAAATTGCAGGCTCCCATGCTTGCCTCCCCTGGGGGAGATGCTTCCCCCTGGCTGACCCACCTTCTGGCCTTGATGGACCCCAAATTTCCTCTTTCACAGCCCCATGGATTGAGTCAACGGGAGAATCTTAAAATGTGTCCTCTTCTGCTGATACCTCATTGTCCCCTAAACATAACTAGAAAGGGGCCCTTGTTGGAGAAGCTCAACAATCTTTGGAGGCACTTCTAGTTTATTTCATTCAGACTAAGGAAGGTGCTGAACTGTCACTCCCGGACTTAGTGGTGAATCGCATGATGGCAGACTTTCAGCTGGCCCCGGTTGGTCTATTCTTTAACTTTTGACCTACCATAGAAATGGTTAGAAAATGGGTGTCTAACCAGTGGAAGATCAAGGGTTTTTTCCTAGTTTCTGCTATGCCAGGAGGAATTTTTCTATTTAAGTTTACCACTCTAGAGGACCTATCATGTGTGCTATCGGGTTCATGGGTTTATGGTAAGCACTTCCTTTCCCTTGTGAAATGGAAACTCAGATTCAATCCAGCGACGGATCTAACAAGAACGGCTCTAGTTTGGGTCCGTCTCCCTAGCCTCCCACTCGAGTATTGGGATGAGTAAGTCTTCCGATGGATAGATGACTCCTTTGGCTCATTCATCATAGTGAACTAGGTGACCCACTCTAAATCTAGGTTGGTGTTTGCTAGATTCTATGTGAATTTTACTATGAATAAAATCCTACCCAACTTTGTTATTTTGAAATCTAAACTGGGTAGATGGACCCAAGCATTGGTGTATGAGAATGCTACCCTATTCTACCAGAACTATGATAGTAGAGGCCACTCTAGTGATACTTAAAAGTCCCCCAAGTCGGGAAAAAAAAATGGAACAAGGACAAAGGAATAGCTGAGGATCCACCCTCTATAGGTGAAGAGGAAAAGTTGGAGTCTAGGCCACCCTTGGTGGCTAATGAAATAGAATCTGAAGATCTGCCACTTGAGAAAGGTGAGATCATCCCCCCCAAGAGTTAGATATGGGGTGCTCTGGTCCTTCTCCTGATTTGTCTATGAAAGAACCTGTTCTCCAGCCTTTGGTGGAGTTGTTAAATACCCCCTTGATGCCCCCCCTGTGGGGAGGATGACTAACCCTACTAAGGAGGAAAAACCTGCCATTTTGATTGCTCTTGAGTTACAAGCCCCAAAGCCAGATGCTAACCCCACCCCAAATTTTGTGAAGAAGAACTCCTCCAGCTCCCTAGATGGATCGAAGGATGAGGATGAGGAATGGAAAACACAGAAAAAGAAAACCAATCCTAAAAGGGCTGTTGTGGGAATGGAAACACCCAGAAGAAGGCCTTCAAAATGGGCAAGGAGATCGAGAGGGTCCGCAAGGGATTTTGCAATAGGTAAGCATCAAACCCTAGAATCTATTTTCAAAAATAAGAGATGAATTGCCTCTCTTGGAATGTGAGGGGTTTGAACAGCTCCCTTAAAAAAAATGTTGTCAAACATTACATCTTTGATCTCAAGCTAGATGTCCTACTCTTACAAGAGGTTAAGATGTCTGCTAGTAATTTTTCTACCCTGGTGCCCAATCTCTGGCTGGGGGCTGCTTTCCTTTACTCTGAAGCTTCGGGTGCATCTGGTGGTATTGCTATTCTCTGGAACCCTAATAGAATAACTGGTCAGCTGGTTGCTTCTTCCCCTAAATTCCTTGTTATCACCTTCAAGAAGAATGGAACTGAATGAACCACCTTCAATATTTATGCTCCTAACACTCAGTATGGTAGAGCTTCCCTATGGGTTGATCTTGGCCATCGGCTGGATCAGGACTGTTCAACAAACTTTCTGTTGGCAGGGTATTTTAACACCCCCCTTTGTCCCTCAGAATAGCATGGGGGAGCTGGCTAATTTTATCTCTTCCATAGGTCTTCTTGACATCACTCTGAAAGGGAACCCCTTCAATTAGTCCAACAATAGGAAGGGTACTCACCTCATCCAGGTGAGGCTGGATTGGGTCCTTGCCACCTCTTCATGGAACCTTTGCTTGAACTATTCCTTGTCTTCCCTCCCTAGAACTACTTTTCTTCCCTCCATAGAACTACTTCAGATCATAACCCCCTCCTTCTCTACTGGTTTGACGCCCCTAGAGTCAGCCTGGCACCCTCCAGATTTGAAATTATGTAGTGCTCTCACCCATCCTTTAGAGATCAAGTGAAATTTTGGTGGAAGACTAATATTAGGGGTACTCCCATGTTCAGAATAGCCCAAAAGCTTGAAATTATTAGAAGGGAGGTTAAAGGTTGGAGAAAACATAATTTTGGAGACTTTCACAAAGAGAAAATGGATCTCTCTAAAACCTTAGATTCCCTCCAGGCCCAATTGGCTTCTGGAAGCTACCCGCCCCAGATTTAGATGGAGGAGGATTTGACTAAACACAAGTGGTAGGAAACCCTAAAAAAAGAAGAAATGTATTGGAAGCAGAGATCCAGAATCCAGTGGCTTGCTGAAGGGGATAAGAACATGACCTTCTTCCATAGGTCTGCCAGCATCCATAAAATAAGAAATGCCATCTCTTCTATTATGGATGGAAGGAATGAAGTCAAGGAGAAGAATAAAATTAATTAGGTTACGGTTAACTACTTTAAGGGGCTGTACTCTCAGAAGGGCCCTACATGTCTGAAAAGCATCCAAAACCAGCTCCTGGACCACATCCAAAGTGCTATTACTCTTAGTGATAATGACATGCTTACGAAGTGGATCTCTAATGAGGAGGTCAATAAGGTGGTCTTTTCTATGGGAGCTTACAAAGCCCCCGGACTGGACAGATTTCCTCTAGCATTTTTTCAGGAATATTGGGACATTATGGGGATTGATGTTACCCGTGCTGCTAGAGACTTCTTTAGGATTGGGTACCTTCTCAGAAAGCATAATCAAACCTACATTGTGCTTGTCCCTAAGCATGAAAATCATACTTCTATGTTGGATTTTAGACCCATTAGCCTCTGCAATACCTTCTACAAGATCCTTACCAAGATCCTGATTGGTATAATCAAGCCTCTTCTAGACAAGATTATCTGCACTACTCATAAAGGTTTTGTGTTAGGTAGACAGATCTTGGATGTGGCCATTCCCACCCATGAAATCATCCATTCTATGGATAGAAGCAAGGTCCCAGGTATGGCCTTTAAACTGGATATCTCTAAAGCTTATGACAAAGTTAACTGGTCCTTTCTACTTAAAATTCTTGCTAAAATGGGCTTTAATGAGAAGGTTATCCAAATTAGACAAGAATGTACTCAAACTATTAGCTTCTCTATTCTTGTCAATGGCTCCCCTGGTGGCTATTTTATTCTGGAGAAGGGTCTTAGATAGGGAGACCCTCTCTCCCCCTACCTCTTTATTATGGTGGCTAATGTGCTTAGCATGAATCTATGTATGATGTCCACTATGAGAAGAATAAAGGGAATCAAACCTACTTCTACCCTTCCTTAGGTGGTGTTAGAATAGTTTGTGGATGACACTTGAACCTCTTTGGGTATTCTTCAGTGATTGAGGCCAGACAGTGGAAAAAAATCCTTGAAAGTTATGCTTGGGCTTCTGGACAATGTATTAACTGCCAAAAGAGCTGGTTGTTCTTCTTCAATACCCCCATGGAGTTACAAAATAAGGTGCTTCAAATACTAGGTTGTTTGGCAGCTTCACTTCCTTCTACCTACCTTGGCCTCCCCCTCACGGTCAAAGAGGTGTCCCAAGATTTTTGGAATTCCATGCTTGAAAGAACCCAAAGGAAACTTGTTGGTTGGAAGGGGAAGTTTTTAAGCAATGCTGGCAAACTTCAGCTGGTGGCCTCCACTCTCCAAGGGATACCTGTTTATTTCCTATCCCTCTTTAAAATTAGAAGTAACATTACTGATAAAATTGAAAGGATTCAGAGAACCTTTTTGTGGGCGGGGTCTGAAGAAAGGAAGAGGATTTCTCTTGTCAATTGGGAAACTGCCTGCCTCCTGAAAATAATGGGTGGACTGGGTCTAAGAAAAATTGGTCTGATGAAGAAGGCCCTTACTATGAAAGTGGCATAGAAGCTCATAGAAGGAAAAGCATACTGGTGTAGATTAATGGAGGCCAAGTGCCTCCAAGGACATCCCTACAGGAGGATGTTCCACAATAGTGACCTCCCTAGTGGATCCAAACTCTGGATGAACATATGTAAATGTAAGACCCTTCTGTCTAAAGGAGCTTTTTGGAAAATTGGAAAGGGAGATCCATCAGATTTTGGAATGACCATTGGATCATGAATAAACCTAACTTGGGCCATAGATTCAAACCCCTTATGGACTATCTCAGACCTAGTCTAGGTAATAGATTCTCCAGCTACATCAATGGTAGAGACTAGAAGGATATACCTAATCGGTTAAGGGACAGACCAGACCTGCAACACTTGGCCAAGGATCTCATGGAAAACTTGACTAATATCAAAATTTCAAGGCGTGATGACTCTATTATCTGGGCCCCCACCCAGGCTGGTACTTTCTCTATTAAATCTACTTACAATCTGCTTCTGAAGGAGGAGAGTAACCTAGGGGACTGGAAGAAGGTGTGGATCCCTCAGCTCACGCCAAAAATAATTTTTTTCTAGTGGAATCTAATGCATGGTAAGGTCCTAACCCAAGATAATCTCATAAAGAGAGGCTTCTCCATGGAAAATAGATGTGTCCTATGTAAGAAGGAGGAAGAAATGGTAAACCACCTTTTCATCCACTGTGACTATGCCACTAGCATTTGGCAAGGGATTATTGGAAAATTGGGTATCTTGTGGGCCCTAGGAAGAGAAGTGCATCAATTTAACAACTAGAGATCCCCTTCCAATCACCCCCTGCTCCAACTCCTCTGGTGTATTCTTCCCCCTCACATATGCTGGATCATTTGGAAGGAAAGGAACAACAGGATTTTCAGAGAGAATAGAAACCAGCCTAAGACCTGTCTCCATATTGGAACTAAGCTCCTATGTGAGAATGTTAGGATGGCTAAATGGAAGCTCCCCCTATCCTCCTACTACTTGGGAAGTTATAATTGCTGACAGTTGGAACCTCCTAGATGGGTTCTCTAGGTTTGACGATGCGAAAAGGATAGCTAGAAATGCTACCAGATGGACCGCCCCTCCCAGAGGATGGATAAAATTAAACTTTGATGGGGCGGTAAATAATCATGGTCATGGAGGGGGTTGTGTGCTAAGAGATCACAATGGAACTTGCATGCTGGCTTACGCTAGGCCTATCAATAATTGCACTGTCACCCAGGCGGAAGGAACAACCCTTCTCTGGGAGATTAAATTTGAGAAACAAATGAACTTCAGATAGCTGGAAATCGAGGGGGATTCCAAAGTGGTTTTTGCGGCTGTCACTAGTGGTGCTAGTGCAAGATGGCATGCTAGACCTATCATTATGGAGATAAATGAGCTTCTCAATAGCTTCTAGCACATGACTATAGGTCACACGTATAGAGAGGGGAATTCGATTGCTGACTCAATGGTAGCAATAGGCCTAAAATAAATCAAACTCAATAGTTGGAGGGTGATTAATGACTTACCTCTGGTGACTCAACAACTCATCATGGGAGAAATGAATATTACTATTTAAATGTGCCAGGCTATCATATTCATTATGAATCCTTACTGGATCACATGCTAGCGTGTTCGGGTGATTTTCACGATTATGGAAAGGAGAACTCAAATTCCCATAAAGAATTATCATTACCTTTCAAACATGTGGAGTAAGAGCTATCTGAGTTAGAGGTTTTTTTTGGCTATCCTTGGTATTATTTCTATTAATGGCACCTAGAGATCCGTTAGATCTGGCTATACGGAGACCATTTTCCAAAATTTTCAAGACCAACATTTTAAGTATAAGCTTTCCTTGGAAAGGATTTACAAAAACAATTGGTTTTTTGTGGCCTACAAAAATGCTTAGCTCTTAGAATTCAAAGATATTCTGGCACAGGAGGAGCAGACCCTTGAAATGGGAGGCAATACTCTCCACATTGATTGTGATAACATCAATGAGGCTTTCACTTCTAATGCATTGGTGACTCATTATTGCAAAGAAACAGGCATATGGGGTTTCATGGAAAGAATGAAATGTGGGCATGATGAGCGAATCTCCAAACAATTTGTCTCTTCCTGGAACAACAGGAGTGTCTTGGTTGGAGGCATCCACTTCTAGCTAAATGAAGAGGTCATAGCTAAGGCAATTGGGCTCCCTATGGTGGGGAGGAAATACAAAAAGACCAGTCAGACTCCCAACCCTACCAGCCTCAAATATTTTTTCAAGGATGGTGAGCTACCGGTGAGAAAACAAGGGGGATTAAACAGGGAGGAGCTGCAGGACTTCTGGCTGAAAATTTGCCTCATTGTGATGAATTATTTCACACTAGAAGGTAAGTTGACTATGTTTTACAACTACCACTTACCATTCCTGAATCATATTAGGAACAAGGATTTAATTTGCATACCTTTCAATCTTCTGCACTCCATAGAGAGTAATGTCCTAGATATTAAAGGAAACCTTGATAGAGCTATCCTCCATCAGGGCCTCCTTCTCAGCCTCTATCAATTTCACAAAGCTATCTTCTTGGCACCCCAACCCCCTCATATTATCCAAAAGATGCCCCAGGAGGAGCCCCTGGCCAAAATTGAAAATCCCACCCATTCCTCCTCCTAGTCCATCAATATCACCCAGGGGCCTGAGCTGGCTGATAAAAAGGGTACAACCCACAAAAAATGAAAAATGATGGAGAGCCAAGTTAATGTGGAGGTGGACTTAAGTGGATTGGGTTGTTGGAGGTTAAATAGAATTTCCAAGGAACAGTGTAAAACTAGGTTGATGGAAATGACCTCTAAAGAGCTTTCCCTGTCTGAAAATGACTCCCACTCCACTAAGTCCAAGAAAGGTTCCTCAGATGGCTATATGAGTCCCCCTAGGACTGGTAACAATCCTCTGTCCAGAAAACCATGGAAACCCCCAATAACCCTAGCTCACCCCTGAGTCCTCCTCAAGATCCTTAGGATAAGCCCCATACCATGGCCATGGCGGAGAGAAACAATTATAAAGGCACCCTCAAAAGGAGGTTCTCAAATTTGGACAAGGACATTGCAGAGATTAAGAAGAATATGCAGGATCTAATGAACCATTGCATGAGGACAAACAAATTTTCCCTGAAGGTCATGCATGCTTCAGCTATGACCCTCAGTCATGTGCAGGAAAAGCTGGCGAGCGACAAGTTGGAAGTAGATGAGGACAACAAAGATCTGTTCCTGTTTCTGCAAGAGGAGTGGGCTAGGAGCCTACTGTCTAAATAGCTGGGTGGGAAGAACTAATCTCTGGTGTCCATGTGTTGGTTAATTTTGGCTGGGCTTGGCCCTCAGATCCCCTATTTTTGGGTTCGGGATAATGTTAGTTTTTATATATTTTTTTGTAGCCCTGTGTGGCTTATGACTAATACTTTTCATGCTCCTATTCGTCTTAAGTACTCTGGTTTAATCCTATTGATTAGTATTGTGGTTTATGTTTTTGATAGGGGGAGAGTTATATTTGGTGATTATGCTATTAAAATGTTCTACCTACTTTGACTAGTTCCATTAATATGCTATTAATGTGATACTAGTTCTTTGTCCTACGGGCCAACACCCTCTTGCTACTTTATCTATCAAAAACATTTTCAAAGTAAAATAATATAATTTTTAAAATAAATATAAATTAATTTGAATAGGACGTGAATACATCCATTAACAATAATTATTTTTAAAACAAAATAAATTAATTTTAATAGGACGATAATACTCCAAATTAGGGTTTTGTGTGTACGTAGTCAATTCATCTTTGAGGCAAGATTTCGTGAATTTCACCATCATTGCTATCCCATATGACTTTGAATATGTTGTTATAGAAAAAATTGTTACAAAAGTATGGCTTCCACCACCATCGTCCTTAACTAGCTGATTATTCAGTATCTAGTATCGTATTCCATCACCATCGTCATTAACTAGCTGACTATTCAGTGGAAATGTAAAT
Source organism: Thuja plicata (assembly GCA_018584345.1). Lineage (NCBI taxonomy): Eukaryota > Viridiplantae > Streptophyta > Pinopsida > Cupressales > Cupressaceae > Thuja > Thuja plicata. Next base: position 724,019 of record MU224953.1, on the reverse strand, counting down.
ATTTTCCTCTGCATTTGATTTAGCAAAGGCTCAAAGAATTTAAGATGGGGAGTATGATGGGCATGAAAATTATTGTAGTGCTTGTGGTGGTCATGTTTATGTTTACAGTCCATGTTTCTGCGCATCGATTTACAGGTATGGAGAAGTTATCTAAATGTCCAAACTGCAATGGCAGTCATGGTGGAAACCTACCATGCTCCTCACCACCCCCAAAGAAGGAGGTTGTTTTATCATGACAGTTAGCTAGTGGGGAGATCAGCGAGGGAAATGGTGAGGAAGGGCCTTTGTCAGAGTCTCAACTTGTGGACAGACACTGAAACCCCATGTTTATCTCCCTTTTCTAATCTGCACTCACTTGCCATAGCCCACAAAATAAAACCTCTCCTTTCTACAATTCTTTGCTTCCCTTTTCGACAAATGTTTTAATTGCATTTGACTGGTTTATTGTTCAAAATCAATGGTGAATAATTGTAGCTTTGTCTTGAAATAAATGTAATTTCACGTTCATTTATGTAAGGGTTTCAAATATATATGGAGTCCTTTTGAAATTAATGTGATTCTTGTTGGTCATTCAATTTCATATATGTTAAAATTAATATTTCTAAAAGTCTGAAATAACTATTTTAAATGAGAAATTTGGAGACATGCAATTATTGTTCGAGTAGAACTACCAATTAAGAGAGATTTTCATTCTAGACACTAGCAATATAAAATGTTAAATTCTAGAGAAATAAAATATGAAATCTGAGATTAATTTTATCCTGGGAGGAGAATGTTGTTTTCTTTAATGAACTAAATTTTGGATTTGTGATCTCTATTTCTATATTATTTTACATATATAATATTTGATGCATTATAGTGGGTTATGTTTACATATGAAGATCATATGCATGCATCTCAAAGAGTCCTACATGCTGACAATAGCAATTTACATACTCCTACTTCTCAATTTGCATATATTTTCTTTTTCATCAAGATTAATGACATTTAAAAATACATCATGTTGTAGCCATACAAATACTTCAAGAAATGAAGGTGCAACATACAAACATATATATATATGTGTGTGTGTGTGTGTGTATACACACACATATGTATATGTATATGTACATATACATATGTAAATGTATATGTACATATACATATACATATATATGTACATATACATACATATATATATATATACATATATATATACATATATATGTATATGTATATATGTATATGTATATATATACATATATATATAGATACATACATATATATATA
>MU224953.1:691674-721883 GCA_018584345.1 Thuja plicata | reverse complement strand
TTCTTTAGTTTCCTATTTTGGCACCTTTTCTAAGTGCAATATATCTTTTCATTGAAGTATACATTTGTCCTTGGTTTAGGTCTTGCTACCCGTTCATCTAAATATTTTAATGATGGTGATGTGCTATTTCCCTGAATGCACTATGTACTATCAATAGTAAGAGTACAACTTTTAACTCAAGTATTGCATCTTTTTGAAGAGAACAAGACTGTTAGGAGCATTATATTTTACCACTTAAGAAATTCAAAACTTAAAAATGTTGTTTTAAGGCCTAATAGACAAAAGTGGAAAATTTTGTCACTTTTTATACAAAATTTATTAGCACACAAACTGACAAACTATTTTGACATTTGAAGAGATGGGGTTTTAAGTACATTTTCTTGTTTTGTATCACCCTTTTTTCAGAGATTTACAAAGAAGATGCATAAAAAACACATTTGAGGTTGAGGAAATTTTGTTCTTATAGTAATACGTTGTAACACCTACACCAATGATGCAAATGTAGGTTATTGAAGGTTACATTGAGGCAAATATAGTTAAAGACTAACAACGATAACCTAATCTTAGCGCTTGAATATCCTCATGGTAGCTTAAGATAATATGTTACAATGATTTGTATCATTGTTTAACACAATCCTATACAAAAAAAGGATACCATTTGTCTCATCATATGACCATAGTTAAACACCATCTATGCAAAATGTTTCTCTTCAAAACCTATCACTCAAACCTTATATCACAAGTTTTCTTTACTCCATAGCCCATTGGTGAAGACCATCATTTTCTTAGACGAAATAAAGAAATATATTTTTTAAAATTCACTACTAACATTACACTCCAAAGATTAATTAATTTCCCTTGTTACATTGTCAGTAGTGCAGTAGGATACTAAGAATTTTGTAAGGTGCTTTCTTATTAGGAGAGTTTTAGTGATGTCATAGAGAAGTTTCGTAATTTGTCTAAATTAATCCTAAACATATGGTTTTTTATCACTAACTAGTGCAATCTTTCCATCATAAAAATGGTATGAAATATTACTACATGTGCTACTTATTAAAGCCAAGGTTAGCAATTTATTTCAATAAAATAATACTGTGGGTACCAAAAGACAATAACATAAATACCTGGTTTACCATTGTGTATGGACACCAAGAAGATATCCTAATTGAAATATACAAAGACAAGTTTGTGGATTCCAATTAAGATCATTATATAAACAAGCATTGAACTATATGAAAACATGAAACACACAAAAAAAAGAACTCACCCAGAATAGTGGAAGTGAAAATTTTATATGCTAAATCTTCAACTTCACCTTTCTAACAACCCTTCAATACTCCTAAGGTCAGACAAAGAAGAATGGTGGAAATTATGGGGTGTGGGATAGGATCCCTCCCTTCCACCTACTTAGGCTTCCCTCTTGGAGCTAATCCCCCGGAAGAATTCTTGTACAAACTCATAGACAGATTTAATAGAAAATTGGCTGGATGGAAGGGTAGTATTCTAAGTCAAGTGAGCAAGATACAGCTGGTCAAGTCTACTCTCCAAAAGCTCAACACCTACGCCCTTAGTCTTTTCTCCATCCTTGCTAAGGTGGTGGAAGCTTTGGAAAAAATCCAAAGAATATTTCTATGGTCTGGGGCGGAAGAGCATAAGCGCATCCCTTTGATTGCTTGGGACAAAATTTGTCTTCCCAAAAGGGACGGGGTTATTGGTATCAAAAGATTAAAGCCCTTCAACAAAGCTCTTGAGGAGAAACAAATTTGGTAGATATTCCATGGTAATGGGGAATGGTGTGACTAATTTGAGGAGAAATATCTGTCCAACAACTCTTTGCACTCCTTCAAGAATGAAGACATCACAAAAGGATCCAGCATATGGAATGGTCTAATTAGGGCCAAATACATGGCCAAATCAAAGGCGAGATGGAAAGTTGGTAATGGGCTTTGTGTCAGCTTCTGGAATGACAATTGGCTTTTCACTAAACCTCTAAAATATATTGACTCTTTCAACCAGTGGAAGGAAGCTTGTACAGAGCTTTATGGGGATAGGGTTAGCAATTACAGAGATGCAAATTCTTGGCTGAATCTTGGTTCTGTCTCCTAGGACTTAACCCCTCTCCTCAAGACCATCAATGCTACTTCTCTATCCCAAAACCAAGACACCCTGGCCTAGGAAGGCTCCCAAAATAGATCCTTTACTATGGCCTCTACTTATTCTTCTCTTGTTACCCAAGATGCCTCACCCTTATGGGTGAAAGCTTGGCTTCTTGGCCTTACTCCAAAAATCAATGTTTTTTTCTGGCTCTTGCTCCAAAACTGCATTCTCACTATTGAAAACCTAACTAAATGTGGCATCCCTATTACCAATAGATGTTCCCTTTTCCTTTGTCAAGCGGAATTGGTGGACCATCTCTTTATTCATTTCACCTTTACCAGCACTGTTTGGCACTTTATCATTTGTCTTTTTGGTCTGCAATGGTGCTTCCCTTCCTTGGCCAAGGAACTGTTCTTTAACTAGACCCAACCCTTCAAAAACATAGCATTCTAGAAAATATGGTCCTGGGTGTTTCCTCACCTTTGCTAGGGCATATGGAAAGAGTGGAATAACCACATCTTCAGGGATAGTAGTGCCAACCCCAAAATCATTTTTGAAAAAATTCACCATGCTCTTCTGGAGAATTTTGTCTCGTGTGGGAATACTAACCCTTTTGTAGATAACAAGGATTCTGCTAACCCCAAGAACTATGTGGGTAAGAGACAAAGCTGCACTTGGCGTAGTCCCCCAGAAGGCTGGTCAAAAGCCAACTTCGATGGTGCTGCTAAAGGCAACCCTGGAAGGGCAGGAAGTGGAGGAATTATTCATAATTGCTTTGGTTATGGAATTTTTTCCATCAGCTTCCCATTGGGAATTCAAAATAACCACTATGCGGAATCCAATGGCGCCCTCCAAGTTACAAAGTTAGCCAACAATCTGGGAATCAAATAACTCTGGCTAGAAGGCAACTCAAAAAACATCATCAATTGCCTCAATAATATCCACCCACCTTCATGGATGATTGCAAACATGATAGAGGAGACACATGGACTTTTAAATTCCTTTGACAGGGTGTACATAACCCACATGTTCAAAGAAGGCAACCAAGTTGTCGATTGCTTTGCCAACAGGGTAATGCAAAGTGATAAGCAAATACGCTGGCATAGTGGCAGAGATATGCCACGTGAATCCTTGGATTTAGTCGATCATGACCGAATCCTTGGGAAGCAAGGAAAAATTAAATGTAATCATGAACACAAAAGCTAAGCTGGGAAATGGCGTCACCATAAAAGGAAAGTACATGACAGGCTGTAAGGGTAATAACTACCATCAAAGCCCGCACACTTTCTGGGTATCCAAAAGTAAAAAGGTTACTTATGACATAAGGCACAATAGTCAGCATTTCTGGAACTATTCTAAGATATTAAATTTCCATAGAAGCTTTCCCTTGCTAATGATTCTCAATCTTTCTCCTATGGGCAGAGAAAGGCACAGGAGGGAGGCCGCGAAGGATGGAAAAAAATGGAAAAGGTGAACAAAGGTTTGGAAGTACCTCAAGAATGGGGGCCTTTCCACCTTTATAGAAAGGCTCCATGGTGGGAAGTCATCTATTACAAAGCTTTTCATCAAAAACTGGGACAAGGGTAGCATTGAAATCGAGGGCAGAAAGTTCACTGTGACAGAAGAATTTATCTTGGTAGTGACAGGTATTCTCATAGTTGGGAAAAAATTCTACAGAGACCAAAAGATTTTAGACACTGCCATTAATGAATTCATGAGAGATGATGAGGAAAAGGATGAGCTCACCAAAGTCGGCACCCATTACTTTCCTGATGGGATAAAAATGTTGTGGTGGTTTGTTCTCTGTGCCATCATCTACTACATAACCCTGGACACCAGGTTTGATAAAATCTACACCCACCACTTCGTGCTTTTGAATCATTTTTTCTACGACATGTTGATTTCTATCCCCTTTTACCTTTATGCTTCCATAAATGATAATATCAATGGCTATAGAGAAAAAGCCATAGCTAACCCTGCGCTGCATGAAGGGCTCTTATTGCTCATCTATGATTACTTTAAAGCCCAAATTATGGGTAAAGAGGTGAACCAGAAAGAGGAAATGGAGGTTTCAGGCATGGATTATATCCCCTCAGACACAAAGGATAGCATGGGCTTGCATTTTGAGGATGATGAAGATTATGAGAATAAAAATACCATCCAGGGTTCCTCTTCAAAGAAGAAAAAGGGCACTCAGGTGAAAGGTGAAAAAGAGACCATGGTAACCCCAAAAAAAAAGAGTACTATGATCATTTCCTCTGAAGAGGAATATAATGAGGATGACATGGAATCTGATAGTGAGAAGCTTCCAACTGGTGGGAAAAGAAAAAAGAAAAATTTCCCCAATTATGGGAATCCCCCAAAAAAGAAGGATAAGGAAAGGGAAGAGAGTGTTGACAGGTCATACCCGGAAGACAAGTTTCAAAGCACTTCCCCTATTCGGGACAAAAACCCTCCTATGTAGAACCAAACTAAAGCTGGGATGGAACAGGAAAAGGAGTTTAGTTGTTACATGGAAAATAAGGGAAAGATCATAGGGTGGAAAGACTTCAACAAAAAGATGGCTAAAATGGGGATAACCAAAGAGATCATAAACCCCAAAATTCTGGTTGAAGATGGAGTCCACATTAAGTTAGATGGGCTTATTGACCCCTCTCTAGTTTTTCTTAGTAACAACACAAGGGAATTTGATATGGGCCTATTAAAAAATTCTAGAAACAATATGCTCAAAATCTATAGGAATATCAAGCGGTTCTATCACGAGGTGGAAGACCTCAAGAATGAGGTAAATGGCACTAACATGGGGAATAGGAAAAATGAAATGGAGGATGTAAGTAACCTATGCACCTACGTCCAAAAAGTGGAGGAAAGCATGACTACGGTTGAAATAAACCTTAAGAAAATAGATAATCAAAGCTATAACACTCTCAAAAAGACAAGAGAACAAACAAACACCCAGATTGATAAGCTAGAGGAGAAACTAGTTGGGAAGGACACGGCTAGCAAGGAAATAGAGGCTGAGTAGAACATTGATCAGGGCCCTAGAAAGCATACCCAAGCCAAGACAAAGAATATCAAAGACAAGGATCTAGAGATGGTGATCAAGGAAATCAAAAATTTGGTTGCCAGCATGGAGTTGAAGGAGGTCGAGGCGGCCAAAATCATGGTGGACTTATCTTAAGGTTCCCTGGCTTTACTTGCTAGTTCTGTTTATTTCTATTTTTTAGAAGCTTAGCCTTCTTTTTGTTCTGGCCTTTCTTGGCATACCCTATCTTTTGAACTCGCTCTATTTTGATGTTTAAACTTTGATTTAGCAAACCTTTGGTTTGGGTTTTAGGATCCCTATAAAACCTGTTTTACTTAATCAAAAACTTTCTAACAACCCTAAAAAAAATAAAAACCTGTCAAAAATTTCTATCATACTTTAGCTAAAATCAAATCTTACTAAAAATAGGTATCATACTTTGGCAAAAGGTAGATTTCCTTATCCGTAAATACCACATATTAGTGGTGAGAAACAAGATATCCAAAGGGAGGGAACTAGAATATCTTTGTGAATATCAAATCCAAGTAAATAGAAGGTCATTGTTAAATTCTTTGATTTTGAAAACCCCGCATCTACATGAAAGTTTTCAAGCCCATTCTGGCTGATAAAAGACCTCAATATGGTAAAATCAAACTTGGAAATGCTCTGGTGCAACCTATGCAATAATAGAATTAGCCATAGAAGGGAAAGCATGTTTCAAAAAAGATGTAATCATTATAAGGAACATGCATTTGTTCCTAGTTTGATGATGTTTGCTTGGGTGAGATCTTAAGGGTATTGTATGGAATCAGTCTACATTCAACTTAATTTATTATATGAAATTATGACCCTTGTAATTGCCAGATTTTTAGGACAAAGATATGGAATATTTTTATGTAAAGCATGTCAGCATATCGACAAATTTAGGAATTAAACACAGGACCTAGGTTTTGGAAACTAGAATTAGTATTTTTCTTGTGTTGAAAATAAAGTTAATTTCATTCCTTTTTTTAATTCTCTAGAATCCAAACAATACTATGGAGATTTTAAGGCTGAAATATCTTTTAGAAAAAGGATATCTTCTCTATGATGTGTATGTTTTAGAAACAAGATTAAATGTAGTAATTAAAGTAGATTTTCTTTATCAAAATTTTAAATTTGTTTATCAAGAAGAGAGCATAAAGGGAGCACTCGTTATCAAAGGAGCACTAGTTATAAAAAAAAATCAGACATTGGAACATAATGCCTAAAATAGTGCAGTCATGAAGATGTGTAAGAACCACATCAAAAATATAGTGATAGCTACCATTAAGAACATCCAAGAAGATAAGATTGGAACTGGTCTGCAAATTTCTGCACTTTTCGGCTAGTTTATTTTTTGAATGTTAGCTTCGGCCTCCACTCTACCGGGGATCCTGGGGAACACGAAGGTCCTTTTCCCTGACTTGTTCCTAGTTCTTTCTCGTAGGGATAGTAGTGACTATTGTGTGGTCCCTAGAGCCATGGATTCCTCCTTTTCCTCCTTTGTGGGGTCTGCTCTTCCGCAGAGTCTGGAAGGTGGGGATACTTGCCCCAAACATGTGGCGGAAAATAAAGAGGGCCCTATGGAGGGCTGGAAACTTGTTGTGTTGGGGAAAGAGTCTCTTGACACCTTTTCTCCCCCTCTTTTCTCGGTAGGTAAATTTGGCCTCGAGATTTCTTTCCCAGATGGTGTGGTTGAAGGCATTTCTGCCTATCTACAACTTGCTCTGGTGGGGAGGTTTATTGCATTCAGGCCCACCATAGATATGGTTCACAGGTGGTGTACTACTAGATGGAAGGTCAAGGGAACTTTGTTTGTATCACCTATGCTGGGGGGCTGTTCCTCTTTCAATTTAATGCTGCGGAGGACTACACTCTTGTCTCCACAGGAAGTTGGTGCTATTGCAAAACACGTACTGCTAATGGCCAAATAGAAGCCAAGTTTCAATCTAGAGGTTAAACTACAGAAAGTAGTGCTGGTGTGGGTCTACCTACCTGGTCTTCCCCTAGAATTTTGTGACGAGAAGGTGCTACGATAGATTGGGAACTCATTTGGAAGCTATGTGGCAGCGGACATGATCACCATTCAAAAAACTAGGCTGGTATTTGCAAGATTCTGTGTGAATGTGACAATAAATAATCCCCTTCCAAACTTTGTGATGCTTAAATCCAAATGGGGGAACTTGAATCAGGCCATTGTGTATGAGAATTCCACTCTACACTGTCAAAAATGTGTTAAAAATGGGCATGTGGTAACAGAATTGGTAATGGAAATACTAATATGTACCCATTTGTTGCCATCAACTAGCTTCTTTGACTAGTCAGAACCAAAAAGGAAAACTAGAAGTAAGAAGGTGGATGAAAGTGTTGAAACCAAAAAAAAAAAAGATGTGGGGAATGAAACCAAACTGGGTCGACCAACGATAAAAGTGGTTAGAGAAAAAGAAGCAGCAAGGGCTATTGCCAATGGGCGGCAGTTAACTCTAGAAGACTCCCAAAAATATAAAAGATGAAGTTCCTCTCATGGAACATACAGGGCATGTACAACCCACAAAAATAGTTTGCTATGAAGAGGTACATTCTTGAGTTCAAGTTTGATGTGGTTCTTATTCAGGAGGTTAAAATGAAGTATCAAAACTTTGCTCTGCTAGTGGACAATATTTGGTCGAGTGTGACATTTCTATATAGTGAAGCTGATGGGGCCTCTAGAGGTGTGGCCACTCTCTGGAACCCTTGTAAGTTACCAAAAATACTATGGCATTTTCTCATAACTCACTATTTTTTTTACTTGGAATAATATTTCTTGGTACTTGTATAATATCTATGCTCCTAACATTAGAAGTGAACATAGTAGAATCTGGGGGGAAATCTCTAACCTCGTTGAAGCTAATCATTTCCACCCTAGCATGTGTGCAGGATATTTTAATACAACTTTATTCCCATTTGATAAAAGTGGGGGCACACAAGACTACTCAGAAAGTATGCAGGAGCTCGCAAATTTTATAAGACACAATGATCTAGCTGATCTAGACCTATAGGGAATGGGATTTACTTGGTCCAACAACAAAAAAGGGAGAAACCTTATAGAGGTTAGACTAGATAGATGGATGTTATCGGGAGGTTGGGATATTCCTCCCTTGCTTAGCCTCTCTCACCTTGCAAGAATGGTGTCTGACCACTCCCCTTTGATCCTTGACTGGGAGGAGAGAAAATGAAATGGACCCCATCCCTTTTGTTATGAAATCATGTGGCATTCTCATAATGATTTTGAAGAATGTATTAAGAGATGGTGGAATACCTCGGTGAGGTGAACGACTATGTACAAAATTGCTAAAAAATTGAAAATTATCAAACGGGAGGCCCAAAGGTGGAGTAAATCCAAGTTTGGTGACATCTTCCAATGCAAAAAAGAAACTAAGGAGAAAATCACTCACCTCAAGAAGGATATGGATTTGGGGGATGCTACCTGGGAGGAGCATTGGGAGGAGGAAGAATGGAGAAGAAAATGGAAAGAGAACCTCAAGAAGGAGGAAATATTCTGGAAGCAAAGGTCCCGTGTTTAATGGCTAAAGGAAGGTGACCATAACTCTTCCTTTTTCCATCGGTTTACCTCCATTCATAAAAGAAGGAACACTATTAAATCTATAGAAATGAAGGGGAACCTACTTTTGGAGGTTGAAGATATTGGTAATCATGTTGCAGATTTCTTTCAAGGTATTTTCTGAAGATCGGCTCAGATTAGGATGGATGCTGATTTTGACTCCCTTATGGATGTTATCCCTAAGGTTGTTACAGAAGGTGAAAATGAGGCCCTATTGTCTCAATTTACTGAGGAGGAAGTTAAAACTATGGTTTTCTCTATGGGAGACTTTAAATCCCTAGGTCTGGATGGGTTTCCCCTAACCTTCTTCCAGCACTTTTGGGGAGTTGTTAAATATGACCTCATCCATGCTGCCTGTGACTTTGTCAAAACTGGCAGCATCCTGAAAAGAATAAACAAAACATACATTTTCTGAGTGCCTAAAGTGTCGGACCCTAAATGCATGAGTGAATTTCACCCCATAAGTCTATGTAACACTGCCTATAAAATTTTGTCCAAAATTATCACCAATAGTATTAAACCTCTTCTTGGGAAAATAATTAATCCCAACCAGAAGGGGTTTGTGTCGGGAAGATAGATTCTTGATGTTGTTATCACTACTCATGAAATCATACATTCCATGGAGAAAGGGAATAATGATGGTATGGCTATAAAACTGGACATCTCCAAGGCATATGATAAGGTTCTTTGGTAATTTTTGTATGGGGTGCTGAGGAAATTTGGCTTCCATGATAATTTCATCAAAATTATAAAGGTGGCGGTGGAAATGGTTGACTTTGCTGTGCTGGTCAATGGCACACCCTGGGGATCCTTTACTCTAGAAAGGGGATTATGTTAGGGGGACCCGGTATCCCCATACCTCTTCCTTCTAGTGGTAGAGGTTTTGGCTAGAAACTTACTAAGGCTGGAAGGAGTTGGATCTATCGCTGGTTTTAAACCGGCCTCCACTCTTCCCCCAAAATTTTTACAACAATTTGTAGATGATACATTTCTCTTTCAAAAAGCTTGCATTAGAAAAGCTCGAGAATGGAAAGACCTTGTGAACAAGTATGCTTTGGCATCTGGGAAAGTGATCAATTACAAAAAAAGAAAAATTTACTTCTTCAACATTGAATACAGAAGGCCGATGAAAATTATGGAATGTCTGGGCTGTAAGGGAGCTTCACTCCTAGATACTTATCTTGGTCTCCCACTCACGGTGAAGGAAGTCTCTGATGAATTTTGAAACTCCATTCTGAAAAAAATGCAGAAAAAAATGGTAGGATGGAAATGTAAGGTCCTTAGTAATGCTGGAAAACTCTAATTTCTCTCAGCTACCCTCCAAGGTATTCCTATTTATTTCCTGTCTCTTTTCAAAATAAATGATAGAACAGTGGAGAAGCTAAAAAAATCCAGAAAAAAATTTCTATGGTTAGGGACGGAGCAAAAGGCTAGAATGAACCTGGTCAACTGGGATACTATTTGTCAACCAAAGCCAGTGGGAGGGCTGGGCATAAGAGAAATCAAGGACCTGAATAAGGCTCTAATTTCTAAAATGGGCTGGCAGCTCTTTAGAGGAACTTCTGGGTGGAGCAGAATTATGAAGACCAAATATTTCTACAATGACCAATTCCCCTACGGGAAAAATTTAGCCTCTAGATAAAAAATCTAGAATTTCATTTATAAAAGAAAAGGAAGTCTTTTCAAAGGTTTAAAATGGGTGGTCAAAAATGGCACCCGATCCATTTTGGGGAAAATTGGTGGGTGAGGGAGAAACCCCTTGGACGGGAAAAGTTTGGACTCGTCAAGGATAGATTGATTTCTCACTTTGGAGGTAAAGTCAGCGACTACATCTCTCAAGGTAAGAAATGGAAAGTGCTCGCTGATACTTTTTAGGATCAGACTCAAGTGCTACCTTATATAAAATAAATTCAGAAGCTTATTGATGGCATCAGGATTCCTATATCACAGGTTGAGGACAAAGCCATTTGGTGTCATAACAAATCGGGGGATATAACTGTGAAATCTATTTATCTAACCAACTTAAACACTATGGCAGATGAAAAGAGCTGAGGGAAAGTCTGGATTCCCCAATTAATCCCCAAGATCAATTTCTTCTAGTGGACAACCCTCCATGGTAAAATTCTTATGTTGGATAACCTCCAGAAAAGAGGGGTTCATTTAGTCAATAGATGTGCTCTATTTAAAAAACATACTGAGTCTATCAATCACATTCTCATTCACTGTCCTTATGCGACTATGGTCTGGACCAAAATTATGAGTATTATGAAACTGAATTGGGTCTTCATGGAGGACTTGGACAAATTTGTTTGCAACTGGGGGAACCTCGTGGAGCATCCACTTATCAACACCCTTTGGAGGCTATTACCCTAGCATGTTTGTTGGAGCCTATGGAAGGAAATGAATAACTGGGTGTTCAAAGGGGAGGAAAAATATTTTGATGGGATGGCAAGACTGGTTGTGAATCTGCTGAAGGAAAACCTTAGTAATTGCCACTGGAAAACCCCCCATTCCCCCCCAAGGTTTTTGATTATTTGGTGGCTAAGGATTGGAAACTGCCTCCCTCCATCTATTTAGAGTTTGAATGCTCTAGGATTATGGCAAGACGAAATACCAAGTGGTCCCCCCTGGAGGAAAATTTTACCAAATTGAATTTTGACAGAGCTACCTCTAAAGGATCTATTGCGGGTGGAGGTATCTTCCAAGACAAAAATGGAAAAATGATCATTGCTTATGCAATAAATCTTTGATCGGGGTCAAATGATATAGCAGAAATCTCTGCCCTCTTTTGGGGCCTAAAGGTGGCAGTTACATTGGGAGTTAAAAGGATGGTCATAGAGGGGGACTCCAAAATCATTATTGAAATGGTTAAGGGAAACTTTAAAGCTGGTTAGAGGCTATCTAATCTGCTGCAAGACATTTGGTCACTGCTCCCTAGGTTTGACAATTTCAAATTACAACACATTTTCCAGGAGGGAAATGTGGTGGCTGACAAGCTGGCAACCATGTGGCTTAATCAACAAGGTCTAAGGTGCTGGAGAAACTTGGGCTCCCTTTCCAAGAAAACTGCCTTGCTTTTCAAAAAAGAAAGCATTTAACCTATGGAGTACAAGGATGTTCTTGATTGGATGGGAGAGGTGGCAGATAGGATCATGAGGACTCGGCAGAATTCAAATTTTAAAAAATTTATAGGAAAGGATTTTAATATTATTAGGATTCTAAAAAGATGGGCTCTTAATTCCAATTTAGGAAAAAGTATAGGCCTTTTCAAATTTGGAGCTGATGTGGGGAAAAGAATGAGGCTGGGAGTGCTTGACAAGATGGATGAGGTTAAGTGGTACATTAATCATGGGAAAGGTAATCATATCATGATATGTGAAGGCTCTGTAATTACTCTAGCTAACCATGTGACTGGTACTTTCCAATTCATTAAAATGTTAGATATTATTCCCAACTAGTTTTTCGCCTTGTATATTTCCACCCACTGGTGTTGTATTGGTATCTTCTACAAGACTCTGGTTAAGTGGGTGCTAGGAAGAGGTGTAAAGGGTGGAATATTGGTGGAGATACAGATAGAGGTGAATCCTGAGTATAACTCTGATATGGGTGGTGATATGGTGAGGGTGGAACCGCCTAGGATTGAGGCAAGTTTTCTCAAAAACTAGTGTGTAGTAACCTATCTGAAGGAGGGTGGGTTTTATCACTTCCCGGAAGCTATGGGAGGATGCGATGAAATTATCTCCACATAGCTGGTAAAAACCTGGACAGAGTGCAAAGTTACAATAAATGGTATTACCTTTGAGGTAAATGAAGAATTTATAGCCCAGGCTATGGGGCTTTCCACAAATGGGAAGAAGTGAAGAAATATTACAAAGAGCCACAATGATTCTGGTAAAGTGAGATTCTTCAATAAATCTGAGGTCCCAGTTCCAATCCATGGAGGATTTAGAAGGGAGGAGCTGCCAAGCCCATGGAATGATTTCTGCCTCATCCTCACAAAGTATATTACCCTGGAAGGCCACTTCAGCACCTGCTACAACTACCACTTTCTCCTGTTAAACCATTTCAGGTACAATGATACTATCTCTTTCCCCTTTTACTTGCTTCACTCCCTTGAAGCTATAGTTTTGGACGTGAGGAAAAAATTAAAATCTAGGTAGAACTATTGCATTCTCCATCAAGGGCTTATTCTTCGCCTTTACAATTACCACCTTGCATTGTGTCCCCATAGAATTGATTCTTTATAGGGTATTACCATGCCAGCTGTGAAGGGCCCTAAGGAGACATGACGAGAACCCATTCTAACCCCTTGTCTTCCTCCAAAACCCCAGAAAAAGATAAGAAGAAAAATGCGGGGTCCATGGGTGGTACCCAAATCACAATTGAGTCTGAGGAGGAGGAGGAAGATAATGATAGAAGAAGGAGGTCCCACAGAATTGCTAACACCCACTTCAAATAGAAAGAGGTTAGGAAGCGTTACATTGAAGATGAGGAGGAAGAGGAAGAGTCAGTGAAGGAGGAAGAAAAAAATATTTACACTATTGGGAACACTAAAAAGGGGAAGAAAAGAAAGATCAAGGAGAGAGAAAAAGGAAAAGACCCTCAAGACCTGGATGGGGAAGAGAAGAGCCATCAATCTCCCCAAATTTTAGCAAGCTTCACTCTTCCCACCATGGACCTCTCCAAGAAGAAGTTGTTCGAAGATAAGACCGAGGACTCATATCCCATGTCCCCATTGCCAATGGACCCCCAAGTGATGGCTAAGGAACCCAAGCTGGATGGGAAAATCAAAGATGAGACCCTGAAGGTTAAGGAAGCAGAGACCGAGAGCATGCGGAACACAGCAAGTGAAATATCCCAAATCCAAAAGGATATTAAATCTCTTTAGAATTCCTCCCTAGATTCGGTGTCAAAGATGGATCCGCAGGAGGTCAAGGAGGAAATAAAAAAACTCGGTGAAATCTTCTACAAGGTGGCGGGTTTCACGGTCAACATTATGCATTCGGCGACAACCATGCTCCAGCTTTAGAAAATGGTGAAGGTGTCTACCCAGGGGGAAGAACACAGAGATGAGAATTTGTTCCAATTCCTCATAGAGGATGGGCTCAAGCTGTTGCTGGACAGTGGGGGTAAAAACCCCAATTAGCCTTCTCTTTTTTCCATGCTATGCTTTTTTGTTGGTTTTTGTTGGTTGGCCACTGAGGGCCTTGTTGTGGTTTTGCTGAACTTTTGCTATTGGTTGCAAATTAATTCCTACTTTACTAATAATTGTAATTAATTTGATACTTACTTTCAAAGATTGGTTACTAGATTCAAGGTGATGCTGGGGTCTATTAGGGGTAGCAGGATGGTTATCAGCTCGATGTTGGAGTTGGGGCCTATTAGTTTTAATTTTTGGTTTTTGATTTTAAAAAAGGGTATTGGCTAAGGATGTGTTGACCTTCGTGATGTGCTGGTAATCTACTGGTAGTCTACGCTTCTCGTGTTGGCTGTGTCTATTCAGGTTAGCCCCCTTGTCTTGGCTTCTTTTTTAATCAAAAATATTCAGGAAGATGCAGTGATAAAAGATCGAAAGTAATGAAAATTAATAAAATAATAGTGTTTCTATGAGAAATAGTGCTAAGATTTTGAATTACAATACTAGAATGGTTATAAAAAAAGTCATGAATATGTATCATACAACAATGTGTAAAATTAAAGTAGTGACTTGTGACTATCAAGACCCTGTCTATTATGATTTAGAAGATAAAAGGAATTAGAACAAAGATCATCTTGATAAAGAAAAAATAGGGAAGTCACATGTCAAAATATAGTGCAAGGACAATGAAATATTTCTATTATAATCAAAAATAATATAAAATGCACTCATAATGATAAAAGAGACATCATGAGCATCCATAAAAGGAGTTAAGAAATCACATTTTTAATAACACTTTGATCAATAGCACGAAAACTATTCTTCTTTAAAATCACAAGTTGTGCTATCATCAATATCACATATACACCACCAATAAATGGATAGAGATAGCCCATGTCAAAATTGGGGCATTCTTGATAGTATACTGAGCCTCTTTAATATTTTATGTTCCTTCAAACTCTCTCTAAAAACTAATTGTAACAACAGTAAGGAAAATAATTACAACATTTCATAATCATGATAATATTTTTTTACGCAAGGAAGAATGGGAAGGTCATGGCCAAAGGCACACCCAACTAACAAACCCCATGCAAGTACACACAATGGAAGAAAACAAGACAGAGAACAACACCAAGGAGAGGAGGAACAACAAAATAAATTTTATTGATTTATGCAATTACAACATACATGCCTAGCTATGAGGCCTTCTAGGTTATATCCAACAAGAATTAAAAAATTGAGATTTGATCTATCTTCTACCTTCTCATATCACCATCTTTTACTTTCTCTACCAACTGATATTAGCCTATTTATAGACATCCCTATTTATACATGCCAAAGCGGCTTACAAATATTGAAGGGCTACCACCGATGGTCTACACACATCCCAAGACAACATCCAAATATTAATTACACAATAAGAAATTAAATACAAAAGTCAGATTTAATAGAAACTAAACATAGACAAGCTCAATTAAGAAGAACTAAGAATCAAGTTCACTCGGCACAAGAAGGAACGCTCAGCCAACACTGAGCAACTAAAAAAAAATAGGAACTTAGTTAACATTGGACAGCTTGACACACACTGCAAACTAACAAGAACTGCAACTTGGCACTTACTGAAAAAATGTACAAAGATGAGCAAGATAGTAAGGAAACCTAGGATGCTCCTACATCAGACAACCAGAGTTGAAAGAAATGATTCCCCTAAATCATTGGGGTGTCACAACCTAAGCTCAATCCAACTAAGATTAAGAAATCTATGTAGCTTCCTCAACTGGTCTTTTCTTCCATTTCACCAAATATTCATAGTAATCTTTTCCTCCTATGCTTTTACCAATCCTCTAATCCAATATCTGTTCAATCTCTTCAACATGCTTCTTAGGATATTCATCATGTATAAAAACTTCATCATCTGACTCATGATACTTATGTAAATCAGAAATATTGAATTTAGGAGATATATCCAAGTCATCAAGTAACTCAACTTCATAAGCATTACCACTGCCAAAATTACTCATAATTCTACAAGGACCAAACTTCTTCATTTTCAGTATACTGTGTGTTCCAACAGGAAATCTTCCCTTCTTCAAATGTACCATCACCTCATCACCAAATTCAAACAAATGATGTCTCCTATTCTTTTCAGTATTTTCCTTATATCTTTGATTACGTTGTTCCAACTTCAACTTCACTTTGTCATACATAAAGACTTCATAAAATTAAAAATACTTCCCCTTCAACACTTCTCTTTTCTTCACCAACAATATCCCTCAAATATGATACTTCTCTAGGATTCATTTCAGTAACAATCTCAAAAGGTGTTTTTCCTATACTCCTATTCACAGAATTATTATATGCAAACTTAGCTTGTGTCAATATCATCTCCCAATTACTCATCTTATCTCCAACTAAACATCTCAACAAATTACCAAAGCTTCTATTCAAAACCTTTGTCTGTCCATCTGTGTGTGGATGGAATGTAGAACTAAACCTCAACTCAGTATCCATATTCTTCTACAAAGTCCTCCAAAAGTAACCAAAAAACTTGCTATCTCTGTTAGAGATAATACTTCTCAGTAATCCATGCAATCTAACAACCTCTTTGAAGAAAATCTCAGCAACATGCACAACATCTGATGTCTTCTTACATGCTATGAAATGTTCCATCTTAGAAAATCTATCCAAAACAAAAATATGGAATCATACCCTTTTACTTTCTTAGGTAATCCAAGAACAAAGTCCATGCGAATGTCACTCCAAGGTTTCTGAGGAACATAAATAGGCATATATAATCCAGTAGTCTAACTTACTCCTTTTCAACTTGACAAATTCCACAACTCCTTCCAAAATTTTGAACATCCTTATACATATGTGGCTAAAAATACTTTTCCTTAAGAAAATTTAATGTCTTATCAATTTCAAAATGTCCAGCCAATCCACCACAATGATTTTCCTTAATCAAATTAATTCTCATGGAACTTCTTGGTACACAACTTAATTCCTTTGAACAAAATACCTTCTTGAATAAAATACTCCTCAAGCTTACTAGGTCATTCTAACAGATTTGGTGCTCTGCACTCTCTCCAGACCTCAGAAACATTAGGGTCAGTATCATACATCTCCTTCATCTCATCAAAACCAAGAACCACAACCTTCATTTTGGTCAACAAAGAACGTCTTCTTCTCAGTGCATCAAAAACTCAGTTAGTAACTCCACTTGTATGCTTGATTACAAATGTAAAAATCTTTAAATATTCAACCCACTTCATATGTCTTTGATTCAACTTATGTTGACTTCCCAAATACTGGAAAGCTTTATGTTCATTAAATACAATACAAACTCCTTAGGAATCAAATAATGTCTCCACTTATTCAAAGCTTGAACAATAGCATACAAATATTGATCACACACAAAATACTTCCTTTTAGAATCATTCAACTTCCACTAAAGAAAGCAACAGGTTTACCTTCTTGACTCAATACAACTCCTATTACACTACCACTCGCATCACACTCAATTTGAAATACCATATTGGAATTAGGCAAAGCTAACATAGGTAACTTGAAAACCTTTTTGTTTCAAAGTCTCAAAACTCCTGTCAGCTCCATGTGTCCAGTTAAAATCCTTTTAATCTCCTCTCATAGTCTCAGTCATAGCATTAAAAATAGAACTGAATTTCTTAATGAAATTTTTGTAGAAACTAGAGAAACCATGAAATGATCTTACCTCACCCACAATCTCAGGTGTAGGCCAGTCCATAATTTGTTTAACCTTCTTAGGGTCCATTTTAAAACCATCAACTGAAATCACAAATCCTAAATACATAATCTCTTCTTGCATAAAAGAACATTTCTTTAGATGAATCAATAGCTCCTCCTCCTTCAGTCTTTGCAACACTTGTCTAATATGCTCAATGTTTTTTTACTTAGTCTTACTGAATATCAGAATATCATCCAAATAAACAATCACAAACTTACCTAAAAACATCTTGATAACTTCATTCATTAACCTCATGAAAGTACTAGGTGCATTAGTCAAACCAAAATGCATAACCAACCACTCATATAATTCTTCTTTTATCTTGAAAGTAGTCTTCCATTCATCACCTTCTCTAATTCTGATATGATGATAGCCACTTCAAATAAATCTTGGTAAAATACTTTTCTCCACTCAAACAATCCATTATGTTGTCCATCCTCGGCATAGGAGATATATACTTCACTGTTATCTTGTTGATAGCTCTAGAATCAGTACACATTCTCCATTCTCCATTCATCTTAGGTGACAATGCAATAGGTATATCACATGGACTCAAGCTTTCTCTAATCAAACCTGACTGCAACAATTCCTTCACTTGTCTGTTAAGTTCTTCATTCTTAGTAGGGGTCAATCTATATGGTTCTTTATTTGGAAAAATAGCTCCAGGAATCAGATCCATACAATGAATTATACTTCTTATTGGTGGTAAGCCATCAAGAATATCCTCTGCAATAATATCCTTATATTTATTTAGCAATTTCTGAATTTCTTCTAGCACTCAGTCTTCATTGTCTTTTATTGCTCGACATTTACCATTTTCTATCTCTTGGAAATTACTATTCCCTATCACTCAGTATTTAGGAATTATGGAAAAATAGACTTAATTCTTCTTCATTTCTTTCTCAAATTGCTTTCCATTAACAATGCAAAATTTCATAGTAGTAGATTTTGTTTCATCTGGAACCTCAATCAAAGGTAACAATTTTTTCTTCTTCCCATTCACCGAAAGAGTATATTTATTCAATATACCATCATGCACAACATATCTATCATAATGGGCTTTCTTCTCTGGTTGTCTATTTTGTTCTGGGTTTAGCGGGTTGGGTCCCAGTCCTGTCTCTGTTTAGTCTATTTTTTGTTATCTATCTTTTTGTTTTGGATGTAAGGGGTTTCAGGTCCACATAAAACCTATTTTTACCAGCAATCAAAAACATATCAATCATACTGCCAAGGTCTACCAAATATAATATGACAATAATCCATAGGCATATTATCACATAGAACTTCATCAAAGTAATTTCCAATCTTGAATTTCACAACACATTGCTCACTTACCAACGAATTATGCTCATCCTTGATCCATGAAATATGATAGGGTTTAGGGTGTCTTAACCTCTACAATTGCAACTTTGTAACCAGCTCCTCTGATGCAAAATTCATTGAAATTCCATTGTCAAAAACAACATTTTCCTGCCATCTTGAATCTAGTCTTTAAAGAAATTATCCTTAGAGCAGGTTCTTCATCCACTCAGGTATTATACAAAGCTCTCCTAACCACCATTTTTTATGTAGCTTCAGGTCCACTTATGGAATCCTCAAGATCTTCTTGTACCACATCATTCATATGAGCTTGTCCATTTCCATCAGAGTGTCTACACTCAAAAGATCTATGCCCTTCTTTGCCACATCTAAAATAATTACCACTAAAACCACCTCTACCTCTTCCTCAATAGGAACTAATACCTCCTCGGTAAGAACTACCACATCTCCATTTGGTATTTCTTTTATCATCACTTTTCCACTCATATTTACCCTTATCTTATGTAGAATTATCAAATCTGGCACCTTCACCATAAGCTCTACCTCTACCTCTCTAGAGTCTACCACATCGACATATGTCTCTTCATTCATAATTCTTTGTCAAGATCTCCTTAGCTTTCAAGGAATATTTATATGCTTCCTCCACACTATCCAATTTTACAAAACATTTCATATTGAATTCTAGATCATAGTCCATTCATATACCTTGCAACTTTCTCAACCTCATCATCCACATGTCTAGATCTAATTTCCAATCTATAGAATTCCCCCATGTATTATTTCATAGTTAAGTCCTTTTGTCTAAGGTTTTGCATAATCCTCAACAAGCTAACTTGGTAATCAACATGAAGGAACTTTTTCTTCACCCTTTTCACCATTTTCAACTAGGTTTTGATCTTTTCCTTTCCTCTTCTTTGTCTATTAGTTTTCAAATGCTCCTACCACATTGAGGCATGACCTTTCAACCTAGTGACTACAACTTGCTCCTTCCTATTATCAGGAGCACTTTCAAACTCAAAGAACTTCTCTATATTAGAGATCTAATCCAACAAAACATTAGTATCCAATTTTCCATCATAAGGAACAAATTGAAAAATAGACATTGAATGCACCCTAGATAATACTCTCAATAAGATTTCCTCAACTTGATCTTCTTTAAGATTTGGATTTGGTTCCACTACTTCATCATCACTCATATCATCAAGATGCGCTGCTCTTCTCTGGGATATATCCACAACATCTGATCTGGCTGCAATTTGTCTCAACATTTCCATTATGGAATTATCAACATTTCCTCTACCTCGAACCATCTTGACAGTTCCTACAAGATCGTAACCCTCTACAAGTTATAGGTCAAATATACAGATCTTCCACACTACAACCAAATTGACTTAGTTCTCTACATGATCCAATCCACTGAGGACAAACTTCCCTCTGATACCACCTAGCACAAGGAAGAATGGGAAAGTTGGGACCAAAGGAACACCCAACTAACCAGCCCCCATGTGAGTACACACAATGGAAGAAAAAAACACCAAGGAAAACAAGGAAAAACAAAATAAATTGTATTGATTCATGCAATTACAATATACATGGCTATCTGTGAGGCCTTTTTGGTTATGGCCAACAAGAATTAAAAAAACTAGATTTGATCTATCTTCTACCTTCTCACATCATCATTTGATACTTGCTCTACCAGCCGATAACCTACTTCTAGACATCCTTATTTATACTTGCCAAAGTGGCTTACAAAGATGGAAGGTCGACCACCAATGGTTCAGACACATCTCATGACAAGATCCAAATATTAAATGTGCAATGAGAAATAAAATAAAGAAGTCAGCTTCAACAAAAACCAAACACAGACAAGCTCGGTCAAGAATAACTGAGCATCAGCTTCACTCAGCGTAGGAAGGAACACTCGGCCAACACTAGGAAGATTGGCATAAACAAGAACTTGGCCAACACTGGATAGCTTGGCACACATCGCAACTCGATAGGAACTAAAATCGACACTTACTGGAAAAATGAACAATGATGAGAAGGATACCAAGGCAACCCATGATGTTCCTACATCAATTTTTCAAGATGCCAATTATCCCATCATTTGCATAAGGTGAAAAATAGAAAATAAATAATCTTAAAATAGTAGATAGTTTAAATAGTTTTACATAGAGAAAATAAAATTAGATCCAATAATTTTGTATTATATGAGTCTATTATTAACACAAAACTATTTTTAGTAGAGAACAAACATATTTTTAGCAGCCTCTTAGGTTGTCTATAATACCTCTATATAAGGAGGTCCTTGTAATGGATTGATTATCAGATGTTGTATTTGACCATGGGAAGATACAATTTTTAGTGATTAATTAATGGAAGCACTATATAATCTAAAGCTTTTGTGTTTCTGAGTTTATGTTTGTGATTCGTGATCATCCACCACCAAGTTGTATCATAGCAGGTAAAACCACCTGAAGATCGCAGATACAAAAGGGTGTGATAATTTAGTAGCCACTATAGAAATTTGTGTCTGCATATATATGAATTAGTTATTTTTTCAATCAATAAACAAATACATAATCGTATAGAAAATCATTTTGATCTTTGGATAGAGAACTTGATAGCTCTTCTTCTTGCAAATTCTATATTTTTCACATATCAGAAAATTTTCTACATGTTCTTAATAAAATAAATTAATATCATGTTTGTTTCATTAGATATAATTTAAAGTACTTACCTTGTGAAAATTCATGTTGTGCTTTGACATGTTAAAAAAAAGTGTGAATTTGTGCAGTTTTGAAGGATCTTCAAATGGGAATAAATGATAAACCTCTACAATCACTTCTATTACTGAATTGAAAGTGCTGACAATGTATGAAAAAATTGTTTTTACATCAAAATAAAGTTGTATTTTATAAAAATTAACAACCACTGAAAAAATTCATGTCACAAATCATGAAGAATATCACTTGATAAGTTGAAAAGTATTTGAGCATCATACACAAATCTATAATCTTAAAAAAGGTTATAAAGCTCTAGAGCATCTTATAACTACTTCTTGGAAATAAGGCTTAAGCTTTGTTAACTACATTATTTATTTTTATGTACTCTACATATTTTATGTCAGAACAACTCTCAATAATAAACATAAAATATCATCAACTACAGAACAAGACAAGTTTAGTTCTACGCTTATAGATTAAGAGCCTCAAGAATGGAAACTAGAATAAGGTAAAACTAAAAAATATTATTTAAAATATTTGCAGGTGTAATTGTGTTAAGATTTTATTGTAAAAATTGTAACATAGTTATATTTAAAAAGATTTCAAGTTTTTAAAATATGATAATATTAATAACAGTATTCAATATATCCCAAAAGGCTATTCAACACTTCCCTAAGGACAGAGACATAAAATATATCCCAGAATGGGCTTAAATACAAAAGGTGTATAATTTTACAGAGACAAAAAGATATCCCAGAAGGCTATTCACCACTTCCCTAAGGACAGAGCGGAAGTAGACAGCCTAGTTAAAGACTCTGGAAAGTGTTATGATGTTAGCTCAATTAAAGATTTCTAGGCTAAAGTTCTTATAGCGATTGTGGAGTATTTGTACTTGGATGGGAGATAAAAAAGGGCCCACTCATATCACTTTGTGCTGTTATGTCATTTTCGACATAAGGTGAGAATTTCTTTCCCCTTCTACTTGTTGAAATCACTTTTTAATAGCATTACTAACCACATGCATAAGGATAGTAAGCCCATTCTACATGAGGGCTTGACTCTCTTTATTGTTGAACATGTTAAAAAAGTTTCAACCTCTAGTCCTCTTATTATTTCCCTGAGAGACTCGGGCTCTACAAAAGCCAGAAAATGGCACAGAGATGGAGATGATAAGGTGAAACCGACTGTTAAAAAGCTGAAATTTGAGAGAAATAAGGGAATGGACACAAAATTGGATGCTGTGAGTGCTGATGGTTATGATGAGACCCACTACATTCCCCACTCCTAGTCTGATGACAAGAGTAAAGAGTCTCTTTCTATTTTGGTGAGTGCCTCTGGTGATGGAGGTTAAAACTATGGGAGCCCGCAGTGTTAAGGAAAAAGGAAAAATATCTGAGGCTGTTGAGGAGGATGTGGGCGGTCAAAAAGTACCTATTTTGGTAAATTATGCTATTTCAAAAGAGCATGAAATCCCCATTTCTTGAAAGCTCGAGGTTCTTATGGAGGTGCAGTCAGAATAGAAAGTGGAAGATACTCCAGGGCAAGATAATGTTGAAAAGGACCATATCCCTTCTTCTTCAAAGAACATTCCTTTCTCTAGACTTGTGGATATGCAGGAGCAGAACATCCAGCTTCTCCAAGAGGACATGGATGACAAAATCAAGCCCCCATTTGGGGTTCTTCAAACTACAAAAGGCTATGTTCTTGTACTCTTTTCGACTGATGAAATGGGTATTTAAGGAAATCAAAAGTCTTCATCTAAACTTTAGATCTTTGTCTGCTCATGTTGATCTTATTAAGTCTGGGTTGGTAGGGGATGATGGCAATCAAAACAAGGAGGATGGGAAAAATCTGAAGTCTCTGCATGAGAGATTAGACACTCTGGAGAATACTATGAAAAAACATATGAAGGACAATAATGTCTTCATGGGTACTACTATGGAGTGTTTTAATTCCATTAAATATGAGATGGATTTTCCCACTATGAAGATTGATGAAGATAAAGATGACAATGAAGATCATAGTCCAAGAAAGCACATGCGCTCGGCCAGGAAGAAGAAAATTCAAGATAGAATTTTGGAGCTGTCGAATTTCAATGCGGCCATCAAAAAGATCTTTGAAGAAGTGAAGGAAGAGAAGGGCACTCTCCTGGAGTTTGCCTAGCCCTAGTGTTCCCATTTTTTTTGGCATTTCAACTTTTGGCTTTTGGCTACTGGAGAATCTTGCTAGTTTCTGGCTTTCTTCTCTGGTTTTATGTTTCTTTCTGGGTTAGCAGGCTGGGTCCCAGTCCAGTCTCTGTTTAGTCTATTTTGTGTTGTCTATCTTTTTTCTTTGAATGTAAGGGGTTTTGGGTCCCAATAAAACCTATTTTTACTAGCAATCAAAAATAGTATTCAATAGCTTACTGGTAACATAGATTGAAGCTATCCATTGTATCATATGATTATTTAAGTAATAAATTATTATTTCTTTATAAGACAGGTGATGTAGATGCATAGAAATAGTAAGATTTTACTCTAATTCTAGTGTTCAAAACATGGGCCTGAAGTCCTCTATTAATAGCCTCATTGCTGGGTCTAAAAGCATTCATCACTATACTATTTTTTAAAATCACACTACATTAGATTGTTATCTAAAAATTATATTTTCTCAAAATATTTTTCAAATACCACATATTTGAAAACCTGGAGGATGGATGAACCTAACTAATGAGACATTTATGTTTTGTTTCAATTGGAGAGAAAACTTAAGCCTACTAAGTGAAAAAATGGCTACCCCTTTCCTATATTATAACCTTCAAATATACAATCATCTAAAACTACTCTCATATCACATATAGGCAATAAGGATACTTGTAATGGTTGTGGACTACATCCTTAAACTTGCAAATTGCATTTGCTTGAAATTTTAAAACCCATTTTAACCAAATGCATCCTATCTGTATCCTACATATTTTGAATTTCTTGACTTGATATTATCAAATATAGATCTTCCCTACACAAGGAGGATGTTAACTAGGGTTGAGGTCAATAGACTTTACACATGCCATTGCATTTTCTCAAAGTTTTCTAAAATATTTTTACCACATTTTTTTGTGTAGAGCCTGGGATCATTGTATCCCTCAAATAATACTAATGTTTTATTTGTCTCTTTCCCACATGCTTAATTTGTATATGTATAAAGGAAGAAATAGACCCATGCACTAAAGAAATAGAGAAAAGACACTATTCTACTATGTGGATCCAAAAAATGTGCCTCAAAATTCTCTTATCGGTATTTGAGGCATTCAAAAACATAAAAAATCTTCTGTTAATTTCATAATCTTTAATTAAGATTTAACGAGCTCTTCATACATAATGGAAAGATTCACATTAATATCAGTGTTAAACCATTTTTGTCGATGGATTCATGGAAATCCATGGCTCTAATTTGTGGAAATATATAGACAAATCATGACATTTAGAAATAAATATAACTTTCTCCACCCAACTTTCTTAGAAAACACAAACATCTTATCCTTCTACTCTTCATCACCAAAGGTCACAATCATCTAAGGATGAGAAGACCTAGGAGTAATAGAGGCACTATGAGGGCTAGCGGGCAATGAAAAGGGCAAATGGGTACAAGGGATTTTAATCCCTGATCTCTATGACAAAGCACCTCCATGTGGTTGGAAAAGGTTGTTTGACATAATATTGTTCCATGGACTACAATGATTATAAGTTCTACACAAAATGGGTTTATAGAAGAGGTTTTAGATGCTTTGATCAAATCAATTGGTGGGGAAAAAGCCAAACACTATAACACTTTTCAACACCCATGCAACCTATAAGAGGGTAAATACAAAATGTGGAGACCAAGATAGGCTGTGTGAGCTGCATGAAAAAAATCCCCAAAGAAAAGTGGCCTCACAAATCCCATATAGAGATGTAGAGGTGGGTGGGAAAGACCATATATATTGGGATCCCTTTAGTTTTTTTTTTCTTCCAAGGCCGACTCCCATGTAGGATAAGGAGATAACTATACCTACCCAATGAGGCCTAGGAATAATCAAACACACCTAGGCTTATTAATCACCATACTGAGGTACCTTCCCTACTACACTATTTAGTATTCCCCACAACATATCAAATCAAAGTTTCAAATCCTATCCCTCTTCAATATGCATATCCAATTCTAGGGCCATGCCCTATTCTAGGTACCTATCCTATTCCAGGGCCATCAATAACAGAGGTAGCTAGAGCGGAGGTAGAGACTTATTTTTCAGTAGCATAGTAAAAGGTAAAAGTAGAGATAAAAGAAAATCCCACACTGCAGCAAAGAAAGTCACACCAATCATTTCAAGAGTTGGGGTGACATCACCAGTTCCATCATCAAACAAAGGGGAGTTATATCCTTTCTTGTGCTTGGTTGGGGAAGACCTACTAACAAAAAAGGGCTTTTCAAGAGATTAGGGTCTAAAGCGGATTGTTTACAAACTAGTTCTTCAACGGATTTCTTGTCTTGCATTACCCAGAAAACATAACAAACAATGAATACAAAAATATTTAATATATATGATATGCTCATTATGAAGAAAAAACCAAAGAGATCTACATGGTACTCAGAATGGGAGATTTATTACATATTTTTTGTGTAGATATGGATTTCTCTCCAAGATGATTGAACAGCTTGCAACTCACTATCAGAACACTGGATCGCAGTGCAGAGAGGTTGAAGAAGACAACTAGGGCATAGAAAATGCAAAATATAAAATTCCTACATAAAGCTTGATCAAAAAACCAAATCATAAACTGACTTCCCACCATACCCATGATAAACCTTCCCGCCACTGTTGAGAACTGCATCCCGACAATGTCATTGTGGCTGGTAGTAGTTGTTAATGAATGGAGTAGTAGTTGTTAAGGAATGGATCAGCAACAATGAGTTCAGTACGTAAGATAGGAAAAGTAAAGTTGTATTTTAGGAAAAGTGATTTTTCCTATTATCTTAATTTAAAACAATTAAAAAATTCAAAATTCAAAAATATATTTAAGACAAAATTAACTTTTTGTCTCAAATTAGTGTCTTAAACACCACTATTGTGTAGTAGTTTAACAATTTGGTCTGAAAGGCGTACATCCTACATTTGATTCCACTCTTTGTGCATCTTGACCAAGACATGGAAAAATTTAGTGTTGGAATTACCAGTAGCTAACCATTTCTTCTAGGCCTTATCTCACTAATAAACCTCCTCTCTAGCAAGGAGCTTGAGTGTTTCTCCTCCAATTCCCTTTCCTTCTAAAATATTATATATTTGATCCTCTTTACATTCAATACCATCAACTATTTTCCTTTTTTCATGATGAATCTCAGCCTCTTAATAAAGAAAAATCATACAACACCACTAGAAATATTGATTTTCCTCCATTATGTCTCAAAAATTTTGATTAAGGAGGAATCTTTCCACGCATACTTAAACTTAATATATGTATTATTAGGTATTTCACTTAATTGTACCTTCAATTATAGAGGAAAAATTTCCTGAAACCAAACTAGGGAGAATGTGAGATTCACATCCAAATTGATCCTCTAACCACCCTTGGGCAATAAAGAATCTATCAAGCCTCTAGAAAATATTAGTAAATCTATCAATCATAATCTTATTCACTTTATTCAATACACCATTCTTCTCAAGTAAATTAAGAATGGCATCAAAATCTCTATATAATTTTTTATACATAAATTAGTCAACATGAAGTGCATATACACATATAAGTATTTCATAAAACTCCTAATCACGGCCAAATTTTAAAATAATAAAACTGAAACATAGAGAAAGCTTAAAACTAATTCAAAAATTGAATACAATGGTACATTGACCTATATTAGTAGTTATGTAATTCTTCTCATTAATTCAAAGATGGGAACAAGGGTTACAGTATGACAAAGTGATTGTATTAAATAAATATCCTATATTTAATCGTCAATTTGACAATCATTTAATTTTCAAAATATTAATCTATAATAGTTTAAATATATTGTTTTAAAAATTACATAAAATTTAAGTTAATAAAATAATTTCACATTGACAAAATTTCAAAGTAAAATAACATAATTTATAAAATAAATATTCTCAAGATATCTATTAAGTTTAATTTTAATCTTATTTTTTCAAAAGTGTTGAATGACAAATAACATGCATTAACAATAATTATTTTTAAAACCAAATAAATTAATTTGAATAGAGACGCAAGTACTCAAAATTAGGATTTTACATTTACATAGTCAATTCATCTTTGAGGCAAGATTTGGTGAATTTCATCGTCACCGCTACGCCATATGACTTTGAATGCATTGTTATAGAAAAAGATGTTACAAAATTATGGTTCCCTCTATAAATGGGTCATTAGCTAGTATCGTATTCTGTAATACCCACTCATGTTTTAATTTTTGGTTGGTGATGCCATACTCTTTTAGGAATTGGCTTCAGTTGATTGGCCGAATTCTTTTAGACTACTTTCATGAGAGCTATTATTCTTTTAGTTGATGGTGATTATTGGTTATGATGTTATGGATGATTAACATGATGTGATGATTTATGTTTTGATCATATTGTACTTACCTCATACTTGCATGTGTATGGTTATCATGTTTATGTATCTCTTTGCATGTTGTTGTGGAGAGGATGGAGAGGTAGTTACTTGCTTCGGTGAGATCCACATGTTCGACCAATCCCTATCATTGTTTGTCATATTATATTATCTATGTACATGTTGTATGTGGTAAATTTGGCCTTGTTAATTCACCATACACTTCAACATAGTCCTTCTTCACCAGGTACACACAAGACTAAATATAAAATTATTCATCCTATCTGCCTGCATGATTTGACCTGTTGCCTTCTATCCAGACGAGGTTTTCAAAATTGCTTAGAACGAGAGTCTCACAACCATGGACCAATCTAGGAACGAAGGATTTATCTCCATAAATGAAATACAATGCGAGATTATTCTAAGAAATGAGAGATGTAAGTTAATCTAAGACATGATGATAAATGCAATTATTCTAGAAATTGAAGCTATTCTATTGCAAAATGATATTATTCTATATGAGACATGACAATAATTCAGCATTCTAACAATGCATATTTTCTCGAGGGATTCAGCAAGCAATCAGGGGTTTTGAATGAGGAATGAGAGTTCTTATATAGACTCAGAGATGATCATAATAGAAACTTTCCTCTTTGAAATAAAACAAATAGAAAAGCCAGTTTAAAATAGAAAGCTTTATTCAAAAGAATACAATAAATTATTTTCTCTCTGCTTTAACTATTTTCTTTCTTTGATTTAATTCTGTTTTATTTGAATTAAACTGTTTTCTTTCTCTTTAAAGAACAATTAATTCAAATATTCTATTTCTAAACAGAAAAAAGATTTTTGAGAGAATATCCAATTAATTAAATAAATATGACCTCATAAATAGGTTTTTCTCAATTATCTGAATAATTAAATTTAATTATTGAAATGAGGATATTTATTTAATAATTAAATATTATTTAATTCCTTTTTCATGTGTCTCAGCTAAAGAGGGTGAATTTAATTTAATTAAAGTAATAGGACTTTATAATTAAATTAATTCAATCACAAGGTTTGTTTAGCCAATTGGTATTTAGGGATTAAATATAATGTATGATTAATACAGATTTAGGATTTTCTACATTTGACACTCAGGTCAAGTAGAGTCAGTCAAAACTCAGAATTGCCTAGTACAATAGGAATTTGATGTTTCAGAAGAATGACAAATGCAGAAAATTGGTTAGGGTTGCAAGATGCCAATTTTGGGGTGTTACATTTTGCCCCTCTTTGAATAGATGTGTGAGCAGCGAATTGATTCAAAGAATAGTTTGATTCCTGAAGCATAGAAGAATAGATTTGAAAATTGATGATGCAAAGATTTCAGAGCCATCTCCAAAATAGAGCTTGACTCTCCGAAGTCTAGGCTAGGTTGCCAAGACGCTGGTCAAATAGAGTTTTTGAGGGTCATCTTTAGAACAAAGCTTGATCCTCAGGGATCCGGGTTAGAATGCCCTGATACCTAATAGCTTGATATCTTTCACTAGAATATCCTCAGAATGAGGCTCAACCTTTAGGAGTCAGGGTTAGATTTCCCCGATACCTATCCCAAAAGATAATCAATAGAGATTTTAGAACTATCTCCAGAATGAAGCTTAGTCCCCTAATATCTAGGTTAGATTGCCAAGACACTGGTTTAGATAAATATCTTTCAAAAGATTGTCCCCAGAATGAGGCTCAACCTTCAGGAGTTAGGGTTAGAATGCCCCGATACCTATCTTAAAAGATAGTAAATAAAGGTTTTAGGACTATCCCTATAACATAGCTTAGTCCCCCAATATCTAGGTTAGATTGCCAAGACACTGGTTTTGATAGATATCTTTCATAAGACTATCCCTAGAACAAGGCTCAACCTTCAAGAGTTAGGGTTAGATTGCCCCGATACCTGTCTCAAAAGATAGTAAA